>MU223890.1:423913-463866 GCA_018584345.1 Thuja plicata
ACCTCATATGAAACAAGAGTGTGGCTAATGTAGTATATTGCTCTTTCTTTCCCATGTTCATCAAGTTGAGCTAGTAATGCCCCCAAGGAAGATTTTGTCGCTGAAATGTATAGAATAAGTGGTTTCCATGGGATATGAGGCATTAAAATAGGAGGATTTGCCAAGTATTTCTTGATTTGATCTATGCTCATTTGGCAATCCTCATTCCAAGAACATTTTAATCCCTTGTATAAGTTCTTGTTGAAGGGTTGAGCTCTATCTGCCAACTGTGAAATGAATCTCCTTATAGGTTAAAGACGTCCTTAAAGACTCCTCATTTGAGTAATGTTTCAAGGAGGTGGCATATCTACAATTGCTTGGAATTGTTCAGGGTCCACCTCTATTCCTCTTGCTGAAATGATGAATCCTATTAGTTTTCCAAAGGTGACTCCAAATGCACACTTTTTAGGATTTAACCTTAGTTGAAATTGTTCCATGCGATCTAGAATGACTTCTAAATCATCTAAGTGTGTGTCTCTCTTCTTAGACTTGGCCAAGGTGTCATCCACATAATCTTCCATGTTTTTATGCATCATGTCATGAAAAATGGTTGTCATAGCTCATTGATAGGTGGCTCCTGCATTTTTTAATCCAAAAGGCATAACTTTCCAACAATAGGTACCCCATGCACAAGTGAATGCATTCTTTTCTTGATCTTCAGGAGCTATCTTAATCTGATTGTATCTGGAAAAACCATCCATCAAGGAATAAATCTCATAACCCATAGTCATATCCACTATCATGTCTATATTGGGAAGTGGAAAGTCATCCTTTGGGCATGCTCTATTGATATCTCTAAAATTTGTGCAAACTTGAATGGATTTTTCATATTTGGAAACTGGTACAATGTTTGATATCCATTCAGCATAGGCAATAGCTCTTATGAATCCTGCACCAAGGATTTTTCTAATTCTGCTTTGACTAGGAGAGGTATGTGAGGATGCATCTTTCTCAACTTTTGTTTAACTGGTTTGACACCTGGAGCTATGGACAAGTGATGCATGATAAGATTAGTGTCCAACCCTGGCATATCTAAATAAGTCCATGCAAATTTGATCTTATTTTTCTGTAAGAACTTAGTGTAGGCTTCTTTCTCTTATGGCAACAAAGACTCGACCAAGTGTACTATTTGTGGAGCCTCATTTGTACCCAAATTGACTGCTGTGTTGGTTCAATAAGCACTGAATATCTATCTTGAAATTATCTAGGGAGACAATCAAGTACCTCATCCCTAGGCACCTCAGAGAGGTTTTCACCTTTGGATACATCATTTCTTTTTACTTTTTTTGGTTATGAAACTGCCACACAATGGTTTTTGCCACCAGAACTCTTATTCTTTTGATGTTCTTTTCTTTTTATTTTGTGACTAAGGTACTTGATGTCTAGATCTGTCATGATCATAGCCGGTTCACTAGTGGAAGAGACTACGTGTTCAATGGAATTCAAGTAACAGGCTATCTCATAATCATTTTGAAATGTTAAGAGGTCAAGTTCTTGATAGAATTGGGACCAATCAACAAGATGTAAGTCGATGACCGGTTCAAGGTTGTAAATGTGAATGATATCATCTCGGGTGACTAAAGAGTCAGAGTCCAAATATCCTTCTAAGCTACCCAAATCAAGATTCATCCTAACAAGTGAAGAATCATCCACTAAGGAAACATGTGGGTTCAAATCCTTTAATCCTACACATGACTCGTTGGCTACCTCGGGTTGAGAACTATAAGTGTGGATGACATCAACATCCATGTCAATTGTGGAAGGCTCTGAGGAGTCCCATTCATACTCATATGAACTTGTTTCTGAATTGCAACTAGGATTCTTACACCATGAGGGTTTGAGACATCTTGATGTGGAAGGTCTAGTATCATCAAAGGTAACACCTTCTCTTTCCATTGAACGAACAAGATTCTTTTTTTGACATTCTCTGAAAGGATCTTCTACATCTGATTTATCTTGTTTTAAAGTTGCAACTGACTCATGAGTGACCGGAATATATGAATCTCCCCAAAGGAGATTAGTGGAAGGGACCTAATCTTCACACATGTCTTGCTGATTTGTCAAATTAGGTATGTATTCTGGTTCATCTTCACTATCTGACTTATCATGGATAGGAGTAGTGTGCTTGTTGTGATTTGTGAATCCTAGGCCAACCATCTTCTTAGACTTGCGTCCAAAAAGAGCATGATCAAGAGGTTCAGCCCTAGCATCCAACCCCATGATTAAGAGGGCCATGTATGGGATAGCCCATATGTTTGAAACAAGTATACCCTGTTCCATAAGCCTTAGGAGAGGGAGAGAAGTTCTCATTGTGCATGTATTTCTCTTCTCTATAAATCTAGTTTCTAACAAACGTCTCCTCTTTCTCATCTTGAATAGGCACTAAGGACTCTACAAACATGTCAAATAAAGTCATAACTGAAGAGGAAGGTCCCTTTTCTTGTGAAGGCTATCCATAAGACCTGGGAAAAACTGGCAGTGTTGTGAGGGAGTTGAGTTGATACCCCCCCATGCCAAGATATACTGACTTGAGCTTGTCTTTACATTCAACTAAGGTTGCATCGAAGTCTTCTGCTTCTCTATTGAGGGGAACATGAGCTCCTGCTGAAATTGAGTTAACAAATAAAGTGTTATTGTTTGTAATAACTCAGAGGGGGGGGGGGGGGGGGAATCNGGGGGGGGGGGGGTGAATCAGTGGCCTCAAAAATTAATCCTTAAATCTACCCTTCAACTCTTATAACCACTAATTATTTCTCAAGTTAACTTCTGTCCTACAAGTGAATGCCTTGAATAACTTATATCAATTTACTACTTGTCAGATTTCTCTATTAAACCTTCTTCTTAATGTTTACCGTTAAGCAGTCATCTATTTACTGAAATATAGTAAATATGTAGAGTATACCGATATATCCAAAATGAATTATGTAAGATACAAAACACTAAAGAAATGAATCATACACACATAACACATGGATTTTAATGTGGAAACCTTGTCAAGGGAAAAAAACCACTGGGACCAGTACCCCAAATTTTCACTCTTCTAAAGTGAGCCCTGTTAAGAGCCAACCCTATTAAAGGTTACAAACACACTGTTAGGTGTGACCTCGTTAGAAGATTTTATACATAGAGGTTTTCACTTAGTATCGGTCATCTAATGCTGCCATCCTTGAATCAGCCTCTCTCTTAGAATGTCAATAGGAATCAGGCATATCCAATGCTACTTTCATGAATCAACCTTTTTGGCACTCCTTGGGATGTACCTCAATATATAGAAGCCTGTTAAGTCCTGCTCTATTAAGAGACTTGATGCTTCAATGGTTAAACTGAAACACTATGACTTGTTTCTAATGCAACTTTGAATTGCAGATTTTTAGATCTATTTAAGTACATTACCTCTGTGATCAATGTATCAATTAAATCCTTTGTGCTCCACACTTTCTACTCTTTGATGTTGTGCTCACTATTTGTCAGTGTCTGCAGAATTCCTTAGCTCTCCTTCAGCTTATTTGATCAACATTGTATGAAGTTATTCTTCATCAGTTTCTCTTCAGCATCCTCTTTCTATTCACTCCCCTTAATCCCCTTTTCATGCATTGCAAAAATGAATTAAGCTTGTCTCTTATATAGACATGATACTCATTGTTTCTTGATTCTTGATTTTTGGTGTGAAAAACAATCCAACCAATTAGATTTAAAGCATAACTCATGATTTGTCTTGTAGATATCTTCTTGCCAACTATATAAATCAGCTTTAAATCAATCACTTATCTCTGGTTGAATAAAAAAAAGTAGACAACTAGTTAAGTCCTTATTTAGCTCTACCAACTAGATATTTTGTCATTTTCTAAACTCTCTATTCCGTCAGTCACCTTTGCAGTTAGTTGTCGGTGACAACTAATAGTTCTGTCGGTGAGACTCTAGTTAGCTTTGTGATTTCTGTCTGTTGGGCAACACTGTATTTTCTTCCATTGGGTTACTCTTTTCTTTTCTCATCGGGCATTCTTTGGTTTTGCTTTGTTAGGAAACACTGTGCTTCCTATCGTCAGGTAACACTATGATTGCTCTTCTTTGCTTTTACTGATGGGGTTGCACTCTGTCGGTGTTGTTTGTCACTTAGTGAATACATGACTTTTATGTATTGCTGAAAGCATAACCTTGGCTCCTTTGGTTCTTTGAAGTCTTTGGCTTTATGTATATGACCATATAGATGATATCAAGTTGGAATCAATGAAAATACAATACATTAACTGATTTAATGCCTTACATTATCTTCAACTTAACATTGTCAAACATTCAATTAGTTACATGTCATCAGTTATCCCTAGGTATACAAATCTCTATTCCATTGTAAGGGAACTTAACACACTAATGATAGGTAGATGGTACTACTTGCATATCATGAATCCACGGTCTACCGAGCAAGATATTATATGCAAGGAGGCCAACATCAACTATTTGAAATAAAATATTTTTTCAACAGGGCCAATCCTAACCAAAAGGATGGCCAACCCCTTGGAACTTCTTTCTGCCTCATCATAGTCTTTGATGGTGATCTTTTTCCTGGTATCTATGACTTTTCATAATAACCCAACTCTTTCAAAAGACTAAAGGAACAAATATTGAGCCCTGCACCCCCATCTATCAACACGCACCTAACACAAATTTTGTCGATCATGACCTCAATATGGAGAGCGAGATTGTGTGGGTGGCTCAAAGATTTATCATCATCCTCTAAAAAAGTAAGGTAATGAGGGCTAGCAATATGGTTAACCATGTTCTGGAATTGAGCAACATCTAAGTTGTTGGGGACATTTGCTGCACGCAACACATCCTCAAGGACTTATTTGTGTCTCGAGGACAACTCTAAGAGCTCAAAGATCAAAATCTGAGCTGGGGTTCTTTGCAAATGATCGACAAGATTATAGCTCAACTTAGGATTGACTTCTGGTTTCGAGGTGACATTCTTGGAGGCCACTTGTTTTGGTTTATTTGATTGACTTGAACTAGGTCTTCTAATGAAAATGGGACCTTGACTTCATGTGACAACATTGAGAGTTTGTGATGACACTCTAGAGTTAGGAACCCTTAGCACAACGATGGGTTCTTCATCAAAGATAAGAGGAGAGTCCATATCTAGATCATAACCATATGGATCTTTATCCCTCATCATGTTGATATTTTCTTCGACAACTTCAAGCATGTTGACAACATTCTCTGCATTTGTGTAAGTGTAATTGATCTCAGCCTTGCCATTCTTAGCTTTAGAGGTTTCCCCCTTCTCATACTTGGGAAAAGGTTCTTTGAATGCCTTATGACCGACATTGGTTTTCAATCCATCTACCTTAAGTTTTCCATTCTCAATAAGATCTTGGATGATATGTTTGAGTTTCCAAAAATTTTCAATATCATGTCCAATGTCATTGTGAAACTTGAAAAAGGATTTCTCATCCCGCCAATATGGCTTAACATCAGGTATATAATGATTTGTGGGATCTTGAGGATGTGCAAGGTTGTTGGAAATAAGTGTTTTCAAGACATCCTCATATGAATCACCAAGTTTTGAAAACTGACATCTTTCTTTCTTAGGCCTGTCTTGGTATCCTGACTTGTTCTCTTGTTGATTAGATGCATTGAGTTTCATGGCTTGAACAACACTAGACAAGTGGAGCATAGTTTGATATTTGGGTTGGGAGGAGTCCACAACTCCATCATTGACCACTTGTTTGTTCCTATTCCAATGTGATTTCTTTTCTTTATCCTTGTTAGGGTTGTTGTTATTTTGACCATTATTGTTGTTGTTGTTTCCATGTTTGGTCAAAATTCCTTGTTCTTTCAAAACATCCTCAATCCTACATGCGGTTTCAACCATGGTGTTAAAGGAATCAAAAACCATCTTCCTAACTTCATACCACATTTTGGGAACCAAGTTGTTAACAAGGATGTCAATCTTTTCATTTTCAAGAATGGTCCTAGGGTAGCAAGAGCATTGTCATCTCCACCTTTGCAAGAAAGTAACAAAGGATTCCCCTTGATTTTTCTTTAAGTTGCATAAGTCCAACATGGTGATAGATCTTGAAATATTGTATGCAAAGTGTTGAATGAATCTATGGATGAGCTCTTTGAAAGTCTTAATGGGGGGAGTTATGTTGGTGAACCATTCCATCACTTGACCCTTAAGACTCCTTTGGAACAATCTCATGAGGTACGAGTCATCTTGATGGAAGTCAAAACTTGTGCTATAAAATTGGCATACGTGATCATGTGGATCTCCATTTCCATCATACTTGTCATATTGAGGGATCTCAACCTTTCTAGGGAAGTCTTTCATGCTAACACTTTTGTCAAAAGGATTAGGACAAATTGAATCAAGTGAGAATGAATTCTTGGGTGCTAACATCTTTTCCATCATACTCTTAAGTTGTTTGATCTCTTCTTCTTGAGATGGACCTTGCTTCTTAATATTCTTGTCCACATCAAAGTTGTTGTGGACTCTAGAACCCTTGTTGATTAAACTCTCTAGGAAATTGTATTTTTTTTGCTCTAAATATTTCTCCACATACTGCTAGAAAAGTGGTTCTTGTTGCATTTTTAGGAAGTCCTGGGAGGTAAGGTCAAAACTCAAGCTACTACCCCCATATTGTGAACCATGGTGAGCACATTGTGAAGGTTGTCTTGAGTTCCTAGGAGGTTTTAGTCTCCTATAATGATCATGTCTTGAATCCCTTCTTCCTATAAGGCTAGGAGATCATGACGATGTTCTAAAATGTCCTCCACTTTGTGGAGTCGTAGGAGGGGTGGATGGAGGAGAGTTGTTTGCACCACCAACACGCATGTTGTTGAATTGGTCATTAAGTTGCTGAGCCAAGAGTCTATCTTGCTCTTCCTGGAAGGATTTCCTTTTTATCTCCAACAAGGTTTGTCTCTCCAACTCTAGGAGTCTAAACTGTTCTTCCTTTGTGGCTTGTTTGTTTAGGAAGGCTTTCTTTTCACGCTCAATTTTCTTAAGTCTTTCACTTGTGTATGTTTCATTTATGCGAGTGTCATAAGGTTCATCATCTTGGTTTTCATGTTGTGATTGTTCATCTTGATAGCCTTTCCTCTTACCTATCTCATCCCTTTGGTGTGCATCTAGATATCTAGTTGAGATAAGGGGTGAGACTGGTCGACTGTCACAAGAGAAACTGCCAAATGAAATGGTATCTCTAGGTTTTTCAAACATGTCATCAAGGCATTTATCCATTTCTTCCCTCTCTCATTGAGTCATTGTGTAACTCATATCCACATTCGAGCGAGAAGATGATAAGGGTGTACTCAACTCACTAAGGTTACTCTTGGAATCAAACCAAACTTCTGAGTTGTTCCTGGGTGATTGATCAAATATAGGCTCTTTTCCCTTACATCTTTGGCGAGTTTGAACAAAGCATAATTGGTTAAAGACTGCTTGAGGTCATTTTACTTGATCTACTTGATATCTTGTTGTAACTGGCATGAAAGAAAAAGGTACTAGGTGATAGGATGAACCTAATAAATGTTGGTACCAAACCAGGATAGTAAAGGCATTCACTTGTCCAAAAGAGAGGTGATAAGATAGAATTTTTCAAGAGGCGTAAACCAACACTACCATAGAGGTGCTCACTGAATGGGTGAATACCATAACATGTATGGATTAGGAGATTGATTTACCCAATTTATATTGATTGAATTTTAATTTTTATGGAAGTGAAAGGACAAGAGATTACTAAAAATCTCCAAGTGTGTTATCAAAGGATCCAAAGGTTTATCTTCTCAACAAGGACAGTTTCTAGTTCACCAAATCCAAACAAGGTCACTTGTGAAATAAAAGATTATTAATTCAATAGGTCAAAATGCAAGAATCCAAAGTGTAAACAAGCTTCTAACATCGGGGTAAGTGACCTAATCTAACCCAGATCGACCAAGGAAGAGTGGAAATGACCAAATAGAAAATTGAGCAAGTTGACAGTTTGACACTTAAGAATGCAGATTTGTTGATCGTTTTGATATTTTCTTTGATATTTGGTGTACTTTTTGATGTTTCACTCATGCAAGACACATCAAGCAGATTGTTTGTTGTAAAAAGAACAGTCACACCACAACCTAGGTAAGCCAGGGAAATATTTGTTGAATTCCCACTTGAACTGAAGTTCAGCCACGCCTACTCATAGAGGACAACTTAGAAGCTTGGAGGCATGGGCTCCTTCTTATAGTGCACTCACTTCTCAGGCACACCAAGATTTGAATCCTAAGGGAATCACTTCCCAAAGGACCGTTGTCTCTACTAAGAGCTGTGAAAATGTGGGATGTCTTAGTCGGTCTCTGACCTTTCGTGCCAATAGATAGAGGGATTTTGGTCACTAGAACAATTTTTTTAGTCAGGGAATCCATTCAAGTGGCTATACATGTGGAAAATTATCACTGTTAAGGAGGCCTCCCAGCCTACATAAGTTACGTTCTATAGGTTTTTGCACACCATAAGGGTACTGATGGATATCTTCTATCTACATAGTGAAATTGACACCTGTTCACTATGAGATTAATCACAATGACATTTTTATATACCAGTTTGGAAGGGCTTGGCTTTAGCTTGTTATCGGCTGGGCAATCCACTCTCACCGACTCTGTTAAAGCTCTCAATAGGTAGCCATGCTAAAGGAATCATATGAATTTATCTTACACCCAAGATCCACAAAGGCGAGGGGAGAGGATATGTTCATATAATTCTTAGGATTACAATCCAAACTTGCAACATAACAATAACATGAAAACTTGATCTTTCTCAAATGAGAAGGAGAGGACTCCTTATAAAGGAATGTGTGGAGAGGAATGCATCCTCAAGAGAAATGTGGGATAAATCCCTAAAAGGCAAGTGAGAGGAAAAAACCCACCACTTAGAAATATGTGTGGAGAAAAAGGAGTTTTATTTATTTTTTATTTGATTTATTTCTTTTTTTTCATCAAAAAGAGAGCTTTAAGTGGGGATTTTATTTATTTAACTAGAAGAGGGATTTTTCTCTTTTAATTAAATAAGATTATTTAATTAAAAAAAGGAGATTTCAATTAAATAAGATCATTTTATTTAATTAAAAGGGGTGTGTTCTTTTAATTAAATAAGATTATTGATAAAATGATCAAACCTTAGGAAATATTGAAATAACTAAATTAATTACGATTTGATCAAGGAAATTGATTTGAATTGAAAATGCTGCAAGGCATTGATTCAAGAATTTGATAAATTGATTTTGTCATTTGATAAATTGAAGAATGGGGGCCCATAGTCTAGGCGACCATTTTAGGATGCATACACCAGTAACCATAGGTGTACCAATAGGTTTTCAATACCAAATTTATTCAACAATTCTTTCACATACTTAGACTAAGAAATGGAAATACCTTTATCTGTTTGTGTAATTTGCAGTCCAAGAAAGAATTCCATCTCACTTGTCATAGACATCTCAAATTTCTTCTAGATCTCATCAGAAAATTCTTCACTCAACTTGTCATTTCCACCAAAAATTATATCATCCACAAAGACTTCAATAATCAAAATATTATCATCAACAACTTTGAAGTACAAATTACTGTCAGCAGTACCTATATTGAAACCAATATTTAATAAATACTTATCTAACCTCGTATACCAAGATCTAGGGGCTTGTTTCAATCCATATAAAGATTTCTACAATTGGAAAACCATGACTTCTTTATCAGTCAAGGAAAATCCATCTGGTTTCTCAATGTATACTTCTTCTTCCAACTCTCCATTCAAGAATGAAGACGTAACATCCATTTTATATACCTTAAAAATTTTGTAAGTAGTATATGAAAGAAACATTCTAACAGCTTCAATTATAGCAACAAGAGAAAAGGTCTCCTCAAAATCAATACCTTCCATTTGAGAATATCCCTTACAAACAAGTCTGAATTTGTTTTGAAGCACTTCACCATCTTCATTTAGATTGTTTCTGAATACCCATTTAGTACCAATCACATTCTTGTCCATAGGTCTAGGAACAACGATCCATGTCTTATTATTTTCAATCTATTCCAATTACTCTTCCATAGATTTGAACCAAATTTCATCTTTTCATACTTCATCAACATCCTTAGGTTCAATCTTAGAAATCAAACAAACTTTATTCCTATCAATTATTCCTCTAGTTTAAACACCTTTGTTTCTATCACCAATAATCTGATTCTCTGAATGATTTAACTTTACATACCTTGGAGTCTTTGGATTTGCATTTGTAGCTGAATCTTGTGTTGCCAAATCTTCCTTATCTCCAACTTATACATTTTGTTCTTCTGATCCATTCTGATTCTGATTCACTTCTAGGATCAAACTTTCCTAAATCTTCATCTCTCTTAATGTAACATTTTCTTCCAAACATTTTGAAATACTTCACATTAGGATTATGACTATACCAAAGCTCATAAGGAGTCTTACCAGTACCATGTTTGATTTGAAGTTGGTTTAGGGTATAAACAATAGTGCTAACAACTTCTCTCCAAAAGATCTGTGTAACATTTCCTTCAATCATCACAGTCCTTGCAGTGTCAAGTATTGTTTGGTTTCTTCTTTCTGCAATTCCATTATACCATGGGATCTGCGGAGTAGAAATTTATCTCTTTATTCCATGCTCTTCACAATATGCATCAAACTCTCTAGATGTAAACTCTCCACCTCTATCAAATCTCAAACATTTCAGGCTCATACATGTCTCAGTCTCAAAAATAGCTCTAAAGATCTATAATTGGTCAAGTGCCTTAATTTTTTCCTTCAAAAATGTAACCCACATCATCCTTGAATAATCATCAATGAATAGGATAAAGTATCTATCTCCATAATAACCTCTAGTTCTAGCAGGACCACATAAGTCAATATGCACCAAATCTAACAATCCACTCAAAGAATATGTGTTACTTTTAAAACTAGATTTAGTTAGCTTACCTAAATGAAATTCCTTACACATCACATTAGCAGGCTTAAAAAATCTAGTTAAATCTCTTACTGCATTTGTAGTGCTTATCTTCACAATGTTATCAAAGTTCACATGACAAAATCTCTTGTGCCATAACCAACTGTCACTAATATTTGCAATCAAACATCTATACTCTGAATTGTTCAAATGAAATCATTACCTCTGGTTGTTGTACCTAATGCAATCTCAATTCTAGTGCTTCCAATGATTCTATGTTTCCATTCTTGAATTCCAAGTGATATCCCTTATCAACTAACTATCCAACACTCAAAAGATTAAATATCTTAAACCTTCTACATATAAAAAAATCATCAGTAATACTCTTACCATCAAGTGTAATTGAACCTCTTCCTTTGGTCAAATAGGGAGCATTGTTACCAAATCTAATAACTTCACCATGATAGTCTTAAAGCTTCACAATATTTATTTAATCTCCGGTTATGTGATGTGAATATCCACTATCAATAAACCAATCATCTTTCTTATCCACTTGTAAAACCAAGGCTCTCTCTTCATTAGGATTCTCATCTCTGATAGTGTTGCCCCACTTTTGGTCCGTATACCCTTTAGACAAAAGTGAGTGTTTAATGTATAGTGATGGTCTTGAAAGCTTCATGTTAGTCTTGAGTCTAAGTCTAGAAAACTTTCCCTTAGGCTAGGGAGCCTTTACCGGATTTTTCTAAATTGCCTTCTCTTTTGTGAACCAGAGGGTTTCTGCATATGAGTTTATGTTTTCATTGGGTAGGTTAAGTTCCCAATCTGGTCAAGGTCATGGTTTGAAGATTTCTAACATCAGTGTTACACACAATGGAAGTATGTAGCCGTAATCCTTCAATTTGTAGCTTGGCAGAAAATTGGGTTCGAGCTTCTCCACTGGCGGAAAAGTATCAGTAGAGTGCATCTTCTACCAACGACTACTAAGTGATGTCTTAGCAATAAGTATAGTTCTAAAATGGATCCTTTAGGCTTAAGAAGGGCTTATGTGTCTGGATTACACCTCTACAAGCTAAAGGGAATGATTCAATAGAAAGAAATCAAGGAAATAAGCCAAAGATGGAAAAGTGGAAAATGACTTCTCCTCTACTCCTACAAGCGGGTTTTGACCCATGGAGTATGTTTTCCTCCGAACCATTCAAATGAAGTGATTTTGAGGAAGGACCTATCTCACAATGAATCTAAGATATAAAGAAGGTAGGTGAAATCAACACATACCATTTTGGCATCCTGATAGACCAAATTTCCTCCTTGGCGGATTTTTGAACTGAGAGCACTCCAAAAGCACTTCTCTGCCAAAGGAGAAGCAGAAAATTGATTTTCTGCTACCTCAGAAAAGTTACCATTGTGGTTACTAAAAGTGAAAAGACATTTCTTAACGGCCTGTAAGAGCAAGGTAATTAATTCAAATAAAGTCATTTTAATTCATAATGGACTATTCCATTAATTGTTGAGGTCTTTTCATTCGTGTGGCACGGGAAGTCAGTTGTTAAACGGTAAAAATTCAAAAGTTATAAGATCAATTGGAGATTGCCAATAGGAGACACTATTTTCTTAAACATATTGCTTAGATTTGAAGCTTTAATATTGGTTCTTCTTTGTCCCTACATTCTCAAAGATATTCCTCATTCCCGAATCAAATCATTCGAATCATGGCTTCTAGATTCATGGGATTCGATGGAATGAATGACATTAATTTTAAATGGCATAAGATTTCATATACATCTCTGAATTTATTTGACATGCAGAACTTCTAGAATAGATTAAAAGTGGACCAGATACATCCCATTACTAAGAAGTTGAAGGAGAGCAGATTAGTTGAAGCCGCTGGTTTTCCTGTGGTTGTTCAAGCCCCAAAATTAATATGGGAATGCATCACTCGATACAACCTAGATACCAAGCAAATTCTCTTGCCCAATGATACAGTGCTACTATTTATTGATAGGGAATCAGTCTAGAACTTGCTTTTCATCCTAGAGAAAGCTGAGTATTCAAAAATGACATACATTCAAGCGGTGACTGAATATATAGCCAAAAAGTCAGTTTGGAAGAAGGAGATAATGAAAGCTTGGTTTGAAGAACCCAAGAGCACCAAAGGGAAGCTGCCAAAGACATTATACGGTACTAGCCTGAAGCCAGAGATTATTGACATTCTGGTGTTACTCCATAGGATCAGAGGTGAGAGTGAGGCACTCAATTTTATTGATCATACTTCTTCCTGGTTCAAGTAATCTATTCCCAACATCACTTCATTGATTGGGCGCTTATGGTAAGTGAGAATCTCTCGGAGGCCCTAGATAGAGATAAATGCTAGAATGAATTTTACATGTCTTCAGTCCTCTTATATATTCTAGCTACACTCCAAATCTGGCCAGGTCTTCCCAGATTAGAAGAATTTCCTGATGATGTCAAGAGTTATAAATTTTTCCCCTCTTTGCAATTGCATAACAATTATGCTGAGTATCTTTGGGTTAATGATGCATTTACAATGAGATTGTGCAGGGAGTTACAAGGCTTTCTAGAAAGGACATTTTCCCCCAAAGCCATGGCTTTCAGTAGCCAATTTGGATGCTATTTCATTCAATTTAGAGGTTTCTCATATCTTCGTCTTGCAGGTTTTGATGGTTTCCCTTTAAAGCTGCCCAGTTATCCTACTGATATGATCATGTTGATCGAAGTAATGAGGCAAGCACTCCAAGTGAACTTACTCTGTGCTAAGGCTAAGAAGAAGGTATACGACTTCCTCATGACCATCGGACCTTACAGCTGTTCGTCCTAGTTAGAGGCGAATAATGTTCTCAAGACATTCTCAAAGAGGTCTTCTTTGGAAACCTATGATGTCTTGAGACCGAAATATGACCCAGTGAACTATGCCAGGGATTTATTACAAATGAGTCATGCAATTCATCATATACATGATATTGAAGACTACTAGGCTAATTGTAAGGATGATTTGGAAAGCAGAGAGAGATTCTACACCTGGTTAACTATTTAACAAATCAAAAGGTTCAATGTTAACATAGCAGTAGAGGGGCTAGAAGATGATGGAAATCATATGTATGCTAATACATATCTAGAGGAGATAAAGCTCACCCCTATTAGTTCTGAACCTATGCTGGACCAAGCCATTAGTGATTTACCAACTCTAATGGAGGGTATCTACAAAAGAATAGAACAATGGGTCAAATGGATAGCAGGAAGGAGGAAGAGGTCGAAAAGGAAGCCTCCAACTCAAAGAACTCTGACAAAGGATTCCTCCAACATCGCAACAAATTCCTTGGTAATACTCCCAACTATGTCCAAAGGTTCTTCTTAGCCAACTAGTGGAGGTGATGAACCTCCTAAAAAATAAGTTCAACAAAAGAAGACTTGTGGAGAAGGTTCACTCCCAAATATCAGAACAACAAAGGAGCTCACCAAGGATGCAAAGCCAGAGACATCAGTAAAAGCAGTCCTAGTAGATGTACCAGTTGACACCCTGACCCAGAATTCTCGAAGGAGAGGATCTCCCATCATAGTGGAAGTGGGTGAAGATACTCCTTTAACCATAGAATCAGAAGGAGAAGCTAGGAAGAAACAAAAGGTTTCTTTAGTAGCCAAATTGGTTTCCTCTTCTCCTACTTTAGTAAATCCATTTTCTTTGAGACCAAAGGCTACACCTCCTGTTATTAGGAAATTGATCATTAAGGAGTTGGTTTCTTCTAGCAAAGTTACTAGTGCAGAGTCATGGATAGAACATACTTTGGAATGCAAGAGAAAGAGGGCAGAAGAAGGGGCTTCGAGCAAAGACACTCTATCACGAGCCTTTCAGCCCAAGGCTTCTTTGAGAAAACAAAAGAAAGTAAGGACAATGTCTACTCTAGGTCATGACCATGAGACTAGACACTTCACTATGGAAGTGGCCAAACCAACCAAGGATGGTAGATTCAAAGATATGACCGCTTCATATTTTTAGTTGCAGTTATTTGATATGGGTTTAGCTCGCCATGACACCAAGGTAGACTGGTGGAAGTCTACTAATGTGGTGATAGAAGAAGAACTCGAGGAGCTCAAGACTACCAAGGTTCAATTGAAGGTAGAAGTGGATAAGCTGACAAATTTCATAAGACAACTCCTCACCCCGATTGCAAGTGTTCCCAGCACCCAATACACCTTTGATCCCAGCGCGGTAGAGAATCAAACTATATTGGCCAAGTTACAGGAAGATCACCACTTCACGCAGATTGGTAGAGAATGGAGTGAGAGGCTCAAATCTAAAGGGTTGGTAGTTTTTGAGCAGTTAGGTAATGCTCTTTTGAGGTTGGAGACAGAAAGGAATAACATCGAGAAGAATTTACAAACTCTCGCATCTGAGAGAGTGAAGTGTCAGGAGTGCATAGTAACACTCCATGTAGCTGTGAAGATGAAGACAAAAGGGGCATTGAAAGCCAAGATTCTATAGAAGGGGGATGAACCTCTAATCGAGTGGCTTCAAAGTTTAGAGTTCAAAATTGAAATGATTATCTAGGCTGAGATGAGGTTGCAGCAAGTAGACATTAAGGTCAAAGAAGAATAGAACAAAGACTTCAAGATTCTCCAAGGTTTGCATACAGAATCAAAGACAAAAGGAGAAGGTAAGGAAATGATAGGACTAGCCAACATGCAGAAATCATTCTCTGATTATGTAGACAAGTTGTTAGAGCCATCTTCCACCCACTTAGACAAAGTGCCAGAACTTTAACAGCTGAGCAGATGCGTTTATAAAGTCATGGAAGAATTGAAGGATTAGACAGACGCAATTAAAATTCTAGCTAAAGAGAATTCTAGATGGCTCATCCAATACACCAATGTCCTCGTTAATAGACATGAAGAACTTATCCAAGTCATCACAGCTGTCACTACTTATAGGGCTAAATTAGGCAAAGGGAGCGAAACCAAAGGTTAAAGTAGATTCTCTCTTTGTACTAAATTTTGATCAAAATGTAATGGTTAATCTTTCAGTTATCATTTCTAGTTGGGGAAGTTGAACCATTTTGGTTACCCCTTCTTTTTGTAATGACCCAATCTGGGACTCTATATGTACTTTTTCCAAAATCAATAAAAAGGTCAGCTAAAGTTTGGTGTGAAAGATAGCATTTTGCTGAGTCAAATTTGTGTGTCTGAATACCATTATTTTATCTATTCCATTTGCATTGCACTTATCTTTGTATTGAATTCAGATGTTTCTTTGAAGTTGGATTTACAATATGTGTTTGAACCAGAGCTTTATGATTTGATACAATTAGCAAAAGGGGAAATTCGTTGTTATCTTAAGTTTGGGAAACCTTCTTATGATATAGATCAATTCATTGTTGTTTCATCATTAGTATTTAGTCTTACATTAGTAGAAGTTCATGCATTACCAATTTTGGGAGTTAATCTGATTGATGAAATCTTAGAGTTGGCTAGACTTAGAGTTAAATTCGTCCTGCCTGAGCTATTTCATGCCTAGGATTAGTTTGGTTTGCCTCTTTTATTCTTGGGTTAAGAACATACCCCTGTTAGACTAGGAAAGAAAAAATTCATTGAAAACCATTCATATAAGGGAGCTGTACCTTTAAATTCATAGGGAAATTGGTTTTTTTCAATAACAATTTTCCAACTATTATATTCGATTGTTCTTAAGCATTTTGGGTATTTTAGAGTTAAATTGAAAAGAAAAATCTGTTTACTAATAGATTTTTGGCGACTCTACTGGGGAGACAAATAGTTGTTACACTAGACTCATTTCATGAGGAAAGATGGTGCTTCCCCATGAAAATATAATTCATGTACTCCAACCAAATCTTGGTTTTCAAGATGATCAAGAAGACCTTATTTCCTCGCTGAACACTTTTTCCTGGAGGAACAAAAGAAGCACCGAACATTACATAAATGCCAGTCAAGTGCTAGAGCAAGAAGAAGCTAGAGCAGAAGCACTTGAAAGAGCCTTTCAAAGGAGAGATCAAAGAAGAGCACAATACCAAGTTGAGCATGAAGCTAGGCCATAGAATTTGTCAAAAATTTGGAGCCTAAAAGATTTCTTAGGAGCACAAAGAAAGAAGGAAGTACAGATCCAGTCTTTGAGAGACTTGCAGATATTAACTTTTCTCTACTTGAAGTACCTTGCCGAAGAAACAGAACTACAAAAATCCAGAGCAGACCTTCTTCTCCCCCTAAGCAGTCTACTCTTTTATCCACCACTTGCCAAGTGTTAACGTTGCACAGAGTAGTTGCTCCCCCTGTTATCAATCTAACCCCTTATTTACCTCAAGTAACAATGGCACTCCCTTGGGTCGCTGCAGTCGGACCCCTATAATTAGCAGCATACAATCCTCTTCCCTCGGGTCTAGAAAGAATTTTCCTAAATTTTTTGGAGATGGGAAAGTATCTACAGATGAACATATTATTGCATTCTTTGCTTTTGTCAATATCCTAGTAGTATGAGAAGAGGATGTGGCCGTTAGATTATTTGTTGATACCCTTTTTGAGGGTGCTTCTAATTGGTTTCATCACCTTCCAAATTCTTCTATTATAGAATGGGCCTCCATGAGAGCTTCTTTTGAGAGAAGGTTTAAAACTACAGAAGATGAACATGCTCTATTGATGCAATTAATCTCTATCAAGAAAGAGCCTTCTATTAGTATGAGAGATTTCATAGCTAAATTCAATAAGCTCATAAATCGTATTCCAGTGGCTGATAGGCCTACGACGAGGAATTTGAAAACATTCTTTATAAGTGCTATGCCACCAAAAATTAATTATGATCTAAGAAGAGTTAATCCTGTAGGTTTAGATGCAACACAAAGGACTGCCATAGAACTTGAAGATCACATGATCTCATCCAGGAAATGGAAGAGAGAGATCCAGTCAAGAGCCAGTACTAGTGGTACTACATCGTCTGATGAGATGATCCAAAAATTATCAAATGAATTCATCTCCTTGAAAAGGCAACTTCCTAGATTCAATAACCCTTATCAACGGAATTATCAAGAGAAACCTAGAAGGGGCAATGATGGGAGGAATGCTGATGGTAAAGCGCTATAGTTAGTTGGTCCACCACAAAGACTAGCTATTGAAGCCCCCCCTAAAAGAGGGAATATGTGTTCCTTTCATCTAGCTATAGCTCATGATAGAGAAAGCTACCCTGATGTAGCCTGTGCTTGGAAAATGCATCAGACCGATGAATGGAATGCTGGAGTCTCCAAAGCCGAACCAGACTCATACTTGCATGGCAACTCTGAAAACATATATTTAGAGTATGAGTCAAATTCAGAACAAGGAGCAACATGTTATGTGACCATAGGTGGGAATTCCTATACGGTCTTGACCAGGAGCCAAAAAGATAAAGGTCCTACCTCTTCCCTCCTACCTAAAAATAACGAGGCATCTACCTCCAACTCTAAGGAAGCCAATCAAGGCGTGAGAATTCTACAACTAGGTAAAGAGAAGAACTCTTTTGACATTATTCAATTCTGTAGGGACTCTCGAATTCAAATCTCTCCCATAGATTATCTCAAATCAAATCCTATAGAATTGCAAAAATTAGTAGATTATTGTAATGAAGGGAATCAGAACCTAAACCAGAACATCATGACTACTATAGAAAATGAGTCAATTTTTGCGAAACCCATTGAACAAGGTGAACCATCTGTGTTAGCTACTTTCCTGGGTCAAAAGCCTGATCCATTCTATGTGTCTTTATATATTAATGGATGCAAGTTGAGCAATTGTATAATAGACTCTAGAGCCTCAGATAATGTGATGCCATCAACGGTAGCTAAAGATTTAGGAATTACCCTTACTAAAGCTCATGGTAGGTGCTATTCTATGGACTCCAAGAAAGTACCTCTGGTTGGACAAATTAAGGATGCCCAAGTGGCTCTGGAAGTGCACCCTAAGAAGAAGATGTTGTTAACAATTCTAGTTTCTGATATACCTGCTAGCTACGGTTTTTTGCTAAGCAGGAGTTTCTGCAGAGGTCTAGGAGGGGGAATAAAGTTAGATTGGTCTCAAGCTTTAATCCTGGTGGGTAATAATTAGATTAAACTGGTCCCGAAAGAGAAAGCTAAGTTTACAGTGCTGAAGTCAGATGATCCTAAAGCCCAAATTCTGTATCAAGAATTGGAATTTGGCAACTATATGCTATTTACTGATGATCATGATGAAGAGGTGAAACCAAGAGAACTAGGAAAGGAATTTTACACCGAAGAAGAGTCATCTCAAATTTGGACACCTGAATTTGATGGCAGTTGTGCTTCACCAGGATCTGGTGCAGGTGTGGTCTTGATATCACCAGATGAAATATGTGAGGCTATGGCTTATAAATTAGAGTTCGGAAATACCAACAATATTGCTGAATATGAAGCTCTTCTGTTGGGAATCATCATTGCAAAGGAAAAGGGAATGAAGATTTTGAGAGCTCATGGTGATGTAGAGATTATGGTGCACCAGGTTAAGAACCAATACTCTGTTAAAAATCACAGATTAAAGAACTACAGAAATAGAGTATGGGATGAGATAGAAACACCAGATGCATTCTTTATTGAATCAGTGCTGAGAGAGTTGAATGCCAAAGCGGACTCCTTGGCTATGTCAGCTTCATTACTCCTTCCCCATCGAGAATTCAAAGACAAGAAGTACTAAGTGGAAGTCATATATTGACCATCTGTACCTGACAATGTGGAATACTGGCAAGTGTTCAAAGATGACAAGAATCTCCTCCTCTTTCTAGAGAGTGGTGGCGACTTCCACAAAGAGGTCTGTGGCAATCATAAAGGAGATCATCCAGAAAAGAAAAAGAAAGATAAGTTAGATATTATCCAACTAAAATTTAATATCATTCCACCCCATCTAGTTACTCTTGAAAAACTTTTCAACAGGCATGACACTTTTGTGAAGAAGAAAAGAATCAAAAGAGGTCCTACTACTGGCGAATATGAAGGAATGAATATTGGAACTGAGAAAGATCCCAAGATGATCAACATTGGGAAGTGATGTACTAAAGAAGAATAGAACGAGGCCAGGAAACTCTTCCTAGAATATTTGGACATTTTTTCCTAGAGCTATGAAGACCTAAAAATTTTTATGGGTGGGAAATTCAAGCATCAAATCCCCTTAAAACTTGAAGCTACCCTGTTCAGGAAAAAGAAAAGGAACTATAATCCCAAAGTTGTAGATGAAATATTTAAGGAAGTAGATAAAATGCTTTAAGCAAGGATCATCTACCCTATACACCATTCTACCTGGGTGGCAAACATAGTGCCTATGAGGAAGAAGAACGGAGAGATAAGAATCTGTGTAGACTTCAGAAATCTTAACCAATCTTCTTTGAAAGATAATTATGCTCTTCCCAATATGGATCACTTACTACAGATCGTAGCCAAAGCTAAAATGATGTCTATGTTGGACGGCTCTTCAGGATATAATCAGATAGAAGTTGAGAAAGTGGATCAGCATAAAATGACGTTCACCACCCCGTGGGACACTTTTGCTTACTACAGAATGCCATTTGGGCTAATCAATGCTGGAGCTACTTTTCAGAGAGGTATGGACCTTTTCTTCAGTGATATGAAGATTAAAATCATTGGTATGTATTTAGATGATCTTATTGTATTCTCTGGAAAAAGAATAGATCATATAAATTACTTAAGGAAAGTATTGCAAAGGTGTTGGGAAGATGGGATTTCATTGAATCCCAAGAAGTTAGTCTTCTGTGTAATTGAGGGGAAATTGCTAGGTCACATTGTCTTCCAAGAAGGCATAAGAATTGATCTAGAAAGGGTCAGAGCTATTCAACAATTGAGTTTACCGGTAAATAAAACTGGAGTGAAATCATTTTTTGCTCAGGTTAACTTTCTTAGGAGGTTTGTTCCAGATTTTTCAGAAATTACTAAATGTATAGTTGATATGATGAAGGAAAATGTGAATTTCAAGTGGAATGAACCCAGTAAGCAAGCCTTCAAAAACATAAAGAATGCCATAGACAATGCTCCGGTATTGTGTCACCCAGATTACAAGAAAGACTTTGTAATCTATTGTTATTCTTCTGAACATACTCTATCAACAATTCTCATACAGGAAAATGGAGAAGGAGTCCAGGCTCCTATTGATTTTATGAGAATGCCTCTAAAAAATCATGAACTGAAATACTCCCAAACTGAAAAGCACACTTTCGCAGTTGTTAAAGCCTTAAAGAATTTCAGATTCTACATTTTACACTCACACTCTCTTGTGTATGTACTTGATATTGCAGTGAAAAGCATATTGACTCAACAAGATGTAGGATGTAACAACAAAGGAGCATGGGTAGGTAAAATGCAAGAATATGATGTGGAAATTAAGCCCACAAAGTTGGTGAGAGGCAATGCTCTATGTAGGGCAATGGTGGAAAACCAAGTGGGTGAAGATCCAGAAGCTACACAATTGGTTTTGGCAGTAAGTATGCAAGACCCCTGGTTTGAAAACATCATGTACTTCCTCACATATGGTGAATGCCCTGAAGGGCTAACTTCTAAGAAAAGAAGAGACCTAAAACTGAAGGCTTCTAAATATGTTATCTGGGAAGATAGGTTATATAAGAGATCAATAGATGAGACATTTCTCTGATGTGTCGACAGAAAACAACAAGAGAATCTATTAAAAGTATTTCATGATGAAGCTTGCTGAGGACATTTCTCCTTGTCAGTTACCGCATTCAAGATTTTGAGGTAGTGTTATTACTGGCGAGGAATGTTCAGAGATTCTTACCACTGGGTAGCAAGGTGTGAGAAATGCAGAATGTTTATCGGAAATCCAAAGTTAGCAGTGTTACCTCTGAGACCAGTGATAATTGAAGGTCCTTTTCAATAATGGGGTCTTGATTTTATTGGTCCTATAAACCCCACGTCTAGTGCATGTCATACCTACATAATCAATGCCACTGACTACTTCACAAAATGGGTGGAGGCGAAAGCAACCAAGAGGAATACTTCAGAAGTAGTATGTGAGTTCATCAAAGAAAACATCCTGGTAAGGTTTGGTGTGCCTATTAAGTTAGTCATGGATAACACTGCATACTTTTCTTCTCAGGAAATTAATGAATTTTTCTTTGAGTACAATGTCATGATTAGTCATTCTTCTGACTATCTCCCTCAAGGGAATGACCAAGCCGAATCTAGTAATAAAAACTTGGTGAATATCATGAAGAAGCTTGTGGCGGACAACCAGAGAAAATGGCATAAGAAAATCTATGAAGCCCTCTAGGAAGATAGAATGATTCCCAAAAGAGCCATAGGTGTATCCCCTTTTGAACTTGTTTATAGAATAGAGGCCAGCCTTCCATTACCACTAGAGTTAGAAACCTGCAAACTGAGAACAACAGTAGAAGATGGTATATATGAAGATGGTTTAGAAAAGAAGATTCTATACCTAAACAAACTGGAAGAAGAAAGAGAGAAAATGGTTGACCACATTACACAACATCAGATACATGTAAAGAGTTTGTTTGATAAAAAAAGCAGACCCTGGAAGTTTATGATAGGAGACCTGGTGTTGTTGTGGGACAAGCATCGGGCACCCAAGGGCATGCGTGGAAAATTTGAAACACTATGGAAAGGACCTTTCAAGATCCATCAAGCGTTTGAGAAGAATTATTTCAAATTGACATATCCAGATGGTGAGGCACTACCCCTGATGTATAATGGTCAAGATTTGAAGCTCTATTAGATTTAAATTGAAAATAGGAAACCCCTGTATTGTACAATAGTTACGTTTAGTTCCTGCTTTTGTTTTCCTAGTTAGGTTCCCTTTCTATTTTCCCTTTCCATGTCTTGCTTTCATTTTGTTGTGAGCCTTCTTTTGTTGAGCTTTGTGAAACCAAAGATTTGAGATTCCTTGCTTGGACATGTGAATGTCCAAGTCCCTAGACAGAGCCAGCTGTTGCCCCACTTTTGGTCAGTATATCCTTTAGAAAAAAGTGAGTGTTTAATGTATAGTGATGGTCTTGAAAGCTTCATGTTAGTCCCGAGTCTAAGTCTAGAAAACTTTCCCTTAGGATAGGGAGCCTTTACTGGATTTTTCCAAATTGCCTTCTCTTTTGTGAACCAGAGGGTTTCTGTATATGAGCTTATGTTTTCATTGGGTAAGTTAAGTTCCCAATCTGGTAAAGGCCGTGGTTCGAAGATTTCTAACATCAGTATTACACACAATGGAAGTATGTAGCCATAGTCCTTCATTTTGTAGCTTGGCAGAAAATCAGGTTCGAGCTTCTCCACTGGCAGAAAAGTATCAATAGAGTGCATCTTCTGCCGATGACTACTAAGTATGTCTCAGCAAGAAGTACAGTTCTAAAATGGATCCTTTAGGCTTAAGAAGGGATTTTGTGTCTAGATTACACCTCTACAAGCCAAAGGAAATGATTCAATAGAAAGAAATCGAGGAAATAAGCCTAAGGTGAAAAAGCAAAAAATGACTTCTCCTCTACTCCTATAGGTGGGTTTTGACCCACAGAGTATGTTTTCCGCCGATCCATTCAAATGAAGTGATTTCAAGGAAGGACCTATCTCACAAAGAATCTGAGATATAAAGAAGCTAGGCAAAATCAACACATGCCATTTTGGCATCCTGATAGACCAAATTTCCCCCTTGGTAGATTTTTGAACCGAGAGCACTCCAAAAGCACTTCTCTACCAAAGGAGAAGTGAAAAAGTTATTTTCTGCTACCTCAGAAAAGTTACCGTTGCGGTTAATAAAAGTGAAAAGACTTTATTTAATGGCCTATAAGACCAAGGTAATTAATTCAAATAAAGTCGTTTAATTCATAAACGACTGTTCCATTAATTGTTGAGGTATTTTCATTCGTGTGGTGCGGGAAGTCGACGGTTAAACGATAAAAATTCAAAGTTAGAAGATCAGTTGGAGATTGCCAACAAGATCCACTGTTTGCTTAAAAATATTGCTTAGATTTGAAGCTTTAATATTGGTTCTTCTTTGTCCCTGCATTCTTAAAGATATTCCTCATTCCTGAATCAAATCTTTCGAAGCATCGCTTCCAGATTCATGGTATTCGATGGAATGAATGACATTACTTCTGAATGGCATAAGATTTCAGATACATCTCTGAAGTTCTTTGACATGCAAAACTTCTAGAAAAAATTAAAAGTGGACCAGATACATCCCATTACTGAGAAGTTGAAGGAGAGCGGATTAGTTGAGGCCGCTAGTTTTCCTATGGCTGTTCAAGCCCCAGAATTAATCTAGGAATGCATTGCTTGATACAACCCAGATACCAGGAAAATTCTCTTGCACAATGATATGGTGCTTCTATCTATTGACAAGAAATCAGTCCATAACTCACTTCACATCCTAGAGCAAGATGGTATTCAGAAATGACATACAGTCGAGCAGTGACTGAATATATAGCCAAAAATTCAGTTTGGAAGAAGGAGATAATGAAAGCTTGGTTTCAAGAACCCAAGAGCGCCAAAGGGAAGCTACCAAAGACATTATACAACACTAGCCTGAAGCTAGAGATCATTGACATTCTGGTGTTAATCCATAGGATCAGAGGTGAGAGAGAGGCACTCAATTTTGTTGATCATCACTTCTTCCTGGTTTAGGTAATTTGTTCCCAACATCACTTCATTGATTGGGCGCTTATGGTAAGTGAGAATCTCTCAGAGGCCCTAGATAGAGCTAAATGTCAGAATGAATTTTACATGTCTTTAGTCCAATTATATATTCTGGCTACACTCCAAATCTGGCTAGGTCTTCCAAGATTAGAAGAATTTCTCGATGATGTCAAGAGTTATGAATTTTTCTCGTCTTTGCAATTGCATAACAGTTATGTTGAGTATCTTCCGGTTAATGATGCATTTACAATGAGATTGTGCAGGGAGTTACAATGATTTCCAGAAAGGAGATTTTCTCCCAAAGCCATGGCTTTCATCAACCAATTTGGATGCTATTTCATTCAATTTAGAGGTTTCTCATATCTTCATCTTGCAGGTTTTGATGATTTCCCTTTGAAGCTGCCCAGGTATCCTATTGATATGATCGTGCTGATCGAAGTAATGAGGCAAGAACTCCAAGTGAACTTACTCTGTGCTAAGGCTAAGAAGAAGGTATACAACTTCCCCATGACCATCGGAGATTACAACTATGCATCCTGGTTAGAGGCAAAGAATGTTCTCAAGACATTCTCAAAGAGGTCTTCTTTGGAAACCTATGATGTCTTGAGACTGCAATATGACCCAGTGAACTATGCCAGGGATGTATTGCAAATGAGTCACGCAATTCATCATATACATGATATTGAAGACTATTGGGCTAATTGTAAGGATGATTTGGAAAGAAGAGAGAGATTCTACGCCCGATTAACTATTGAACAAATCAAAAGGTTTTATGTTAACATTGTAGTAGAGGGGCTAGAAGATGATGGAAATCATATGTATGATAATACATATCTAGAGGAGATAAATCTCACCCCTATCAGTTTTGAACCTATGTTGGACCAAGCCATTAGTTAATTACTGACTCTAATGGAGGGTGTCTACAAAAGAACAAAAAAATGGGTCGAATAGATAGAAAGAAGGAGGAAGAGGTCGAAAAGGAAGCCTCCAACTCAAAGAACTCTGAGAAAGGATTCCTCCAACATTGCAACAACTTCCTTGGTAATACTCCCAACTATGTCCAAAGGTTCTTCTCAGCCAGCTAGTGGAGGCGATGAACCTCCTGAAAAAGAAGTTCAGCAAAATAATACTTGTGGAGAAGGTTCACTCCCAAATATAAGAACAACAAAGGAGCTCACCAAGGATGCAGAGCCAGAGCTGTCAGTAAAAGCAGTCACAGTAGATGTACCAGTTGACACCCCGACCCAAAATTCTCTAAGGAGAGGATCTCCCATCATAGTGGAAGTGGGTGAAGATACTCCTTCAACCATAGAATCAGAAGGAGAAGCCAGGAAGAAATAGAAGGTTGCTTCAGTAGCCAAATTGGTGTCCTCTTCTCCTACTTTAGTAAATCCATTTTCTTTGAGACCAAAGGCTACACCTCCAGTCATGAGGAAATTGTTCATTGAGGAGTTGGTTTCTGCCAGAAAAGTTACTAGCGTAGAGTCATGGATAGAATATACTCTGGAACACAAGAGAAAGAGGACAGAAGAAGGGGCTTCCAAAAAAGACACTTTGTCATGATCTTTTCAGCCCAAGGCTGCTTTGAGCAAACAAAAGAAAGTAAAGATGATGTATACTCTAGGTCGTGACCCTAAGATCGGACACTTCACTATGGAAGTGGCCAAACCAACCAAGGATGGTAGATTTGAAGATATGACCGCTTTCAATTTTCAGTTGCAGTCATTTGAAATGGGGTTAGCTTGCCATGACACCAAGGCAGACTAGTGGAAGTCTACTAATGTGGTGATAGAAGAAGAACTTGAGGAGCTCAAGATTGCCAAGGTTCAATTGAAGGCAGAAGTGGCTGAGCTGACAAATTTCATAAGACAACTTCTCACCTCAATTGCAAGTGTTCCTAGCACCCAATCCACCTTTGATCCCAGTGCGGTAGAGAATCAAGCTATATTGGCCAAGTTACAAGAAGATCGCCACTTCACGTAGATCGGTAGAGGATGGAGTGAGAGGCTCAAATCTAAAGGGTTGGAAGTTTTTGAGCAGTTAGGTAATGCTCTCTTGAGGTTGGAGACAGAAAGGAATAACATCAAGAAGAATTTACAAACTCTCGCATCTGAGAGAGTGAAGTGTCAGGAGTGCATAGTAATGCTCCATGTAGCTGTGAAGATGAAGAAAAAAGAGGCATTGAAAGCCAAGATTCTATAGAAGGGGGATGAACCTCTAATTGAGTGGATTTAAAGTTTAGAGTTCAAAATTGAAATTATTATCCAGGCTGATACAAAGGTTGCAACAAGTAGACATTAAGGTCAAAGAAGAACAGAACAAAGACTTCAAGATTCTCCAAGGTTTGCATATAGAATCACAGATAAGTGGAGAAGGTAAGGAAATGATAGGACTAGCCAACATGTAGAAATCATTCTCTGATTATGTAGACAATTTGTTAGAGCCATCTTCCACCCACTTGGACAAAGTGCCAGAACTTCAACAGCTGAGCGAATGCGTTTATAAAGCCATGGAAGAATTGAAGGATCGAATAGATGCAATTAAAAGTCTGGCTAAAGAGAATTCTAGATGGCTCATCCGATACACCAATGTCCATGTTAACAAACATGAAGAACTTATCCAAGTCATCACAATTGTCACTTCTTATAGGGCTAAATTAGGCAAAGGGAGTGAAATCGAAGCTTAAAGTAGATTCTCTCTTTGTACTAAATTTTGATCAAAATGTAATGGTTAATCTTTCAGTTATCATTTCTAGTTGGGGAAGTTGAACTATTTTGGTTACCCCTTCTTTTTGTAACGGCCCAATCTGGGACTCTATATGTACTGTTTCCAAAATCAATAAAAAGGTCAGCTAAATTTTGGTGTGAAAGATAGCATTTTGCTGAGTCAAATTTGTGTGTCTGAATACCATTGTTTTATCTATTCCATTTGCATTGCACTTATCTTTCTATTGAATTTGGATGTTTCTTTGAAGTTGGATTTACAATATGTGTTCAAACCAGAGCTTTGTATTATGATTTGATACAATTAGCAAAAGGGGAAATTTGTTGTTATCTTAAGTTTGGGAAATGTTCTTATGATATAGATCAATTCATTTTTGTTTCATCATTAGTCTTTAGTCTTACATCTGCATTTTCAGTAGAAGTGCATGCATTACCAATTTTGGGAGTTAATCTGATTGATGAAATCTCAGAGTTGGCTAGATTTAGAGTTGAATTCGTCCTGCCTGAGCTATTTCCTGCCTAGGATTAATTTGGTTTGCCTCTTCTATTATTAGGTTAAGAACATACCCCTGTTAGACTAGGAAAGAGTAAAATTCACTGAAAATCATTCATATAAGTGAGCAGTACCTTTAAATTCAGAGGGAAATTAGTTTTTTTCAATAACAATTTTCCAACTGTTATATTCGATTGTTCTTAAGCATTTTGGGTATTTTAGATTTAAATTGAAAAGATCAATCTGTTTACTAACATATAGCAATGAACACAATCTCATCTTCACTCTTCTTTTATTCATCATCTGTTAATCCTTCATCAGCAACATAGTAACACTTCTTCTGATATTTAGGCCTGAACTTATTATTCTTGTACTTAGGTTCTTTGTTAGGAAATCTAGAAGCAATGTGACTAATCTTATTACATGCAAATTACTTCAAAGGTGACTTTCCTTCATACTTACCAGATCTCTTATGTAGTCTCTTTGAAAATAGGACTTCAAGCTCTTCAAGCTCTCTTTCTTCTTTCTCAACGTGTTCCCATTCCTTAGCATATCTATCAAGATTATATGAACTTTCACTAGGTTCATGTCTTTTCTTATCCTTAAAACTGGTAGCTTTAACCACATATTTAACTTCAGGAAATCTATCTCCAAATTCACTCATTTTAAAAGAAGATAACTTACCAATCAATGTATCTCTTGTTACAATAGTCACAATTTCGATGTCTTCAATAGAAGAAACTTTATGATTGTAAGCAAGAGACAAGGATCTCAAGATTTTAGAAATAATCTCATCTTCATCCAATATTCCACCAATGCATGTGATTCCAAAAATAAGATCGGTGATCATATTCACATAGGTAGCAATGTTCTCATCTTCACTAATCTTCAATGTTTCATATTTTCCTTTCAGACTTTGTATCTTAGCTTTCTTCACAAACTTATCTCCCCCATATAATGTCTCCAATTTTATCTATACTTCATTTGCGGTCTCTAATCCTAAAATGTTTGTATACTCAGCATCTGATAAGGAAATCTTCAAAGATTCTTTTTCTCTCATATTATACTCAAATTCTTTCTTCTCATCATTAGTGTCAATAGAAAGATCAACAGGAGGCTTGTAATCTTTCTTTGTAATAGCCCAATTTTATTCACTAAGACATCTCAAGTATGTACTCATCTGGTCCTTCCATATAGTATAGTTTGTTCCATCAAATCTCAGACTCTCCTTCTTAAAGGTTGACATCCTAGATCTCCTCAAGAGGTCAAGATTCCCAAAGAGGACACTAGCTCTGATACTAATTGTTAGACCTTAAGGAGTATACACAACTGAGAGGGGGGGGGGGGGTNGGGTTGATTCAGTTCTACCACAATATCAACAGACTTTAACCAACTTATAAACGTTAATCTCATATCTGAATGATAAACATGAAAGAAAGATCATAACACAATAACCAAAACACAACACCAAGATTTTGATGCGGAAGCCTTGTTAGGGGAAAAACCATTGTGGGGATGGAACCCACAAAATGAATACACTTAGTAAAAATTAATATAATCTATTAGGATTATTACAAAAGGGGAACACACATGCATTCCTGCACACTTCCTAGAGCTCACTACTCAAATACAACAAGGATCTAAATCTGAAGGAAGGCTCACTACCTTAAAACAATCTCAAATCATAGAGGACATACTATCCAAGCTCACGAACTAACAAATAACATCTCTGATATGCCAAAACAATTCTAATGAAGTGCAATAAATCTCTACCTCAATTACAGATTCTACTCATGCCTCTTCTCTTCAACATCTCTCTCTCTCTCTCTCTGTGTGTGTGTGTGTGTGTGTGTTATACATTCACAATTACAAAATGATTACATATATATACACATCACATAAATTTATCTCAACTAGGTCAGCCAGGGACCTAATTACAAAACATTAATACATTACACATCAATAATCAATGTGATCCATTGAATGTCGGCTAATATATAGAAATGATCCATAACAACATCTAGAATATGATCCAGATCCATAAATCATGCCACAAACCTTCACAACATGCTACATCACCAAGCTGACCAATAACTCATTAGAACATCAACACACCACATGAAATTCAAAAAATCCGATCACATAATACAATGAGATCTAGCAACATGAATAAGACACGATCAAGAAGAATTAAAAATAAATGTGAAATACCAAGACATCAACATGAACATCTCTATCATAAAATCCATTCACTTCTCTACACTGTTCATCAGGAACACTAATCAAAAACCACTATCATAATAGAAAATGATCTTGCCAGCATCCAAATCACGAACCAATCGAGCTGAGGAAACACATCAATGTCATGAACTCACCACCTAGTTAGCAACCAAGAATATTGCATAACTAATCCACACTGATCCAAATACTAAAACACTGTCATAGATTGAACAACCAAAATAGCAGTCTTTGATAAATCCATTATTATTCACTCAAATCAACATTCAAACCTCTACAACTTGAACAATATCAAGTACAAATATCGTAGAAGAAAACTATAGTATTGCAACATCAGATCTTCAATACAATAGCCATAGCACAAAAATCATCTCACTGAACATACCAGGAACACTATCTCCAATAGTAGGAATATGTTGACATCAATGACAAAACATTAATGCCAGCATATATATGCACAATATGAACAACATCTCAACAATCTCCAACAATTTTCCACCAAATTCCATAGGAAAATAAAAGGAACCATGGGAAGGATAAAGGAAACCATTGCAATTTTGAACCAAGACATCATATTTATCATAGAAATAGTTATGCAATCCTTTACAAAAAATATTCTCTTCAGATATCACATTCACCATGCAAGTAGGATCAACAAGGGCACCACGGGAAGAAATACCATCAAACCTTGACAATGTAAAGAGGACCACTGGGTGCCTTAATTATTTAAGAAGGATAAAAATTAATGTGAGATTGAGGTTTAGGTTGAGGTTGAACATGTTCAATTTGGTTGACAATATGAGTAGCTTCGCCAACTTTCTCATTATAATCAATGTGTGTGGAAGAAGGTTGCTCAATAGTATTGGTTGAATGAGATGGAAAAGGGTTAGTGTATATTTGAAAATTTTGATTAGGAGGTGCAACTAGTTTGTTTCCCTAGTTGATATCAACATCTATAGATATAGCATTAGAATCAATAAGGTCTTGAACCACATTTTTCAAGGAATAACATTTTTCTGTATCATGACAAGGTTGACGATGGAATTTATAGAAAGATTTGGGATCAAAGAATATAGAGGGTGGTTTGGATGGGTCAATTGGTTTAATAGGAGGAAGTTTAATCATGTTTGCATTCATTTACTTGATCATCACCTTATGCAAAGATTCAGAAAGTGGAGTAAAAGTATGAGAAGGTCTAAAAATAGAGGACAAAGGAGCCACATCTTTGGATGTTGTTGCCACTTGTTCATCACATGTGTTGAATGATTTTTTTGATTGTGATGTAGTTTTTATTCTTCTGAAATTTGTTGAGATTGGGTGCAACATCACTCTTATCAATGGAAACAAGAGTCATTGGAGTGGTGCTCTCAAATTGACTCACTTGAAGTTGATAATGATGAATTACTGCACAAAATTGTGAAAAGAAAGAGAACTTAGTAAGGAGTATCTTATCTCTAATGTCCTTTTGTAAATTAGTAATAAAAATGCATTGTATATCAATATCAGGCACAAGATAAGAAATCTAAGCATGAAAATGCTTAAATCTACCAATAAAGTCATTGAATTTTTGTTTAACACCTTGTTTATAATGCATCAAATCAGTTAAATAAATTTGAGGACCAATGTTGTTTTAAAATTGTTGAATAAAAGCATTAGCAAGCTTGTGGAAGGAATCAATGGAGTAAGGAGGAAAAGAACAATACCATTACAAAGCTTTTTCTCAAAAGGTTCTAGTAAACAAATTTTTCATAAACCTTTAGTCGTGAGAGAAATCACTACACAAGTTTTGAAAAGTTTTAACATGATTCACAGGATCACCATTACCATTATAAGTCTCAAGATGAAGAATATTAATACTTTGTGGGATAAAATCTCATATAATATCCATGGACAAAGGACTAGAAATATAACCTGTAGGAAGGTTGAATTTGGATTGAGTCAAAGAAGCAAGTTGTTGCAAAGAGGACACAGTTTGAGCTAAGCTATTAATGGTAGAATCAATGCAAGAAATGATAGGAGAAATATTGGAAATATTAGGAATATTATGGGAAATAGAGGGAATTTTGGAAGAATAATGAAGCATGGTAGGAGAATTATTGGAAATAGGATTGGGATATGCAAAAGGAACACTATGATAAGAAGGCATAAATGAAGGTAATGAAACACATGGAACACTCGTAGGAAGGGAAGGAAGAATAGGATTAGGGAGATGTACGTGTGTGGGGTTAGAAGTTTGGATTGAAGTTGTGATAAGAGGTGGAGAATAAGTGGAAATACTAGAAATTGAAGTAGAGATATGCAAAGAAGTTTCAACACTTGTAGTAGGTGGAACATAGCTTAATTCTTGAGCATATTCCGTAAGAGGTTTGACATTGGAATTAATAAGATAAGAAATGCCATGCAAGAGGTTAAGACCATGTTCATCATTATGAATGAGTTTATTTAAACCTTCTACAATGGAAATAACTTTAGGATTATGATTCTCTCAAGCTAACCAATGTTCCAACTTTTCAAATTCATGAGTAAGCTTTTATACTTGGCTGGGAGGAACTCTTAATGCTTCATCTTCATCATGAGAATAATAAGAAGAGTTGTTATCCATGATAGGATGGGTATCATGAGGATGAAAATTGGTTTCATCAAGATTCCTAGGAAATAATGGAGGTTGAGGATCAAAGGAACCCATGAGTCTATGACTTCTTCTAACTGGAATACTATAGGTTGGACTCAAAGTGATAAATCTCATACACAAAGAAATGAAAGGAAAAGAGGATGCAATGTAATTTGAAAAAATGTAGTGAAGATGTAATGTAAATATGGATTATCACAATGCATACAAAGTAAAGCCAAATGTACAATGCAAAGAAGAGAAAACTAGATACACACAAAGTAGATCTAGATAGAAAAGAAAATATGTCACCAATGAATATCTAACAAGCAAATCACACAGTATGAAGCATGAAAAGGAAATCCAACACCAAGATCAAGAGAGGAGATGCAATAAGTTAGGTTCAAAAAAATGTATATGGTGAACCTATGCATACAATGTAAAGATATGATGCAAAGAAGATTGCACAAATAAGATCTAACTACCTAACCAAAAATTAGAAATCTTGAAAGCAATAAGTTCACCAAAATGTATATGTGGTGAAATAGTGATCAATGGTAGACCACCAAGTCACACATGTACATTGGAAATGGATCCTAAAATGTGATCCCTTTGGACTAAATATGATTAGCACAACCCAAGTAGATGAAGGGATGCTAATGCATGATCTAGTCTTGGAAGGGATGTATGATTTTAGGACCTCTTTCCATTTATGTAAGGAATTATATGATAAAAATGTAGTATATATGCAAGTAAAGTAAAGCAAACACTCATGCAATGATAAAAAATAAGATATCAGATCTAGTGTATCAAAGTAAGTGCTAAAGATAAATAGGGATGATGAAGAACTCACCTTGAAGGTTAGTAGAGGATGCAACTTGAGATCTATAAAAACCCTGTTAGACTGCACTAAAACTCAAAACAGGTTGGGATCTAGAAACCTGCAAGCTGGAGCTCTCTACTGTGAAAATATGAGTGTTGTAGGAACAAGTCAAACCTGGATTGACCTATACCCAGGTATAGGTCAAAGGTGGTTCAACCTATACCTTGGAGGTTTGAATCTAAAGTTCTCAAGACTGTGACTAATACTGCACTTCCAAAACTGCAATTTTGAATCTGAAACTCCACAACTCTGCACCTGTACACAAGAGAAAGGGAAATTGTTGGGGAAAAAAGGACTGCATTGGTCAAGCCCATGTATAGGATTTAACCTTGAAATTAAATAAGTAAAGTATGTAAAACAAGAAAAATGTAAGTATTCACCTTGCTTGTGAAACCCTTGTGGATTGATATAGATCCACTATATGCACAAAGATGTATACTTTCTTGATTGAATGTTGATAGAATTTAGGATGTCTTCACCAATACAATAGATCTACACTTTCCAAATTATAGAACATAGATTTATGTATTCTTCAATGGATAAGGAGAGGAATGAATAATGGATATGGATCCTCTTTCTCAAATTGGAATTCCTTCACTAATCCATCATGGAAGATAAATTCACGTAAATTAATAGGAGAATGCCTTGGAATGGATGGATGAAAGACAACCTTCACATCTTGGAGCCAAATCCTTGCTTGCTTGCTGGAAATCTAGAGTGCACCTTGGACTTTATTTATTGAATATAATGGATGTCTAGATGTCAAAATAAAGAGAAGAGGCCTCCTTTTATAGTGATTTTGGAGTCCAAATTCATGAAGGCCGACCTCACTAGGCGGGAAAATGAAAATACTTTACATCGGGCTAGAAACCCACCAAAATTCAACCATCGAGGTATAGCGTGAAAGTGGTTTGACCTATACTCGAAAGTGTAAATTTTAAGATAGACTTTGCAGGGTTTGAGAAGTATTAAGAGGCTCGAGAAAAAATGGAGAGAAAAGCAGGTAAATCAAACATAAATGCATCCAAAATTGAGGAGATCACTATAATGGGGCCCAATAGGTCCTAGAGCTTCCAAATTAATGGGTTCTAACTTTTTAGGACTATACATACATATATATATACACACATATACACACACACATATATATACATATATATACATATACATATACATATACATAAATACATATATACATACACATATATAAATATACACACACACACACACACACATATATATATATATATATACATATACATATATATACACATATATATGTATATGTATATACATATATATGTGTGTGTATATATGTATATATACATATATGTATGTATGTGTATATATATGTATACATATATACACATACATTCATATATATACAAATACACACACACACACACACACACACACACACACACACACAAGGCAAACATCTACTTGAAGTATTGAAGGTCCATCTTTGTACAAGACATGATTAAACCATCAAGATATAACTATCACTTAATAGATCATAATAGCACAATTTTTTCTTAGGATATCATACTCTTAGTTCTCAATTGAATTTGGCCTCTAAAATAAATATCCAATAATAGAGGGAAAAGTGGTTATCATTTATTGAGACCTAAGCATATTCAGGTTTCAAGTACAATTCCCTAAACACCTCTAGATAAAACTAATGAAACAAAAAATAATTAATTTTTGAGCTTTTTTTGTTTTACTAATGAACGATAAAAGTTAATATGCATATATAGAATATTTTAATTTCCTACTTAAACTATAGGTTATAGTAAGAAAAGGAGAGATGTGGTTTTTCAATGTTAATTACTAGAAATTGGAGTATAAAATTTTTAAAATTCAATTCATAATGCGAGAGGAAACATAAAAGAACTTGGAAAACTCCCTTCTTAGTTTATTTCCTAAACATTAGAATCACTTGTTGCCATAAAATTAGTGTGTTGGTGTCTATTTTGTGCACTATGACTAAGGTAGTGGCAAAACTCAATATTTAGTACAAATTCTAGAAAAATACTTGCACACAGAGTCAAATAGAAGCAATATAGAAAACCAAGATATACCAAAAATGAAAAATAACAACTAGTAGACTAGGAAACACAGTTATTTGATGGGGTTCGTCTCATAGTGTGATGATTAAGGTTTGGCATAGTTTTTCTTTCCACCAAGGTTTAAGCCCTATTGGGTTATTGTGACTGTTAGCTTTGTGCCCTTGTTGATCCATTATGCTCATGGATTTGAACCTTCACATTGATGTTGTTGATGTTCATGCAAAGTGTTGATATTACAAGAACTTCTTCACGTTCCTTTGTGCTCCATTCCCTCACTATGCTACTATGTTCACAATCTTCATGCTCATGCTAGACTATCATGCTTGTCATTATGGATTATTTACATCAATGTTGTGCTTTCATGTCGAGGACGAGGTATCCTATTTGTGGCTTCACCTAGTAAAAATCCAAGCTAAAAATATTGTCTTTATCAATATAATTTTTTTATATTATAAATTGATGGTTTTAAATAAAATGTCAAAGAGGTAGAAAGAGGAACAATAAACCTCTATGCATTTGGGGTCTTTCAAGCACTTGATATTTTAAGAGAGAAGAAAGGGGGTGGAGATATATGAGCCTTACTTTAGGTTAAGCTCATATTTTGGTCTTTGAACCTTCGTAGCTAATCAAGATAGAAAAATAAAGTTTTAGAGTGTGGGATCTATGTCTATGTGTGTTTATAAACTAAGAAGAAAAATGATAACTTAGAATATTTATATAAAGTCCCTAACGTATAGAGATGAACACCCATGTGCATGTGTAGAAATATATATAAAATGGAGATAAACCCCCAATGTTCTAATAAATGTGTCTACAAAAAAATTGGTTACAACAATAACAATATAAAATAAATGTAAATAAAATAGAAAATTGACTATATCATTTGCAAACTACAAGGGTTGTCCCCAATGGTTATGTGAGCTTATGAAGACAATGTAGGACCAACAATCATGCTAAAAAATATTGCAGATAGATGTAGAATACTAAAAAATATCTTAAGAGAGAATGAGAATGGTAGAGAATGTTGAGTTTTTAGCTTAGCTTGGAACTTTTGCACAAGTTCAGTGTGAGCATGCAAGTAGTTCAACTTATTTAGAACTAATTTGCAATTCACTTTAGTGAATAAATTACAATCCTTTTATTTAGTAAAAAGTCTAATGAAGTGTAGATAATCACTAGGTATTTAGCCTTATCTTCAAAGTAATCTCTTTTATGAGATAGGATTCTAGTTTGAAAGATTAGATATTTTTAGTTAAGTAATATAAAGATAGACGCAAGTCAAAGTTTGAAACTCAATATAATGTAAAAATTTTGTGTAGTTGTAATTGAAAATTGTGAAGGTTTCCTTATAAGCATTGAAGGAAAGCAAATAAAATTTCAAGGTGTAAATTGGTGTGTACTTGTGTTCATTTTCATAGTTTGAATTTTAATAGTTTGTGTAATTTAATGTTTACTTAAGCAATATAAAATTAGTTATTATAATTGGATATTTAGTAGAGAGAAATATAGTGAAAGGGTGTTTAAATGGAAGACAAATTAAATGATGACATGTAACTGATTGAATATTTGATAATGTTAAGTTGAAGATAATGCAAGGCATTAAATCAGTTAATGGTTTGTATTGTCATTGATGTCAACTTGATATCATCTATATGGTCATATACATAATGCCAAAGACTTCAGAGAATCAATGGAATAGAGATTATGCTCTTATCAATGCATAAAAGTCAAGTATTCACTAAGTGATAGACAACACCGACAGAGTGCACACCATCGACAAAGGCAAAGAACAAAAGTCACAGTGATACCCGACGAGCAGAAGACAGTGTTTCCTGACGAAGAAAAATCCAATGATGCTCGACGGACGGAGATCTCAAAGCTGACTAGAGTCACACTGATGGAACTGGCAGTTATCACCAATGACTAACTGCAGAGTTGATTGACAGAATAGAGAGTTCAGAAAATGACAAAATATCTAGCTGGTAGAGCTTAAGGATAGACTTAACTGGTTGTTTTATTTGTTTTATTTGACCAAAGTTAAGTAATTGATTTAAAGAAGATTTATACAGTTGGCAAGAAGATAACTGTGATATAAATCAGGAGTTAAAGCTTTAAATCAAATTGGCTGGATTATTTTTCATGCTAAGAATAAAGAATCAAGAATTAAGGAATATCATGTCTATATAAGAGACAAGCATAATTCATTTCCGCAATCAATCACATACACGGGAAGGGGAGTGAATAGAAAGAGGATGATGAAGAGAAACTGATGAAGGGTAACTTCATACAATCCTAATCAATCAAGATGAAGGAGAGCTAACGAATTCTGCAGACACCGACAAACAGTGAAGCACAGCATCACAGAGCAGAAAGTGTGGAGTACAAAGAATTGAATTGATACATTGATCAGAGAGGTAATGTAATTAAATAGACCTAAAAATATGCAATTCAAGTTGCATTAGAAACAAGTCATTGTGTTTCAGTTTAACCATTGAAGCATTAAGTCTCTTAACAGAGCAGGACTTAACAGTCTACTAAAATAGAGGTATATCCTAACAGATTTCCAAAAAGTTTATCATGAAGATAGCATTGAGTGCTCGATACCAACACATAGTCTAAGAAGGAGGCTGATGCAGTTAGGTAGCACCAGATATGCCAGATACCTATTGTGCCCATAGAGGTTGATCAATATTGGTAGCATATACATGTCAGATATCAAGTGATAGATTCATATTAAAATCCTCTAACAAGGTCACACCTAACAGTGTGTTTGTAACCTTTAACAGGGTTGGCTCCTAACAGGGCTCACTTCAGAAGAGTGAAAATTTGGGGTACCGGTCCCAGTGGTTTTTCCCTTAACAGGGTTTTCACGTTAAAATCCATGTGTTATGTGTGTATGGCTTATTACTTTATTGTTTTACATTTCACATATGCATTTCTAGATTGATTGGTATACTCTGCATATTTACTGAGTATTAGTAAATAGTTTTACTGCTTATCGGTTATCAAGGAGAATAAGGTTAGAAAAGGAAAACTAACATACAGTTAATTATTATAAGTATTTCATGGCATGGATCTTGTAGGGACTTAATAATCTGAGATGTATTTGATTGGTGGTTAAAGATTAAAGGATAATTTTTGAGGCCACTGATTCACCCCCCCTCTCAATTATTACTAACAATTGGTATCAGAGCTTGTGTTCTTAGAAGGAAGGTTTCAAGACCTAAGTAAAGATCACAAGATGAAAAGACAAGATGTGCCCAAGTTGAACAAAGACAACTTTTCTTCATGGCAAAGCAGGATAAGACTCCACTTATCAGGTATTGGTAATAATGTTACTCAATACTTAGATATTGAATATGTGTTTCCCATAGGACCATTAATAGTAGATCAATTGAGAGTGAAGCATGAGCACAAATGCATGGTCATAGAGCTTTCTTCCTCTCTCTCTGATGTTGAATTTTAAGATGTCAAAGATTGCACAACTGCAAAGAAAATGTGGGACAAACTGAAGCTTGTATATGGAGGTGATACAAATGTTCTGAGAGCCAAAGCAGAAAGCCTTAGAGGAAAATTTGATGATCTCAGAATGAAAGAAGGAGAAAACATCACACAGTATAGCACAAGAATAAAATAAGTAGTCAATGCTATAAGAGGTGTTGGAGGTACACTTGAAGAGGAGACAATGGTAAGTAAAATATTAAGAACCTTATTGCTTGTATATGCTATTAGAGTTTCTACTATTCAAGAAATTAGAGCAGTAGCAAACAATACAATTACTCTTGATAGTTTATGTCATGCCCCACAAGGGAACCGGGGAAGAGAACAAAGATTCTCTTTATAAAAGAAAACCTACGTAATAATTTATGAAATTTTTTGAATTTTTAAAGAATTACAAGAACAAAACATAGTTTAACTTAGATACCTCCAAGGTTACCTTCTAAATAAATGCACAATTTATTTAATTCCATTTAGTGTACTAGCAACTTGATTTACTTCGTAAGCAAACTACATCTCAACATTTGCAGATTCTTTATAAAGAAATACAAAGTACTTTCATTTCAATTTACCATTTAAATCCATTTTTATTCCTAAGTATCCTTTATGAATGAGATAACTTTTAAAGCAAATAGAATCATCTAAATCATTTTATACATTACAAATATTACATTTCTTTTTTCAATAGCTTTTCACTTAATCAACAATAATGAGAAACATACTACTTTACTTGGAATGTTACAAAATCCTTTTCTTTTTCCAACATCATATACATAAAGTTCATGCTTTCCCTTTTATTTTTCC
>MU223890.1:469947-485703 GCA_018584345.1 Thuja plicata
GACAAGAGGAACATGGTATGTAGACTTCACAAAGCCTTGTATGGATTAAAACAAGCTCCCATAGCCTAGTATGAATGAATTCATTCCTATCTAATAAGTATTGGATTCATAAGGACTAGTGAAAACAATAATATTTATTTAAAAGAAGATAATGATGCTAACACTTTGATTTCTGAAATATTTGTTAATGACATCATATTTGGAGGCAATGGTATACTATGTAAGTCATTTGCTGATGAGATGAGAAAAGAGTTTTAGATGTCTATGTTTGGAGAGATCAAGTTCTTTCTTGGTCTACAGATCATTCAACAAAGTGAAGGAATTTTTATGACACAGTCCAAATACATCAAAGAGGTCCTGAAAATATTCAAGATGGAAGATTCCAAACCTGTTGGAACACCGATGGCTATTGGATGCAAATTAACAAAGGAAGACAAGACAACAAAGGTAAATCTGACTTTGTATAGATCAATGATAGGAAAACTCATGTATGTTGTACACACTAGACCAGATATTGCACATGCAGTAGGAATTGTTGCTAGATTTTTTGCTAACCCCAGGGAATCACATATGACTGCTATGAAAATAATTCTAAGATATCTGAAAAATACTGAGGAATTTGGCTTATGGTATAGAAGAGAAGGAAAATTTGAACTTAAGGTGTTTACCGACGCTGATTGGGCTAGAAATCTTGATGACCGAAAGAGCACAATTGAAGGAGCATTATTTATGGGTGACAAACTTGTCACATGGATTAGCAAGAAGCAAGGATGCATCTCACAATCTACTGTAGAAGCATAATATGTTGCTGTTGCTGCAAACTACTCAACTATTGCATGGATCAAACAATTGCTGGAAGGTATGCATATGAAGATCTCAGAACCAGTGACTATCTATTGTGATAACACCAGTGCAATAAACATTTCCAAGAATCCAGTCATGTATTCCAAGACAAAACACATTGCAATCAAGTATCATTACTTAAGAGAACAAGTTCAAGAAAAAGAGGTGATAGTTGAGTATGTGCAATCTAAAGAACAATTGGCCGATATCTTCACCAAGCCACTGCCCAAGGATACATTTGAGTACCTAAGAAAGATACTAGGGGTCAAACCCTTGTCTACCAGTCAGTAAAGGATTGAAGGCTGCATCAGCCCATATATTATTAGAAAATCATTCATGTTGATGCAAGAAAAAAAATGAACTTCAAAGCTACATCTATATACAGAAAGGTATATATCAGAACCGAGCACTAGATCATATTGATGTATTGCTGATGGATAAGGGAAATTCAAGGAATATGTTATTGATGGAGAGAAAATATCACTTGACATTAATGTCAGATATCTGTGAGATATTTGTTTGGCATTGTTGTCAAAGGGAGAGAAAGTTTCCATATTATCACAGTCTTCAAAAAAAGAAGGAAGAATATCCATTATCAGATTACTCCAAACAGGGAGAGATCATATCCATAGGGAGAGTTGCTGACAAAAGACAGAGACATCAAAGAACAAGAATAGTCAAAAGAGAGATATTGACACAAGTGAAGGACACAACACATCAGTACAAGAAACACAGAAAGCTGCGAGAATCAAATCTAAGCTAACATAGAGCTTACCGACGGTCAGATATTTTTATCAGTTATCAAAACAAACTGTTTGGTAATTTGATGAATCTCAACAATTGTATTTCATATTGTATTAGAAATAGTATAGTGTGATAATATAGTATGTTTCCATCAATGCTAAAGGGAGAGATTAATGACATGTAACTGATTGAATGTTTGATAATGTTAAGTTGAAGATAATGCAAGGCATTAAATTAGTTAATGGTTTGTATTGTCATTAATGTCAACTTGATATCATCTATATGTTCATATACATAATGCCAAAGACTTCAAAGAATCAATGGAACAGAGATTATGCTTTCAACAATGCATAAAAGTCAAGTATTCACTAAGTGACAGACAATACCGACGGAGTGCACACCATCGGTAAAGGCAAAGAACAAAAGTCATAGTGATACCCGACGAGTAGAAGACAGTGTTTCCTGATGAAGCAAAATCCAATGATGCCCGACGGATGGAGATCCCGAAGCTGACTAGAGTCACACTGATGGAATTGGCAGTTATCACCGATGACTAACTACAGCATTGACCGAGAGAACAGAGAGTTGAGAAAATGACAAAATATCTAGCTGGTAGAGCTTAAGGATAGACTTAACTAGTTTTTTATTTTTTTTATTCGACTAGAGTTAAGTAATTAATTTAAAAGAAGATTTGTACAGTTGGCAAAAAGATAACTACAAGATAAATCAGGAGTTAAAGCTTTAAATCAAATTGGCTGGATTGTTTTTCACGCCAAGAATCAAGAATCAAGAATTAGGGAATATAATGTCTATATAAGAGACACACATAATTCATTTCCATAATCAATCACATACACGGGAAGGGGAGTGAATAGAAAGAGGATGCTAAAGAGAAACTGATGAAGGATAACTTCATATAGTCCTGATCAATCAAGCTGAAGGAGAGCTAAAGAATTTTGCAGACACCGACGAACAGTGAAGCACAACATCATAGAGAAGAAAGTGTGGAGCACAAAGAATTGAATTAGTACATTTATTAGAGAGGTAATGTACTTAAATAGATATGAAAATATGCAATTCAAGTTGCATTAGAAATAGGTCATTGTGTTTCAGAACCATTGAAGCATTAAGTCTCTTAACAGAGTAGGACTTAATAGTCTTCTAAAATAGAGGTATATCCTAACAGATTTCCAAAATGTTTATCATGAAGATAGCATTGAGTTCCTGATACCGACATACAGTCTAAGGAGGCTGATGCAGTTGGGTAGCACCAAATATGCCAGATACCTATTGTGCCCATAGAGGTTGATCAATATTGGTAGCATATACATGCCAGATATCAAGTGATAGAATCATATTAAAATCCTCTAACAAGGTCACACCTAACAGTGTGTTTGTAACCTTTAACAGGGCTGTCTCTTAACAGGGCTCACTTCAGAAGAGTGAAAATTTGGGGTACCGGTCCCAGTGGTTTTTCCCTTAACAGGGTTTCCACATTAAAATCCATGTCTTATGTGTGTATGACTTATTACTTTATTGGTTTACATTTCACATATGCATTTCTGGATTGATTGGTATACTCTGCATATTTACTGAGTATCGGTAAATAGTTTTACTGCTTATCGGTTATCAAGGAGAATAAGGTTAGAAAAGGAAAACCAACAGATAGATAATTATTATAAGTATTTCATGACATGCAACTTGTAGGGACTTAATAATCTGAGATGTATTTGATTGGTGGTTAAAGATTAAAGGATAATTTTTGAGGCCACTGATTCACCCCCCCCCCCCTCTCAGTTATTACTAACATTANGAGGCCACTGATTCCCCCCCCCCCCCCTCTCAGTTATTACTAACATTAAACAATGAAGAACCATGCCAAGTAAACTAGCTAGTGGAATTTAAGTAATGGACCTAACAACTATTAAACTTGTATACACATGTAAAGTAAGGCAACAAAAATAAAAGGAAGCACTATCATACAACTACAAAATTAAAGGATTACAATATATCTTGAAAAGTTTCATGCATCATGATAGCACCCAACCAACATGTGGCTAGATAAATCTTGGAATGTCAACAAAATCAACAAAATAGAAAACATTTAGAGAAATACAAAAATGCAAGGTCAACATTGACACTGAGAGCAATACAAAGGCTACAATACAATCAAAGGATCATATAAATACTCTAGAGAATATGTACACTAAAGTAAGTGAAAAATATAGCATGAAAATTATAGGGTGTAGTGATTATAATCCCCCCCCCCCTTTAATAAGGTTTATGTCACTAGGTTACAATGTAACTAAATATTATAAATGAACTTTTCACTATAAGTCTCATTTATTAGTTTATTTTATTTATATTTCATTTCAATTGAACATATATTATAACTCTTTTTTTCAAGTATAATCATTTCATATAATAATATATATTCTAAGTGCACAACCCTACATCATCTCGCTTACTCAAACAAATTCATATAGACTCTTAAAATATATTATTAAATTAAATTATAAATAATTTAAGATAAGGAATATGCAATTTTATATTGCATTATAACTTCCACAACTTTTAAATAATATTCTTACTATAATCAAATTATTACTCGATCAATCAAAATCATAATTTACTATTAATATTCTATTAAATAACATTGTTTACAACCTGGTTGCTTGAGATAGGGTCTGCAAACCTAAAAACACTTGGGGGGCTTGGCCTAAGAACCATCAAGAATCTTAATAAAGCCCTTCTTGCTAAGCAAATTTGGAGAATCTATGGGATTAGAAAAGAATGAAATTTGATTATCAATAACAAATATCTCTTCAACAACCAAACTATGGATGATTTCTTCAATTCCTAAGATAATATGCAAGGCTCTTATATATGGAATAAAATTTGTTTTTCTAAAGACCTGGTTATCAAAGGAATGAGATGGAAGGAAAATTGATTTCTGGGAAGATAGTTGGATACATAAGGACCCTCTTTCTAAAAACCATGACTGGAATCAAGAAATCCGGATTTGCAAAGAACATATTGGAGAGAAAGTCAAGGATTATTGGAGAGGAGAAAGATGGATAAACCTGGGTGAAATTGACAATTTTCTTCTTCCCCTTCAAATTGATCTGTATTCTTGGTTTGTTAATGACAATAATGAGGATAAATTAATATGGGCATCCAAACAGGATGGGATCTACACAGTGGCTTCTGCTTGTGACCTCATGAACTTGGGTGAGGAGAGACCTCTTTTCTCGAAGGTGTGGTACAAATATCTCACCCCTAAAATTAACTTTTTCTTTTGGCTTTTATCCCAGAATAAACCTCTAACCCTTGATAATCTTAGTAACATGGGTTTCAGTTTATCTAATAGATGTTTTCTATGTATGGAGGAATCTGAATCTTGTGATCATATCATGATGCATAGTTACTATACCCATATGGTATGGGAGATTATTTTTAAAAAATGGAACCTTTGCTAGTTTTTTCCTCTCTTGTGTCAGGATTTTATCACCCAATGGCATTGTGCTTCCTCTAAAAAGATGGCAAAGGAATTCTGGAATATCCTTCTCCCTCACTTCTGCTGGTGCATCTGGAAGGAAATAAATAATAGAGTATTTCAGGAAAAATACTCTAAAGCTGAAGTGGTTGGTAGTCACATTTGCAGAGGGCTGGAAGAGAACTTTAACATTATGGTTAATAACAATCCAGATTTTAATTCTTCTAAGGAGATTCTTGAGAATATCAGAAATTGGAAGTTTAGCTCCATCACTTCCAGAATCCCTCATCCTAGGTAAGAAGCCCTATGGTCCTCCCCTCCCCATGGATGGATCAAAGCTAACTTTGATGGGTATGCTAAGGGAAATCTGGGAATGGCCGGAGGTGGAGGCATTATCAGAGATTGGAGAGGTAATTGTATTGGTGTTGTGGCCTTTCCCCTAGGTATTCAATCAAACCACAGAGCTGAAGCTATGAAGACTCTCAATACCATCATGTTGGCCGATGAGATGGAGTGCAAAAATTTATGGCTGGAAGGAGATTCCCTAAACATCATTAATAACATTAAAGGTCTAAGTAAACCTTTTGTGGTCAGTTGAGCATATAATTAACAAAATTAAAAATATTGCTCTGAGATTTGAAAGGTTCCATATTACCCATGACTATCATGAATATAACAAGGTTGCATATGGGCTTGCTAACCTGGGGTTAAGTATGACATCATCAATAAGTGGGTGAGAATGAGTAATATTAATTATGATAATAATAATTATATTTACTATGACAAGATCAACCAACTGGAGGGAACCATTCAAAATAATGATGACATTGAATGATATGGAACAAATTTTGTGTACTTATGACATGTAAAGGCAAGCAGAGTGAACTATCATTATTGCGTGTCATTTCACACATGCTTTGTGGGTTCTCAAGACAACCTTGGAGATGAATAACATTAATAGTTATCTATGCGTGATTATTGATCTGTGCATGATTACTCTAGAAACTTGGAGTTTAACAAGCTTGGGAAGAAGCCAAACTTAGGCACTCTGGCTAATAGAAGTGAAAAGGAAGAAGATGCAATGGGAGGTGATCTCAAGAGAGAGGAGACCTTTGAGTGTAAATGGATTTAGGAAAATAAGGTTTGGAAGAAGCTTAAGAAAGGCAGAGTTGATAAGTACCTCAAGTGGTTCCATGGCTACAACAAAGACATTACGAGGGATTTCTTCTTTGGATGGAAGAATGGTGTGGTGCATTTGGCTGGTAAGTCTTTCCCTCTCAGGCTGAATTTTCTTGTTGAGATCATGGGCCTTTTGTTAGAGGGCATTAACTTCTTCAAAGACAAGAAAGTTGGAAATAAGGCCTACAAGGATTTCCCTAAAATAGTTGAAGAGAAGGCTATGCTAGTTGAAGGGAAAGTTGATTATGTTAATAGAGGTAATATCAAGCTCATTTGGGCTCAATTCTTAAGGGTGATAATGAAATATTTTACTTTAGATGACATATTTTCTAGAGTTTACAATTACCATTTCATTCTTGTAAACCATTTTCGCTATGAAATTAAGGTTTCCTTTCCTTACTTTTTGCTGAGCTCCCTTAACCAAAGAATTATGGATAACATAGTCAATTCCATCTCTCCCATGCTTCACAAGGGTTTGATTCTTCTTATTGCAGAGTATGCAAGAGAACTGCTTCTCCTGGTAAGAAAACAAGAAAAATCAAAATAGAAAAATAGAGGCTACCTTGTCGATCTTTGATGAAGTGGAGGGAATGATTCCAGGAGATGATGAAGACTCCTTTGACAATGAAGCCTTGGATAAAGGTGAGAAGAATGACAAGAACAAGACCAACAAGGACATTCACCTCACTAATGAGAATGATGATGTGTTGAATGCAGATGATGAGGTTGCATGTGATACTATGAATGACTCCCAGCAGGAGATCCCATATGAAGTCACTAATCCAATTAATGCTCTTATTTAGACTTACATGGAGGAGAATAACACCCATACAGAGTTTGGTAATAATAATGAACATAAAGTAGATAATGAGAACCTAGACATGAAAATGGACAAAGTAAATGATGTGCTAAATGGGGAAACTAATATTATGAAAACAAAGATATATGTTGAGGAGGATAAGGGTACTACCAATGTGAACTCAATTACTATCAACCGGGAGGCTGATGACCACTTTAACCCCCTGAGAATCCTTCGAAAAAAGCCAACAGTGAGAAGGGTAAGGGTAAGCAGGACCATAAAAATGTTGATGATACTATCATGGAGCATGACATCAATACTAAAAGGGTCACTAATATGAGTGTTTCGAGTGCTTTCAGAAGAAAAGCAAGTTTTTTTTTCAATCTTGATAAGTGGTCTTTCCATGAAACCCAGGACTTGTGGATAAAATATAGAGCCCTTGATGCTAGGAACGAGGCGCTGGAAGAAACTGTTGACAAAATGAGGAATGATGCCGCCATGTACAATACTGGTAAGGATGTTTTTACTGAGGTAGCTGAGAATTCTGGATTGCTAGAAGATAAAATTACTAATAGTATTGAGGAAAAGATCACCCCTATCTGGAAGAAAGAAAGAAACAATGATCAAATGTTTAGGAATATCTTATCCCTTGATGTGGCTGACATGAAAGATACAGTTTCTAACCTTAATGCTTTGCATGCGCTGCTGGAAGGGAACAACACTGATAAAAATGCTATAAATATCGATGATGAAGGTGCTAAACAGGAAGTACAGATTATCAGCCCGGGTACTAGAACCAGATCCAGTACCAAAAATAAAATGACAACTCAGCCAAAAGACTTTACTAGCCTCAAGGACTCAATTCAAAAGATTTAGGACCTGGGGGTGGACTCTGAGGAGTACCTCAACATGTTGGGTTGATTTGCGTTGCTGAGAGGTTTTCTTTTGTTTCGTGGGCTGGTGGTCTGTGTGCCTTTTTTTTGTGGATGGGGTTATAATTGTAATTTCTTGGGTTGTGCCCTTTTTGTTTCTATCATCTTCTTAAGGCAGTCGTTGTTTTCTAGCTTCTAGTAATGTTTTATATTTCTTTTCTATTGTAAAGGGTTTCAAGGCCCCTTCAATACCTGCAGTTAACTCAATAAAAAACATTGTTTACAATTACTTAATATACCAATATAATGAAGCATACAATTGTAATGTTAGTTTCCAATACTATTATTTAATTATATCAATTACAATAGATGGGACTAGTTAATATTTTTACTCAACGATGTATAAGAATCTCATGCATGTATTTCTACTATATACGTATGCATATATGTGTCTAGATAGATTCATATCCAACAAGTAACACTTAACTGAGGGTAATAAAATTCAATGTATCTTCTTAACACCTTATATGGTAACACACATAAACCTCAACTTGAGAGACTATGAATAAGTGTATAACAACATTCTAAAAGTATACGTTCAACAAAAGGTCCATGTAACAATAACCATATACAATGCATATTAAATTACTTTACAAATTTTTTATAAATATTGTCTCATGGTCCCCTATGCCAAGGTAGAAATGGCACAAGATTGCATAGTTGATATTTTAAGAAATGCAATCATAGTAAATATTATAGTAGTAACAAATTTAAACAAACAAATAATCATACTTAAAAAATAATACTAAATAATAGTACGCTTAAATAATGTTATGGTGTTGAGGATATTTTTATACAAGGAAAGGACACTCAACCATGTATATGTTAACCTAGAAGAACCTTATGATTACCCTAAGAGATATTCAATTAGACAAAACCATGCCCTAGGAAATCAAATGATCTTTAAACCAATTGCACAATATTGTCAATTATAATGAATTTAATTGTAAAGAAACACATCAATGATGTAACCAAGTGTATCATCTTAAAATGGAAGCACTTCCATGTTAAGAATGTTTAGCCCTCCTTAGGGGGATGTTTTTGACAACCATCATACTGTCCCCTCATTTTTGCATCCTCTCTTACTTCTATGTCTGTTTAGGACCTTGATTGTGCCTCTCCGGGCACCTCCCATCCCATTTGGCATATTTTCCAGGGGTCCTGACCCCCTGGGTCAAGGTCAACCTCGACCTCAACCTAGGTCAAGGAAGACCTCAACCTTGACCTAGGTCAAGGATGACCTCGACCTTGACCTGGGCCCCCCTTTCAAATCTGGAAGCCAGTTGGCTACTGGAGATCATCAAAAAATTCATTTCCCGCTTTTGGGTTGGCTGTTTTGGGTTCCAAAGTGGCAAATCTCAAATTATATTTAATATGGGTCCTCTTCTAGGGGTATGGGTTTAATTGGATTTTAATTCTCCTATGTTGGCCTCTCTAGAATATTGTGCCCTAGTTTCAAATAAAAGGAAGCTTTCTCCTCTCATTTTCTCTAACTATTAACTATCAGCTATTGAGCACTAATTCTCTCCAAGTGAAATCAAGCAAGAAGTCATCACCCAAAAATTTCAAGCATCCATTTGTTCTACATGTTTTCAAGCTCTCAAAGTGCTCAAGTCTTCCTCTCAGACATTCAAGTTCTCCATTGAAAATCAAGGATTCAAGCTTTCAAGCCTTTGAAGGGATTTGGTTCAAGCATGCAAGATTCATCATTCAAACCCTAGATCTAGCCATCATAGTGGTGTGATCTTCCTTCAAGATCCTTTGTGCATCTTCAAGACTCATCCATTCTCCCTTCAAGGTGGATTCCAAGCATACAATCATGGAGGTTTATGGTTTCTAATTGAGCCCATGCTTTCATATTCACATACTTGTTTACATTCGAAATAAAATTTCATATCTATTTGAATATCATAGCTTCATTGTTAGATTTACTTCTACTACTTGCAAGCATTCTTTATTTTCAATTATTGATTTCAAGGTTAATTCTTAAATCGGGGTTTGACTAAGGCAAACCCCTCCCCCAACAAACAAACCCCTTTTTCTTGTAGGTACAGGTTTGGAACAGCAGATCAGGACGGAGATTCAGATACCCTTTTTAGCAAACTTTCGAGATCCAAAAATAGAATTTCAGTCAGAGACTTTTTAGATCGATTGTGACCTAGGGCACAATCGAAAATGCTGGAAAATGGTGACATTGACTTGAGGGTACAAATCAAAACTATCTCAGAATGGAAAAATATTTTTGGGTTTTGTCCATCTCTGCGTTTCTTTTCTAGATCTAGTCTCAAATTTTCCAGAAACTCAACACAGGCTTCAGAAAACAACATTCTTTGATCTGGAATATTTCAAGGTTAGTGCATTTCTCCTATTCAATTCAATTAAGGTTTTCAATCTATCTAAATCTAAAATACATTCAAATTAATCAAATCAATCAATCCTAGGTACTTAAGATCTTCCTTCCCTATTCTTGCTTCTAAATGATTGATTCATTTATGCATTCATCCTTTCTTTTGGGTTAATCAACTTGGATCTTTCATCTACATATCCAAGGATAGAAGGAGAGTATCTCATTTACCCCCATAACAATAATAAACACACAACATATTCAAATGTAAGGGATTTTATGTTAATGAACACACCACCCAACCCTAATTCATTCATTTTATCCTTTACACCAAGCATAAAGAAGTTGAATTACCTTTAAAAAATCTACATAGTCAGCTTGAATTCCCTAGTAAACATATATGATCACGTCCGACACACTAATGACATAACCTATAAAGAGAAAATAATGATAACTATTTTAAATAGCTTAAATCAACACATAAAAGGCACAACTTTTATATACAATTTATTACAATGTCTTACAAACGTGTATAATTGCCCAATGCATATTAATGGTATATGCAAAAAAGATCAAATAAGAGTTTATTTAGTCATAAAATATACAAACCATAAAACAACTATAAAATCCTCTTTTATCTTGTGGAATATATTGGTCAAGGTTTGATGGCCTATCTCTACCCCTAGTTAGGAGACTTAAAAGAAAGGAGTTTCAAAAAGGGTATATATACATTTGGAGATCTTTAGATCTTTTCGAATCTATAATGAAAACCTTGGTAGCAAATTTGTGAAGAATTCCAAGTTAAATCTTATTCAATAAGTGATTTTTTATATTGAGACTCTAGTTCCTCCATCCTTAATTATCAAAATGCCTACTTTTTTTCTTACGAAAATCTTAAAGGATTGGAGGTTTCTTGAACAAGAAAAATAATATCTTAGCCCTTGAAGCTACTTATAAATCCTTTTTTTCTTAAATGTATCTTGATTAATGACTAGACTCCAACTGGAATTGTTCTTTTTCCACTACCAAGTGAATGTCCCTTAATGCTTTCCTATTTAAGTCTAATGTTGATTCCCTTAGCGACCATTGAAAACTTTTGCACAACAAACTCCCCATTGAAAAGTGACTTTTCTTCTTTCATATTCTCTATCAACTCTACCCTTTCTGTAAGAATAAGAAATATTTCAAGCATGCTTTCTATCTTTCTCCATCTACCCATAGAACTTGATCTTCCATTTGTACTTCATTCACCATGATCTTTATTTATAAACTTTCTTCAAAAACTAACTGTTTGGTCTTTATTCCTTATCTTAGACTTTGATGACTAGATCTTGTAGGTTGATCATCATATATTTCATGCAAACTTAGATGCTTGGTTGTCTTCTCTATTAAAACTTATCCTCATGAAGTGGGAATTCAACTCTATTATTCTGACACCTCTATTTAGACAAGGATATTCTATCCAACCTTGGAGGTAACGTACATAACAAAGTAACATTGAATCATGCTAAATCATCAATTAACTTTTTTTTTATTGTCATAATTGACATCATGATATATAGTTTTTATGGAGGATTCATATCATCCAAGAGTTCATTTTGCTGCCTTATACAAGAGTACAATTTCTTATTTGATCAATACCACCAATATTATTTACAATTCATATAAAGATTATGTCAACATTATGTCATGCTAGCAACATGGATTTAGCCCCTTGGACTCAACCAATGATTATGTCGTCATTGGAATCATATCATTGAGTGAATATAAATTAGCTCCCTAGCATTGTTCCAATGAGGAAAGGTAGTATAGTTGCGATAAGGTAGAAAGAGACCCGACGCAGAAGGATAAGTTATGCAACTAAATTAAACATTGTAAAAGGTTTAAAACTGAGAGTGAAGTCCATGTTCCAACTCTGACAAGGGAACATTTCTGATTACATGTATTGATTGCACATCTAGTTCCTCTATACATTGAATGTAGATCCAATTCTCTAGTTTTTTGCAAAATTAAAGTCAAAAGCATTTTTTTTATTTCATCACAATGCATTCTTGATATTCAAGATTTTTTAAAACATAAGTTTGAATCTTGATAAGCAGTGTAATTAAGAAACATATCATGCCCTCACTAATTGTACTCAACCAATTGATCAACAACCCTATAATAACAACATAACTTTAACACACTATGTGTTCTCATATAGAACTGCCAATCTTCGTTCAATAAAAGAGTCGCCTCTATGATTTTGTGTTCAGCCGAAAGATAAAAAAAATTAATAACTAGCACTTGCACCAATAAGAGATGCAAGGGTGTAGCCGATAGGTAAACATAAGGAAGATATAAACTAATTTTAAGATTGTGTAATCAATTAAATTAAAATATAGGTCTTTACAGATGTATCATTGTATACTATAATTTAGTACATTCTTTGTTTTTTTTTTTTCATCGTTTTCATAGATTTTGATTCTTTTGAATTATTATCATCCACTTTCGATCAACCAAGGTTATATAAGTATGTGTTTAGATATATAAGAAGTATGTGTTTAGATATATAATTTCAAGGAGACAAATTATGGAAGCAATTCTCTACACCTAAACAAGTTGGAAATCTCAACATCAAGAAATTATTTCTTACATATCAAAGTTAATATTCTGTGTGATTTGAACCCAAATGAGTACCGTGGGAGCTGGGTAATATCTGGCTTGAGAAATTTTAAGTACATGTGAACTTGAGCCTTGTGAAAAAAGAGGACCATCAACTAATAGTTCATGTCGAGTGTATGTGCTACTGAATACTAAAAACCCAATTTTTTGAATTAATAGGAAGAGCAATTAAACAAATGAATGAAATGCTTATTGATACAATGTTGAGCATTGATTAGGTTCCTATGAACCAGATTAATTCCTTGTATTGCATCTATCATGCAAAATTGGGTTCACTTTTGTCTTGCAAAAACCATAGCTAGATAATGTTATCTTCTCTCATGAACTGCACTATAATTGAGAAGCTTGTTTATACCTTGCAACAAGCTTGTAGTGTCAATCTTAGAAAATATGGATAAGATGACCAAATTGCAAATGATGTCTATGATAGTGAATCAGGTGAATGATTTGTTTTGCACTTATTTTTCATATCACATCATGTAATCAGTTAGTGAAATGATACCACAAGAGTTAGGGATGGTGATTCATCTACAAGTAGTTGAGCTAGGTATACAAAATTTTCGTAAAAATAATTGAATACTATTAAATAATAATATACAATTGAACTGAGATAAATAATGTAACATGTTTGAAAATCAAATATGTATTTACTATCGTTAGGTAAACAAAAAATAAACATTAAATTGAGTCATTAGAATTATATATTTTGTGCTTATACTTATAAAAGATATACAATTCATTAATAAGTTTTAGTATAGAAATTTCATGAAAAATATAAACTAATAATAGTAATAGAAAAATTGGGGAAAGAAAGAAAAGAGTAGTCATAATTATGTCTATGCCCACTGTGACTCAACATTTGCAAGGTGTGTGATCTTTATGGACCATAATGATAGTGGATTGAAAGGATGAGAGATTTTATAGACATCCATGAGGCCAAATCAACATATAGTACCCTGTTCAACCCTTTCCCAACTCTTTCGTCTTTAATTCTCGAAGTAATAAATGGTAGAAAGCTAAAATAATTTTATTTACAAATAGAAATCTATTAGATATTTTGAAGATATTATCTTAATGATAAGTTTTGATTTCAATATTGAAATAAAATTATAAATACTTTTATATTAAAAAGAAACATAAATCACTGCGAATATACCTTGCAGCTATTATTCTCATAGCCAATTCGCACAGCAAATATACACAGTATCATACTTGCGATCTGATCTGGACAGCGAATTGTCTTGTCTGCAATCTCTCAACATTGGCGACTTGTTATCAACAGCTATCATATACTTAGCGATCACACACCAGCAAATATATATACAACAATTTTAATCTCTACAGATTTATAACAGTGAACATTCAGCAGTTATTGAGATCTGGGCTTTATCATAAAAAATATATTACAACCAGCGAACTACTTCTACATTACGTATTCTGAGCAAGCAAATTCAACACCATATTGCTGCGATCCTTACCTACCGTGATCTGGAGTTCATGCATTTGATCTTCAACTGAGATCCTTATTGAATTACCTTACAATGATCTATATTGAAGGATGATAACAACGAACACCACCATTAATCTGGAGCAGTGTTTCATGTTATTATAGCAGTGATACATATAACTATTGTGCAGCGATACCTAGCAATCTATTTAGAGTTTGAACATACTGAAGATCTGAATATACTATGATCTATCTACAGCAGATTGATACTTCATTGGCCAGGATCTGTGTATGTTCTATGACAGCGATATGATTGTTGATTTGCAGCAAATTAGGGGTTTCGGTTTAATGATCAATACCTACTGAGGGTTTCATATCGATGCCTGTTTTGAGCAATTTGACCCCCATTTGATCAGTGTAGCAAAGAAAGAAGATAAGAATAGATGAAAGTGACAGAATCCCGCTCTCACTGCCGCCATAGCCAGAGAAACAGAAGACAAATTTTATCTTGACAGACAATATATTACTTAAATTCATCCAGAGCCAGAGAAGAATTGGATCGTTAAAAAATCAATCATGCAAAAATGAGAAAGGCACGCATTCAATGAAGGATAGCTTTGCATAACCGCCAAATCAACCTAGGGCTTATCCACCATAGCCGCTCATCAGCTAGACCATTGAGCTCTGGTTCTGCTCTACGCAAATCATATGCAAATGTCGATTCGTCTAAAGCCTCACCACCGAGCAATGGCACTGATAAGGTCTTTACCGGTTACTGTTTTAACTGTTGGCTATACGGCCACAAAAAGGCAGAATGCAAAAAGTCGAAGGAGCGACAGCATCCAACCTACGATCATTTGAAAGAGTTCATTGCTAAACAAAATGAGAGGAGCCTACGGGAATCTATGCAAAATGATAAATCTAGGGTTTCAAAACCTATTGCGGAATCCATGGTTAACAATGGAATCCTGTCATTGAGCAGGGAATCAAGGCCTATTATCTTCTCAGTCCAATCTTTGGACAAACAATTGAGCTTCTATGTTAAGACCAAGTATGCAAGAAAGGATCTAAGCTACAGGACCACCAAAGCAGATAAACCTGAGTATAATCCATTATACAGACCCGATGAACCCCAATCTGCTATGGGGGAAGGCATGATTTCATCTGATCAAGCACCTCCTATGAGCATACCGAAACACATCTCTGCATGGCAAACGGTAAAAAGTAAGAAAAAGGTAAGGAGACACTCTCCATCTCCCAGTTATCATAGCATCTATATGCAAAATTCCTTTGATTTGCTTAGGGAGG
>MU223890.1:500538-514688 GCA_018584345.1 Thuja plicata
CCCTTGATGTAATGAACATCAAAATCATACTCACACAAAAACTCCATCCATCTCCTCTGCCTAGCATTAAGATTGGGCTGTGTAAAGATATACTATAGGCTCTGGTGATCTGAATGAAGCTCAAATCAGTGACCTAGAAGGAAATGTCGCCATCTCACTAAAGCATGAACCACCGCTGTGAGTTCTAGGTCATGAGTAGGATAATTAAGTTCATGAGTCTTTAGCTTCCTAGACTCAAAAGCTATAGGATGACCCTCCTACATAAGGACTACTCCTAAACCATCCAATGAAGCATCAGTACATACAAAAAAATTTGTCGAAGGATCTGGCATTGCTAAAATTGATGCACTAGTGAGGGCTCTCTTGAGCTCCTCAAAAAATCTCTCACACTTCTCTATCCATTCATACCTCTTCCCCTTTCTCTGAAGGGAGGTGATGGGATGAGCCACTCTAGAAAATCCTGCCATGAAGCGTCTGTAATATCTTGCTAAGCCCATAAACCTCCTAACCTTAGTGACACTGGTGGGTGCTGGCCAATCCATAATAGCTCTAATCTTCGATGGGTCTATAGAGATCCCATCGTCGAATATAACATGACCGAGATAATGCACCTCGGGTCTAAAGAAGGCACACTTTGACAAGCTTCCATACAACTGATTCTCTCTCAAATGTTGCAAAACCTGTCTTAGATGCTCCTCATGCTCCTCCTCATTGCAAGAATATATCAGAATATCATCAAGGAATATTATCACAAATTTATCCAAAAATGTATGAAATACTTCGTTCATGAGGCTCATGAACACAACTGGAGCATTCGTGAGGCCAAATGGCACTACTGTGAACTCATAGTGACCATACGTCATGCGAAAAGAAGTCTTGTGGATATCACTTTCCACAATCTGTAACTAATGGTACCCCAACTTTAGATCTATCTTTGAGAACACTCGGGCACCCTACAACTAATCAAATAGATCATTGATCCTAGGAAGTGGGTATCGGTTCTTAATTTTTACTTTATTCAGCTGCCGATAATCAATGCACAATCAAAGTGACCCATCCTTCTTCTTCACAAAAATCACAGGTGCACCCCAAGGTGATACACTAGGTCAGACATGCCCTTTCTCCAAGAGCTCTTCTAACTGAATCTTGAGCTCATCAAGCTCATGTGTGGTCATCATGTAGGGTGCTCTAGATACTGGCTCGACTCCTGGTACAATATCTATGTGAAAATAAACTATCCTAGGTGGGGGCATACCAGGTAGCTTGATAGGAAATACATCCGCAAACTCTTGAAGAATAGGATAATCCTCGAGTGAAGGCTCCCCTCCTGAATCCTCCTCTCTATCACTAATGGTGATGGAAAATAACTGACAACCCTTCCGCACGCACCACCTAAGCTACATAGCGAAAATAATGTGAAGGGATACGGGTCTTTGTACCCCAAATATCACCATAGAAGTGTTGTGATCACACACTCGACCCTCTTCTGATGACAATCCACCTTGGCACTGTGGGAACATAGCCAATCCATGCCAAGGACTACATCATAAGAACCTAGAGGGGTAATGTGGAGATCAGTCATCATGATAAGGTCTCCAATTTGAATCTGACAACTGCAAACTAAGGAACTAACAGAGACTCTAGCTCTAGAAGCTAACTCAACCTCCCAACCGACATCCTGTCTAACTGCCACCAGCCTACAACACTCCACTACATAGGGAGATATAAAGGAGTCTGTGGCTCTTGAATCAAACAAGATAGAAACACTAGTAACCTGAATCATACCTACAGCCTCAATGACCGTGGCTTGATGCTTAGCCTAGTGGTTATCAACTGCTGCAAAAACTCTATGTGATCTACCCATATCTCCAACTGTAGCCTCTGAGGTAGCCCCTCTCTGACCACTGGCTGACTATCCCTATGGGCACTCTCTCATTAAATGACCCATACCACCACAAGTGTAACATGGCCCACGGGTCTGAATCTGCACTCCCTGTGTCCTAGGCGGCTGTGACCCTCTGGTCCTGCTAGAACCACTGTATCCACCCCTAGAGGACTGATGAATCCTAGTTGACTGTGTCTAAGGGTTTTGTGTCCTATGATCCTGTCTAGGGCCCTAAGATTGCCACTGCTTGGGCTTAGAGCCCTGATAACCCTGTGAATGCCTCTGTCTGGAATCCTTCTGAGACTGTTGACCCTTAAAGGATCCTGCTGAGTGATTATGTTTCCCTTTCCAAGGGGGTCTTTGCTGTCTTGACTGCTAGGAAGAGGGGTTTTGGTGTTGGGACCAATCCCGAGATTCCTGTCTAGTATGGATATCCTCAGCTACAAGTGATGTCTCAACTGCCCCTCTGAACATGGTAGGGAATGCTAGGCGTATTATGCTCTAAAGAGACATATTAAGTCCCTTAATGAAATGGAGAATACACAGTTTCTCATCCTTCATGTAATCAACATATAGAAGGAGCTCGAGAAACTGAATCTCATACTGGTTCACCGTGAGGCCTCTCTGCTGGAGATCATGGAACTCCTCTATCTATCTTTGTCTAAAATGCTCAGAGAGATATCTCTCATGGAAACGGGCCTCAAAAGTCTCCCAAGTGAGTGTGTCAATACTCACTCCACCAATGGACACCTCCTACTCTCACCAAGTGGAAGCCTTCTCCCGTAGGAGATGGACTGCTAGTCATGCCTTTAGATTACTCCCATAAGGGCACAATCCAAAACATCACTGTAAACTCTGTAACCAGGCCTTTGCTACTGACCCATCAATGGATCCCAAAATATGGGTGGATGGAGTCATAATAACTCTTGGATCTCATATCCAACATCTCTAGGAGGTCTCTCCCTGGCACGTAACTCATGCTCGCATGGTATAAAAACCTAATGAATTGACTCACCCTCCTGATCATCATGACCCTCAACAGACCTGAGTGGAGGACTCCTACTCCTCTCTCTGCTAACTGCTCTCTCATTCTCTAAAATATGTGCTTCCCTTTTGGGAACCTACTGCTGAACTACGGGTGGTAGTCTCTACTGAATCACCCCAATTAGATTTTGGAGAACATCCATAATATCCTGGTTAGGGTTCAAAGGTGGTGGAGGTGGTGGTGGTGGAGGTGGTGGATCCTCTTGTCCTGCCCCCGCATAGGGAGCTCTACGACCTCTGCCTCGTCAGTTAGCTCTGGTGACTGTAGACATCCTACACAATGATTTAAGTTTGGAGTGAGTTGAAATGTAATGGGTTAGGTTCCTTGTGTCGAAACACTGGCTCTGATACCAAAATTTCATGCCCAAAACTAGGGCAAAACACACACACAATTTTTTTTTTTAAAACACATAAGAATTCCTTAATCAACATGACATAACATCCATGAAATAGTCAAGTCTAATCATGATTTCATCTTCTCATCAATTCACTGATCTAAACAGATATAATCAAAATCAACCACCTGTTCTAGGTCTAATCCATATCAAAATGTAATCCACACAATATAATCACCATCATAACATAATATCACGAGTCTCTGTCAGGATAACAAAAAGTGTATCAATGTATCAAAACATAAAGTGTCAAAGTTTGATCGAGCAGTAAAGCTATGATGGGTCGGGGTGAGGCCTCACATAGATCTTCTTTGAATTTAACAATTTTAGGACTAGGTCGAACTAAGTTGACCTTGTCCTGGAAAAGGTCGACCCAATTTGACCTTGTCCTAGGGAATTTTGTTTAAGTGGGCTATGGGCCCAATGTGGAGGTCTCTCTTCCTAAACTTTATTTGTGGTCGACCTGGCAATATTGAATCCCAAAATGAGTATAAAAGGGGACTCTCTCCTCTCATTTTGACATCCATTCTTTATGCAAGCAAACCATATGATATACAAGCAATCAATTGATCAAGTTCAAGCAATCAAGACTTCAAGTTGTGCAATTGAAGATGTGGATTAAAGATTCAAAGACAAGCATCCATTTCAAGATCTCCAATTCTTATTCCATTCAAGAAAAGGAAATATTCTCTCTTTGATACAAATTTCTCTCCCATGATGGCCAAGTAGAGGAATTCTCAACCAAGAAAGAAGATCCATTCCTCTTCTGCATTCAAGGTTTAAAGAATACATTCATTAAAGATATAGGATATTAAAGTGTAGATCCATACATTTCTGAAGGCATCCTTGATTCTACAACACATTCCAAACATACATTTCTAGCATCTTTATGGATTTGACTGATTCCTACATCCATCCATGAGGATTTTTCATGCAAGGTAAAACTGACATTTATCTTGTTTACATTAATTTCCTTATACAATTTCTATTTCATTTCAAGGTTGATTCCTATACAGAGGCTTGAAAAAGGCATGCTTCTTTCCACAACCTTTTCCCCTTCTTCTTTTGATAGGTTCTCAGAGTTTCAGATCCAGATTTTAGGAGTTTTAGAACCAGTGGCATATCTTTCACAGATTTTATCAATTTTTGAGCCTCCAGGCCTAGGTTGACTTTCTTGGACAATGTCAACTTTGTTTGACATAGTCCTTTGGATCAAAAAATTTCATAGTCAAAATTTATAGGTATCAAAGTGTTGTATCTAGAACCATTTCTGATTATGACAATTCTATCATAGTCAATTCCAGATCTGAAGGTTATTCCTCCTCTCCTAGCTTCAAGGTGATATCATTCTTCTTTTTTTCATCTTACGTTTACTTTTATGCATCAAATCTGATATCATATCTTGTTAGTTTTCATTTCATTTATTAAAGTATCAATTTCTTTCATAGATTTTCATATCATTTTTACATATCATATACATCTCGACATTAAAGGAACCCATCCCCACACTCCATCTTCAAATCTAGATCTAGCATTAACATCTCTTCATCCTTTTTGGTTGTGTTAATCTGATTTGGGTTTGAGGGTGAGCCTCTGGGGGTGTTCCTAATGTATCATAGTACCCCCGTACCATTTGATTTGGTGAGTGATCTTCCTACATAGAATTTCTCACCATTTCTTATGATACATTTTGGTGAACCCAACTTATAACATATCTATTCAAATTTTGGTGTTAGATTCCCCTTCTTTGCATTTAGATATCTAGATCTATTTTTCATAATATTTCATTTAGATCTCTTTTATATGAATTATAGTTAGATCATATCTTTCTTTGTTAGTCAAAATTTACATTATATGCTTAAATTTGATAGTTAAATTTGCTTGGATTGCATATTTCCTTCAAATTGCATTGCATTTCTCTTTCCTTTCATTCCCTTGTGCATGAGCTTTATCACTTTGAGTCTCACCAATAGTATTATGGTTAGAGAAGCCATAAACTTATGGGTTCCTTTGATACGAAACCCTCCTTCTCTCCTAGGAATCTTAATGAGACCATCTTAGTGATCCAAATCCTACCATGGAGAATAAATTTTCTTATTCTTCACGTGATGAAGAATAAGCATTAAGGGTTCCTCCTATTGAATTCCAAAAGAATTCCCATGAATTTGAGAAGTTTGAACATTGTCTAGGTCAAGAAAATAGTAACCCCGAAGCTCTTACCATTGTAGAAATCTTAAGGAAACTTATTCATAATGATGAACATGATGTTAATCTCTTGCATAGTATTTATCATCTCATTGACACCAATATCAAAACCATTATGGATTGTTCTCAATAATTAGGCTTCACTCCACCCATAACAAGTGTTGAGACCTCTTTGCCTATCTCTACTTCCATTCCTACTATGTCAACTTATGCTCCACCTATCATCACAACATCAATTCAAAATTCTAATCTTACACATGTGAGCCTTCCTAATCCTATTCTTCCTTCTACTCCTTCAAGTGTTTCATGTGTTTCATTTCCTTCTTCCATTCCCAGATCAACGATAATTTTAGTGGCGATTATTCACCATTTGGCAAATGTCACCCATCGTCTATCAGGGATTTGGTGAATATATTGCATCTATTGGGTTTTCCCAATCGCCCAAACTTTATAAATATTGGGTTGAATGCCCGGGCCCATCACCCCTCTATTTATTTAATTTTCTCCATTTCTTCTACAATATCGCTAATCGAATATATTTTTGGACACAGTAAATTTTAAAAATTTGCGTACAATTTCAAATCAGCCCCAAATTGATGACCTATATTCACCAATGTATTTATACATGTATATTTATAGGCGACCCAAAATTCTCCTATCATTTGGCGGATGCGTGTTTCAAACTGACACATTTTTGCCAACTTTATTAATCGTAGCAAGTTATTCGATGACCCATAATCACCTCAGAAATAACTTAAGACGTCTTCTAATTACACAGGCTTCACCAAATATTTTTATACCTCCCACCAAATTTTCCAAAAAGGATTGGTATAAATACATTCATAGATCAGGGTTATTGTACACCATTTGGTTTTTTTGGTTATGAATCTTTGATATCTCTATTTGATCAATAGCAAAGTTTTAGATTATGGAGTACACTAGCAATTGCAATTGAGGCAAAGGTAAGTGATTATTACTCTAATTTATGATTTCACCAGAGGTTTCACCTCTATCTATCTTCGACTCTAAAATTTTGAGTTCATTCTTATTTAGTGGGGACCTATTAGTGGTCACTGGTCAGTGCTATCAGCTGTGGTCACCAAGGAGACCTCAGACATGTTTTTACGGTTAATGAATCATATTTATATATATTATAGTCTATCGTCACTTCTTCAACAAGTTAGCATTTTTTTTGGTAGCCTTTATTTCATTTGAGATATCGAACAAGAATAAGGGTAAGGCTCTTGCATGTGGGGAAATCCAAGAGAGGTCACTCAGGCCAACAAAACGTAGAACCTTATCATCATACTTTGGTCTTGGAAACATTTTTAGCCAAAATTGGGAAGCTACTTCATCACAATTAGATTTACAATATTCACAACCAGAACCTACACGACATATTGAAGAAGTCAAAAAATATCTCAAATCACGGTGAACTTGAAGAAGATTTTCAAGTAAATACCCATAGTATCCATAGTGATATAATCAACTTGGATGAGGCTAAGAATGCCAGATATGATGATGATGCAAGGAAGAAGAAAAGAAAATACAATTCAAAAAAGGATAGAGAATCAAAAAAAGATCAGATGTGGGATCTGTCGAGGAATTTTAAAGTAGAATGGGTGTCAAAGTATCCATTCATTGAACCAATGGACAATCCAATTGAAGGTGAGCCTCTAGTAGAATGTAGATGTAAGATTTGCACCAAGATAATAAGAAGGAAAAGAGGTTGAAGCTAAAAATTGACACCATAGAGAAGCATATGGGTAAAGTTTAAGTAAAGAAAACCATAGATGGAGTTGCAAAATCAATGATAAGATGGAAAACAAAGGAGGAATCTCAACATGTTAGGAATGTAAAATTATTTGAATTTCCACAAAATATACAGACGAATCTTGCTAAAGTTAAAGGCTCTATTGAAGCTTTTTTTGGAAGAGCATTGGAAGTAGAACAAATGGGAAAAATTTGTTCAGTTAAGTGTTGTCTTTTGTATTTTGAGCAGAGGGCATTCTATGACAGACTACCCATCATTGAGCACTTTATTAAAATTTATGAAAGTTTGTAACTATCCTAATAGTCACTAGGAGGTAAACAATGGATGGGAATGGGCAAGATGTCTTGCCAAGGTTGAAAAACACGATCTAAAGGAAAAAATTGAAGAGTCAAACTTTATTGCATTCTCTTTAGATGAGGTTACAACAATAGATAATGCTTCCTAGGTATGCATGCATGTTTATACTGTACATAATTTTCTCCGCCAACCTCAGCTACTCACTGTTGCTAAAATAAAGGATAATACAATAGTGGAAACTTTATTTGAACTATTAAAGAGATTTCTAGTTGAATATGGAGGTATATATGACATGAAGATTACCTAAAATTTGGTGTGTGGTGGAACTAATGGAGCTTCAGTAATGCAAGGACACAGGGGTGGTCTTTGCACAAAGATACAAACTTCTTGTGCACCCTACATTATTGTCATTCACTGCATGGCCCATAGAATGAATCTAGCTTTTAGAGTTGTCAGCAAGCATGATCCATTACAAAAAATTGAAGTTTTAATCAAAGAGATCTACCAATACTTCTATCAAAGTCTGAAACAATTCAGGTAATTTCAACACTTTGCCGAAGGAATAACTGACGAGAACAAGCTTCTTAAGGATAATGATACCAGTTGGATCTCTTTGGATGGAATAGTGCATCGAGTTTTTGTAGAATATAAATTGTTTCTTGGTCTAATGAACTCAAGTCGTTAACAATCAAGGGAACCAAAATTTCCTGAGCTACTGTGAAGGTTAAGTAATGTAGAGACACTCTTAATGTTAACAGATCTTCTCCCCATGCTGGAGGAAATGAGAAATATAATGAACAAGGCACAACAAAGAGCTATGTATATTGCAAAATATGTTGTGCTACGTAAATTGACATGCATGACACTTGATAATCTCTATCAATCATGTGATGATGTAAAATTTGCTAGCTGGCTCAAAATCACAAATTTGGACAATCCTGATAACCTTTTAAAGATCGGTACAAATAGAGAGTTGTGTGCAGAATTATGTGGAGTTGAGATACCAATGCACTACTTTTCTAGGGTCGAGTCCAAGGAACTAGGAAAGAACCCCAGGAAGTGACTATCAAGTGTTAAAAGGGAAGACTTTACCAAGATCATTGAGTCTGTAACTACTTATGTGAAGCACATTGCCTATGATCTTTCCTCGCAGATTAGAGCAATATTTCATCAAGTCAAACTACTTGAATCCATGGCTATTGTGTTTCCTTGATATTGGATTATCAACAATTTGAAAGATTTTTGAACTAAGCTACTAACTTTGATAGATCATTTTTGCAAAACCAAAGAGTTCAATGGAGTATCTCTAAATGGAATTTTAGATGAATCTCGTGTGAGGGAGAAATGAGTACATTTTTCACAGACAATGAGGGAACAATATAATATTATGCGGAACCCCCACGAAGATGGATAGGTAACAAGGCTTTGGAAAAATCTAGCTCAGAGCGAAATGTTGATTGATTCAATATCAGAATTTTTCAAGCTTGTTGAATTATGTCTGACCATGATATTGGGGTCGGTGGAGGATGAGAGAGTTTTCAGTGCTTTGGGGTTCCTAAAGTCAAAGCTAAGAAAAAAACTAGACACAAATTTGCAAAATTACTTGAGGCTTTATACATCCAGGTATGATGTCAATACTTTTCCTTACGATGGGGCACTAAAATTGTGGAGGAAGAAATGTCAAAGAACACGGTTGGGAAACATTTCAAACCAAAGTGGGAGTGCCAGAGTCAATGATTTCAGTGACTCATGTACTAGTACATGTACTGGTAGCATTGAACTTCAATTAAGCGAAGGTATGCAGAGTGAAGAAAACATAGCGAAGAACCAAGGAAACTATGATGTTGATGGCGATGAATCTGAGGATCCTGATAATGAGATGATGTGGCAACTTGAATCATTGTCAAAGTAGCAAGTCCTAGGTATTTATTAAACTTATTTTTGTAGTCTAAACTATATTTTCACTATCTCTATCTCTATCTCATCATAAATCATGTATAATAGCATATTCCAATGTCAAAAACATGAATGTGGTTGATAATGTCATCAATTCTACAATTAATAATGGTTTTCATTTGCATTATTAAGCTCATATGGTACAATTCTTGAATATTTTCATTATTTTTTTGAAAATATAGCAATTCATAGAGATTCTCATTAATTTATTTACAAATATGATACAATGTAACAATTCATTCATTAATAGTAGTCAGTACACAACTCTGTGTGATTTTCTTTGCAAAAGTCAATGACTCAATAGTACAATACCCAATTTCAATTTCATTACCCTTAGCAAATGACCTTGAATTCCATTTTATAGAAACAAGGGAGAAAAAACAACTTCAGTTCAATTTACCTAATGTCAAGTCTCATAATCAAAATCAGTAAGACAAGTACAACATCTCTGCAACTGCACATTTCTGTTAGAGTAATAGTTCATTTGTCTTTATAATTAAATCTATTTGGTTTAATTATTAAAGTACACTATTATTCTATTCACTTAAGCTTGTCATTTGTAGGTGCATAATAATTAATATGTTTATTAATTATTAAATGCACAAACCCAACTTTCTTTGGCTTTAGGGTTTCTCACCTTATAAGCCACTTTTTGTAATTATTGTAATTCATTCTTTTGGAAAATAATAATTCTCTCTCACTCCGCTGAGATTTTCCAAACCCTTGCCTCTCTTTCACAGGTTTCATTTCAGCTTCAGGTATTTTGCATGCAGGTGTTCTTGGCGCTCTGTGGATTTGTGTTTATCAAATCCTACATGGTATCAGAGCCACCCTGTCACTACCTAGGTTGAAGGTTTTTGAAGCCATGATTCGAAGTCGACAGCCATAGCTTCTCTGGGGTTTTTCTGTCACTTTGAAGGAGGTGCTATTTTTTGGAGTTATTTGAGAAAAAACAGACTCTACCATTGAGTTCAGAAGGCCTGGGAGAGTCGAAAAACATATAAAGTTTGACTATTTTGGCCTCTGTGACCACAGGAAAAAATTTCTGGCCTATTAGGGCCGTACGGGCTCAAAAATCAAGAAAAAAATCTTGAAAAAATTCAAAAAAAGTGCTTTTTTAGCATTTTTGGGCACTGCCAGCGCACCGCCACCTAGGCCCGCCGCCACCCACCGGCTGCTCGACCGCCGCCCGCGCCCGGCCCACCCACCGCCGCCTCCCCGCCTGGTCGCCGCCTCCGCTAGTGTCGCCACTCACGGGCCACCGCCGCGCCGCCAACGTCCTGCGACGGCCATTAGGCCGTCAAATTTATTCACATGAATAGTTTTTTCCAGTGAGTATGTTTTTGGAGGTACTTGTGTTTTTTGACCATATCTTGGGCATACGGTGCCTTTTTCAGAAAATGAAATATCGTCAGAAAGGTGTTTCTGAGACAGACGCAATGATGCTAGTTTTGTTCACTGATTTGGCTATTTGAGTTCCTATTTTTAGCGTTGAAGTAGAGGCTTCATTTTACTTCTACTCTGCATTCGGTGTTCAGGTTTTTCTCTAGTTTTCTTTGTGCTTTCAGTAGTTGATTATTTGTTGTACGGGGGTTAAAATCATACTTTGTGGGGGGGTGCTTTTGCTTTATGTCATTTACTTTCAGAAATTGACCCTTCTACTTCCGTCTTTTTCTTCTCTTAATGTTGGACCCCTCTATGGCTTGACTAACACTACATAATTACCACACCTGGAAAGCACACATGACCAGGCTACTCATGTCACGTGGCTTATGGTCATGCCTAGATGAACAACAACCTGTACTACAGTGTCCTTTTGAGATTCTTCAGCATAAGAATAAGATGGATGAAGCCATGGGCTTGATTGTACTGAGCATTTTCGACAGTCTCCTCTTTCACTTAGATGGTTTGACCACTCCTAGGGCCATTTGGGGCATGTTTTCATATTTGTTTGGCACTGTAAATGAGTTCCGGGCACTACAGCTTGATGCAGAGTTGACTACTTTGACACCTACCGGCTTTCCCACCATTGAGGACTTCTTGATGAAGTTCAAGTCTCTACGCTCAGTTTTGCAGGGATGTGGGAAAACCAAGACAGATGATGAGTGTATCTTCTTGATACTCTTAAAGTTGTGAGGACAGTATTCGATCTTCTCTTCCACTTTCTACTCCACTATGGATGCTTTGGGTGCTAGGCACACCATGCCTTCTTTTGAGACATTCTGTGATCGGTTGACACGGGAACAGGAAAAGATCCAACAGATGGATGCTTCTGGCTCTTCTAGCCAAGCATTGGTTGCTCAGTCTTCACAGGGGAAACCAAAACAGAAAGGCAAACCGAAGAAAGATTCTGCAGGCAATGAGTCTTCCTCCAAACCTGCATAGAAAAATGATTCAAAACCTCCAGCTAACCCTTCCAAGGGTAAATATTCTTCGAAGTCTACTGAGTCTACCTCCAAGACTAAGAAGAAATCGGTTGAGACCTGTAGCTTTTGTGGAAAGGATGGACATCCCGTTTCTAGGTGTTGGAAATGTTTGGAGGCTTTAGAGGAAGCCATGCAGGAGCATCACATTTTAGCTCCTCAGTCCAAATCCTCCCCTGCAGGGAAAGGTCATGCTCTTACTGCTCGAGCTATGACTTTTGGGCCCACCTGGATTCTTGATTCTGGTGCTTCTCACCACATGACTCGCACTCAGCAGTTGGTCACCTCACTTGCTCATTGTGCTACTTCACAGATTGTTGTTGGGAACTCATCTCATCTTTCTGTTTTGGGTTCTGGTTCTGTTGCATTAGCTGGGGGTTCTCTTCAAGATGTTCTCTTTGTCCTTGACATTTTGATGAACCTTCTGTCTATCTATCAGATTTGCCACTTTGGCTCTGGTAAGACAGTTGAGTTCTCACCACATGATGTGGTTATTCGGGACTTACATGATTCTGAGATGATTGTGGCTACTGGGAGTGTTGACACTGCATCCCGACTATATAGATTTGATGGATTTGAGTCTTCTGCTGGCACAGGTTCTTGTCTTATAGCACATGTAGATTCAGTGAGTAGACTTTGGCATGAGCATTTGGGCCATGTCAATTACAGATATCTTCAGCAGATGAGCACACAGGCACTTGTTCTTGGACTTCCACAGATTACTTGCACTGATGGGGTTTGTTAGGGTTGTGTCCTTGACAAACAACATAGGGATCCTTTTCCTCAGGGATGAGCTACTCATGCTTTGGCACTACAGGAGTTGATTCATAGTGACCTCATGTCATTTCCTACTCCTTTTTCTGGTGCCAGATATGTGCTCACATTTATTGATGACTTCTCCAGGCACACATGGGTGTACTTTTTGAAGTACTAGTCTGATGTCTTTGATTCATTTCGAGTCTTTAAGGCATTTGTGGAGAAACAATCTGGTCTTTCTATTCGTCGGATACGTACAGATAATGGGGGGGAGTATGTGAACCAAGCTTTTAGGGATTTTTGCTTTGAACATGGTCTTCAGCATTAGTTTTCAGTGCCCTACACCCCTCAGTAGAATGGTGTGGCAGAGAGAAAGAACAGAACACTTTGGGAGATGGCTAATTGTATGATACAGTCTAGGTCCATGGATTCATCTTTTTGGGCAGAGGCAATTAATTGTGCCAACTATATTCAGAATCGGATGCCTCACAAGGCAGTTCGACATATGACTCCTGAGGAGGCTTGGTCTCATGTCAAGCCTGATGTATCTTCATTCCAATTTTTTGGTAGTGAAGCATGGGCATTAGTGCCTGACGCTCAGAGGAGAGCGATGGAGCGAAAGAGCCGACACCTCATTTTTGTTGGCTACTGTGAGGATGTTAAGGCATACAGGCTGTTTGACCCTGATTCTAGAGAGGTCCTATTTTGATGGGATGTCCAGTTTGATGAGCGCCTTCCTGTAGTAGATACCCCACTTCCAGAGTCTACTTCACTCACCACTACTCCCTCATCTCTTCCAGCTTTGTTTCGGGATGATGAGGATGATGATCTTGGTGATCCCCATTTACCTCCACCATAGGATCCTCCATAGATTCCTAGATGGGCTCGTGTTACAATTGATGCTGTAGGATCTCTGGCTGGTGACCCTTCCACCTCTTGTCGCACCCGATCTCACATTGCAGGTTGTAGTCTTCTGAGTCATGCTATTTGTGGCGACCCTTAGACATTTGGGGCAGGGACAGGACATACTGAGTGGGACAGTGCTATGGAGGAGGAGTATTCTTCTTTGATGAAGAATCATACTTGGGATCTTTGTTCTCTTCCTAAGGGAAGAAAGTTAGTGTGATGCAAGTGGTTGTATCATACTAAGTTTTTTGCTGATGGTTCTATTGATAAGTACAAGGCACGTCTTGTTGTGAAAGGTTTTTCACAGGTTGAGGGTATTGATAACACTAAGACATTTGCACCTGTCGCCAAGATGAACTCTATTCACCTTGTCTTATCCCTTGCAGCTTCTCAGGGATGGCCCATTTTTTAGATGGATGTGAAGAGTTCTTTCTTGCACGGTGATCTTAGTGAGGAGATTTACATGGAGCAGCCTCAGGGATTTGTGCAGGATTCCTCCTTGGTTTGCA
>MU223890.1:538110-572422 GCA_018584345.1 Thuja plicata
GTACCTGTTAATTCAGAGGGCAGTGATAGAAGACATACACTGACCCATTTGTTGGTAAACATCCTTTTGTTCTTTCACCTTGGGTGTATTGAAGAGTCAAAGATTATAAATCTTAAGAGAGGACAAATTGTTAACCAATAGTATATAAAGAGACAATATAATTCATTATGAATAAGGGGGATGACTAGAGAAGAGGATGCTAAAGAGAAACCGATGAAGAACAACTTCAATCAGACTTGATAAATCAAGTTGAAGAACAAAGATAATTCTACGGACACTGAGCAACAAAGCACAACATCACCAAGTAGAAAGAAGTGGAGCAAAGGTATTGAAAAGATATATTGATCAAAAAGGTATTATGAGCTTACAATAGATCTAAAAATCTGCAAGTCTATAGTTGTATATGTGAACAGATTATTTATTGTTTCAATTTAACCATTGGATCATAAAGTCTCTTAACCGAGAAGGACTTAACAATCATTTCTATATTGAGATACATCCCAAGGAGTATTAAAAAGTTTTATCATGAAGATATCATGAGATGCTAGATACCAATTGACAAACTACATTGAGTTTGGTCATAAAGGTAGCATAGAGATGTCAGATATCAAGTGACAAACTATTCTACTTAAATCCTCTAACAAGGTCACACCTAACAGTGTGTTTTTAACCTTTAACAAGTTTGGCTCTTCACTGAGCTCACTTCATAAGAGTGAAAATTTTGGCTTATCGATCCCAAGTGGTTTTTCTCTTAACAAGGTTTCCACATTAAAAATCCATGTGTCAATGTGTTTATGAGTCATTACTTTAGTGTTTTTCATTACACATAACTAAATCTGGATTGATTGGTATACACTAAGTCATTTACTATATTTTGGTAAATGAAAGACTGCTAATCGGTAAACAACAAGAATAAGGTTTAAAAGTGAACTTCGAGTAGTAGTTATTTGATAAGTTTATTTCAAGGCATTCATCTTGTAGGAATGAAGATAACTAGAGGCTTAATATTGTGGTACTAATTTTTTGGGTTGATTTATTGGAATATTTTTGAGGCCACTGATTCACCCCCCGTCCCAGTTATTCTAACAATTGATATCAGATCTTTTGTTCTTAGAAGGAAGGATTCAAGGCCTAAGAAAAAGATCACAAGATGAGAAAATGAGATGTGCCCAAGATGAACAAAGATAACTTTGCATCATGGAAAATCAAAATAAGACTCCACCTATCACTTAATACTTAGATACTAAATATGTGATTCTTACAGGACCTCACACACTTGAGAAATTGAGAGAAAAGCATGAGCATAATTGCATGATGATAGAGCTTGTTTCATCACTCTCCGATGTTGAGTTTGAAGATGTCAAAACCTGCACCTCTATAAAATAAATGTGGGATAAATTGAAGTTGGTACATGAAGGAGATGCTAATTTACTAAGAGCCAAGACATAAATCCTAAGAGGGAGGTTTGACGACCTAAGGATGAAAGAAGGAGAAAATATCACTCAGTATATCTACAGAATAAAAGAGATAGTCAATGCCATCCGAGTTGGAGGTGTACTTGAAGAAGAGAGAGTGGCAAGTAAAATCCTAAGAACCTTACTGCCTATATATGCTATTAGAGTATCTTCTATAATAGAAACAAGAGCAGTTGCAAACAATAATGTTATTCTAGATAGTCTAATTGGTAGATTGATTTCATTTGAGATGAATAACTTTGATAACAATGTTTTACCATCTATACAGTATGCATTCAAATATTCTTTGAAAATAAGTCAAGTCATAAACACACTATGAGGAATGATAGTGATGAATAACATATTGATGAGATTGAAGCACTAATGGTTAGAAGATTGTAGAGAGGCAAAGATAGATACAAAGGTAAATTACCACTTGTATGTTTTAATTATAAAGAGGTTGGACACTTTGTTGCAAGATGTCCTAACATAAGAAAAGGTGACAAAAGTAATGACAGATCATATGAAAAGAAGTTTGATAGAGGTGATAATAGAAATCACCGAAGCAATTGACAATCTGATAGAAGAGATACCCGAGAATACAAGGAAGAAGGAAATAAATCTTGTTGCTTGGCTGAGAATAGAGTCAGAGACACTAACACCAAATCTGATGAAGACATTGAGATGGTATTTGTAGCCATGAAGGATGATTCAAACGAAGAAGAAGAAAGGAATGTTGAGAATGCACTCATATCTAAGGTTAGTAAGAATGATGTCTGGATTATAGATAGTGGCTGCCCTCACCACATGACCAGTGATAAATAAAATTTTTGAAACTTTTGAGTACGATAATGGTGGATCAATAACAATGGGTAATGACACACCTTGTCCATTCGAAGGTAAAGGAACCATAATGTTGAATAACCTGACCAAATGTGAAAATGCATATTGGGTAAAAGGACTTAATTATAATCTATTGAGTGTTTCACAACTGAATAACATAGGTCACCGAGTAGCATTTGAAAACAAGAAGGAAAAGATCTTCAATGAATCAGGAAGGTTGATCGAAACTGGTGAACAGACAAAAGGTGACATTTTCTATCTTGATGATATAAACACCACTTGTTTAATGGTTAGAAATGAAGACATATGGTTGTGGCATAAAAAACTATGCCATGTGAATTTTGACAACATGATAAAAATAATCAATAAGAGGAAAGTAAGAGGCTTGGCGAGCATGTCAAAGCCTGAGCATATCATGTGTAAGAATTGTCAAAAAGGTAAGATGACAAAGTCTAGTTTCAAGAGAAAATCCCATACATCTAATGCAATTCTATAATTAGTCCATACTGATCTATGTGGACCCATGAGGACAAAGAGTTACTATGGTGATAGGTATTTCATTCTCTTTGTAGATTATTATTCTAGAATGATGATAGTTATGTTCCTAAAAGATAAATCAAAAGCATTCAATATGTTTAAATGGTGTAAAGCAATGGTAGAAAAATAGAGTGGTAAGGAATTGAAATGCTTAAGATCAGATAGAGGAGGGGAATTTATTTTAGATGAATTCACTAACTTTTGCAATGAGCATGGAATCAAAAGATAGGTTTTTGCACCAAGAACACCACAACAAAATGGGATTGTTGAAGGGGAAACAAATCCATTGTTGATTGTGCAAGAACACTAATGATTGAGAAAAGCATCACTCAAACAATCTGGAGGGAAGCTGTCAGTATTGTTGTCTACACATTGAACATAGTACAATTAAAGAAAGACACAAAGAAGACACCTTATGAGCTATGGTATGGTTACACACCCAATGTAAGTTACTTTAGAATATTTGGTAGTCAATGTTATATTTTGAAAAATAATAGAAATGGAAAGCTTGAGTTCAAAAGTGAAGAAGGTATCTTTCTAGGGTATTCCACCAAGAGCAAGGCTTATAAATGTCTTAACAAGTCCTCTAACAAGATCATTGAAAGTTCAAATGTAAGAATAGATGAATATGCAGAGAAGAATGATAAGGAAAGAAGAAAAGAACCAGAAGACTAAAATAGGTTTATTTAAACTGAAGAACCTGACACTCTACCCAAGAAACAATGTATCACTCCTGAGCAATAGAACATTGTACCCAAGCATCAGGCTGCAATTACCAAAAATTAGGAAAATGCTCAAGATGATGTTCCAAGTGATGGAGATCAGAATGAAGGTCAAGATGATGATCAGAATGATGGATAAAGAGATGAACCAAAAATTTCCAAGTATGTCAGAAGACATCACCCACATAACCAAATCATAGGAGACAAGAAGGTTGGAATGAGAACAAGAACTAAGTCACTAAACACTAGATGTTTAATTTGTGATTTTGAGCCTAAATCTGTTAATACTGCACTTGAAAATGAAGAATGGGTAAGTCCTATGAATGAGGAAATATAATAGATTGAGAAGAACAAGACATGGGAACTAGTACCGAGACTAGATGACAAGAATGTCATCAGTACCAAATGGATATTCAAAAAAAAATTGAATGAGAATGGAGAAGTCACAAGAAACAAAGAAATGTTAGTATGCAAGGGGTATGCACAAGAATAAGGTATTGGTTATGGAGAAACCTTTGCACCTGTTGCTAGACTAGAAGGATTTAGAATATTAATTTCTTATGCTGCATTCAAAGGATTCAAGGTATACCAGATGGATGTCAAATCTGCATTCCTAAATGGAATAATGGAAGAAGAGATATACATTGAACAACCATAAGCGTTTTTTGATCCAAACAAGAGAAACATGGTATGTAGACTACACAAATCCTTGTATGGATTGAAACAAGCACTAGGAGGCTAGTATGAAAGACTTCACTCCTATCTCATAAGCATTGGATTTGTAAGAACAAGTGAAAATAGAAATCTATATTTAAAAGAAGATACTGATGATAATATTCTGATTGCTGAAATATTTTTTGATGATATCATATTTGGAGGCAATGATATGCTAGGTAAATCATTTGCTAATAAGATAAGCAAAGAGTTTGAAATATCTATGTTTGGGGAGATCAAATTCTTTCTTGGTCTACAGATTCTTCAACAAGATGCAGGCATATATATCACACAATCCAAATACATCAAGGAAGTGCTAAAGATATTCAAGATGGAAGATTCCAAGCCAGTTGGAACACCTATGGAAACCAGATGTAAGCTGAAAAAAGAAGACAAATCAAATGAGGCAAATCAGACCTTGTATAGATCAATGATTGTCAAACTAATGTATGTTGTTCATACCAGACCAGATATTGCACATGCAGTTGGAATAGTTGCAAGATTCTCTACTAATCCAAAGAATCACATATGACTATTGTCAAGAGAATTTTGAGATATCTAAAGAACACCAAGGACTATGGCTTGTGATATAACAAAAAGGGTAAATTTGAGCTTCAAGTCTATATAGATATTGATTGGGATGGAAACCTAGATGGCAGGAAGAGGACAAATGGAGGAGCATTCTTCATGGGTGACAGGCTTTTCACATGGATAAGCAAGAAGCAAGGATGCATCTCACAGTCTACTGTAGAAGCAGAATATGTGGCCGCTACTGCAAACTGCTCAAATATTGCATGGATCAAATAATTACTAGAAGGTATAAATATGAAGATTCTTGAACCAATGATTATCTATTGTGATAATACTAGTGCAATTAAAATATAAAATAATCTAGTCATGCATGCTAAGACTAAGCATATAGAAATCAAGTATCATTACTTAAGAGAACAAGTGCAAGAAAAAGAAGTGATACTGGAATATGTTCAATCCAAGGAACAATTAGCTGACATATTTACCAAGCCATTACCTAAAGATACATTTGAGTACCTAAGAAAGAGACTAGGGGTCCAACCCTTGTGTATCGATTAGTAAGCTGACTAGGAGGCTGCATCAACCTATACACAAATCATAAGATCATTCATGCTGATGCAAGAAAATAAATGGACTGCAAGATACATCTGTACACAATAAGGTACAAATTTACACCAAAAACCAGAAATAATTTTGGCTAATACAGAGCTAATTTGCTAATGGAAAGGGAAATTCAAGGAGTATATTATAAAAAGGTGAAAGGATATAACTTTGGCATGCTAAATGTTTACTTTGGTATTGTTGTCAAGGGAGAGATTATCTTGAGAAGATCCAAAGGAGAGAGATTATATACATATGAAATATCCATCAAAGGGAGAGGTATAACCTAAAGGGAGAGATTATATCAAGATGAGAGAGATATAAAGAGATGTAACCTGTAAGGGAGAGATTACATATGAAATATCCATCATGAGGGAGAGAATACATACAAAGGAAGAGATTGTTGTCAAAGGAAAAAGAGATGATCAAGGAGAGGAACAGTCAAAGGGAGAGTCAACATCAATGACAGAAGCTGCTACATCTATCCAGTGAAGGGATTGAAGATTGAAGAAAGCACTCTGCAAGAAACAAATCTAAGCTATATCAGCTTACCGAGAGCCAAACATTTGTATAAGTTATAGAACAAAAATATTGGTAGTTTGATGAACTTCAACTATTATATTTCATATTGTATTAGTAACAATATAGTGTGATAATGTAGTGTGTTTCCATCAATGCCAAAGGGAGAGATTGATGAACCATAACTAATTGAATATTTGAAGATTTTAAGTTGATGATCACCGAAATGCAGAAAGATAATGCAAGACATTAAATTAGTGAATGGATTGTATTGTCATTGATGTCAACTTGATATAATCTGATTAGTTATATACAAAGTGTCAAAGACTTTAGAGAACCACAAAGATAAAGGTTATGCTATCAGTAATGCATAAAAGTTTAGTATTCACAAAGTGACAATAGACACCGACGGACAAACAACCCCGATGGAGATGCCCAAGGAGAATTGAAGTGTTGACCGAAGCCAACAAGGAGTTAAACACCAAAAAAGAACTGAAGTTTAGAAATGACAAAATACTTAGTTGGAAAAGAGCTAAAGAAGGATTTAACTGGTTTTTAACATTGTTTTCATTGACAAGTTTGAAGCTAGAGATAAGAGAGAGTTTTAAAGCTATTTTATTACAGTTGTCAAGAATATATCTATGAGATAAAACTGAAGTAAAGCTTTAAAGAAAGATTGGACAGAATTATGGATCACGCCAAGAACAAGAAAGTCAAGAACTTAGAAACGGTTGAATCATGTCTATAAAGAGACAATCTAATTCATTATTAATAAGGGGGATGAATAGAGAAGAGGATGCTAAAGAGAAACTGATGAAGAACAACTTCAATCAGACCTAATCAATCAAGTTGAAGAATAGATCTAATTCTACGGACACCAAACAAAAGAGCATAGCATCACCAAGCATAAAGAAGTGGAGCAAAGGTATTGAAAAGGTATATTGATCAGAAAGGTATTATGAGCTTACAATAGATCTAAAAATCTGCAATTCTATAGTTGTATATGTGAATAGATCATTTACTGTTTCAATTTAACCATTGGATCAGAAAGTCTCTTAACCAAGCAGGACTTAACAATCCTTTCTATATTGAGATACATCCCAAGGAGTATCAAAAGGTTTGATCATGAAGATATCATGAGATGCCAGATACCAATTGACAAACTACATTGAGTTTGGTCATAAAGGTAGCATAGAGATGTCAAATATCAAGTGACAAACTATTCTACCTAAATCCTCTAACAAGGTCACACCTAACAATGTGTTTTTAACCTTTAAAAGGGTTGGCTCTTCACCGAGCTCACTTCGGAAGATTGAAAATTTTGGGTTACTGGTCCCAAATGGTTTTTCCCTTAACAGGGTTTCCACACTAAAAATCCACATGTCAATGTGTTTATGGGTCGTTACTTTAGTGTTTTGCATTACACATAACTAAATCTGGATTGATCAGTATACACTAAGTCATTTACTATATTTTGGTAAATGAAAGACCGCTAATTGGTAAACAACAAGAATAAGGTTTAAAAGTGAACTCTGAGCAGTAGTTATTTGATAAGTTTATTTCAAGGCATTCATCTTGTAGGACTGAAGATAACTAGAGGCTTAATAGTGTGGTACTAAGTTTTTGGTTTGACTTATTGGAATATTTTTGAGGCCACTGATTCACCCCCCCTCTCAGTTATTCTAACATCATCATCATATGACACCGATTGTGTGAGTGTACATGTGTCATGATTCTAGACTAGGTTTGCAAAAATGGGGTTTCTTTTCCCTTTTAGCCTGAAATACACCACACATCATTGATTTGTGCTCTGCCAATGGTCGCTAGCAGTCACTATCATGTGTCGCAGGTCCCATTAACTTTTGGCTTGTCACTTGTCAGTAGTACAGTACCTCACACATAGTCACCTCACACGTCATTATCGAATGAAACCGATTGTATGAGTGGACAGGTGTCATGATTCTGGAATAGGATTTCAAAAATGAGGTTTCTTTTCCTTTTCGGCCTAAAATATACCATACGTCATTGATCTTTGCTCATCCAACGGTCGTCAGAAATGCAGTTACACCATACGCTAAAAATTTATTAAATTTAAATTAAATAAAATATTGAAACTGCCTAATATAAAAGAAACTAATTAAAATATTGCAATCATAGATAAATGTCTAATTATTACTATCCATAAAATGAAAATTGATAAATGTCTAATTATTAATTCCTATAAAATGCAAACTGACAATTCCACTTTAAATTTTTACAATTCCACAGTCGCACACACATTGACATGGAAAAGTAAAGTTATTACTCTTATATAAATTACATACATGCATTAAACATTGTTACATTTTTTTGGTTCATATGATATTACACATTGATATGGAAATGGGCATATAATTTATTATTTATCAATATATTACTATTCACCTTTAGATTTCTTTACAAAATTACAATTAAACAAAATTACACAGACAATCTACTATCTCACACACTGATATGTGTCTCATTTCTGGAGGAAGATAGGAAAATTACAATAATTATGTAATTGCATTTATACATTTAAACAAAATTAAAGAGTCCAGAGTCCAGACAATCTATTATCATTCATAACGAGTAAACCACATTTTTAACTTTCATTAAGAGTAAATTGGAAAGCTAAATCGAATATTAATTGGTCGAAGTTGAAGAGCAAAATTTTCATTAATTATTTTGAAAATTTATATCACTAATATTATAATATAATTTATAATTATAGAGTCTAGACTATAGTTGCACTCCTGGGGTCTGACCCCTACGAATTACAAAATGGTGTGACTGTGATATCACTGAATAGGAAGTATCCCTAAAAAATAGTTACAAAATTTATTTCCACAAGGGCACTGGTTGATCATATGAAAAAAACCAAAAAAAAAAAAAAACCGTGGAAACCCTCTATTTCAAGAACAGTAACACTAAGAATCTTTCTCTCCATCCCTGTCTGAGAAGAATTGTTTGTAGAGGATAATCTCCACGAATTCATCAAGCCAAGTATAGTTCGTCTCCACCCCATTGTTGAGGTGAAACCAATTCTGTAGGAAGTCCCTCCCTAGCCATGCCCACTTTTGATGTTGTGTTAGCTACCTTTCATTAAGGTTCAATAGGAAGGGTTTCCTTTTCACATTGTTTCCTTGTTGGATAAGCTTTTCAATTTCATCAGTCCAAGGGACCCCGACCCCGGTTGTGCAAAGACAATGACTTGGACGTCGTCCAACAGAAATTGTTCCTTGAAAACATTCCATAGGAGCATAAGAATGTCTACCTTCTCTCCTCCAAGGTTGAGAAGAGTCGCCAGGAAGCAGGATTTAATGTCTGTTCTGATGCGGTATCTCTTCTCGTTGTGAATGAACTCATGGTCAAGCACCATCAACACAACATTATTAATGAAAGTGCCCACTTCCTTGCAAACAGAAGTGAGAACTTCATCTAGTATGATGCCAAAAAAGGGATTCTACTCATCAGTGGATGTGGTTCTCAACCTAATTGGTGTGTCCATCTCTACTTGCAGAGCCTCGATACCCTAAACTAAAGACCTAAATCTTCAAACTACACATAGAAAATTGAAATTCTATGAATCTACAGATCTTAAAACTTAAAACTAGAGGGCAGAGGCTACAAGGAAAAATAAAATTGAAATTGATGAAAAAGAAAAGAAGAACGTCTATAAATAGCCATGTTCCATATCTTCCATATCTTTAGGTAAATCATTTCCATTAATACACGAGTGTGGGAAATTACTAATATAGTGACTATACTAATAACTATAGTCTGTACTAGTACAATTTTGGAAATAGTGTGACATGTGTGATGACTAATGAGTCGATCATCGCAGTTAAAGAATGTCACTATCACTCTTACAAGACATTCATTTCTTGGAATTTATCATGCCAACCTTGCGGCATGTATCCATTCCACAGACTTATTGCAAAAATTAGTTTCTTTCGAGAAACTGGGCCCGAGATAAAACTCCAACCATTGATCTACGATCAATCAATGGTCTTGATTAATACATTTACAATTTACAGTTCTAAATAAATAGGTTTAAGATACGTGTTGACGGTATCTATACTCATAGTACAATGTACATACCACATGCAATGACGACGGACAACTCGACAGCCAAAGAGGTGATATTAACTCAACAGGAGTCAAGACATTGTAATTATTAGATGTTTTATGAATTGTCATTTGGCATTGGACCACAATGCACACGACACTGACCAGTCACCACATTAATAACAAAATTTATGCTAATTTTAGATTTTAGTTTTACTTTAAAGTTTAAAGAATAACTAAATACTTTAAACTTTCACAATTCCACAGTCGCACACATGTGACATGATACATGCAAAATTAAGTTATTACTTTTTAAATAAATAACACACATACATTAACATTTGTTTGGTTCATTTTCAAATTCACAAATTATAAAATCACATATGTCACACATACATATTTAAAATTTAAATCCATAAAAACAAACTAAAATAAAGTTGCAAAGTTTTTATTAATATTTTCTACAAATTTACAATATTCAGACTTGGAGACTTGAAGTCCCTACAAAACTTTAAAGAGAAAATGAGGGAGGTTACGAGGTAGTGGCAAAAAAAAACCTACTAGAGTCAAAATTTCAGGCCATAGGGACACAACACTAAGGATTTTCCCCTCCGTCTAAGTAGAACTCTTCAGAGATGATAAGCTCTGCAAATTCATACAACCATCTGTAGTCCACCAAATCATCCAACAGAAACCATTTGCGAAGAAAATTCCTACCAATCTGCGCCCATTTCCTATGGCGTGTCAACTGTTGAACATCCAGATTCAAAAGAAAAGGTTGCATGACCACATTTTGGTCTGGCTCGAGAAGCTTGTGTAAATCACTTACCCAAGGGATCCCCACCCCTATTTTTGCAAAAATGACAACCTGAACAACGTCACCCAGGAATTCATGTTTGAATACCTTCCTTAACAGAAGGAGCATATCCACCTTCTCTCCCCCGAGGTCCATAAGAGATGCCAAAAATGGGATGTAATGTCCGTGTTAACTCTGTACCTATACACATTTTCTAAAAATTCACAGCCTAGCACCATCCTTATAGCCTCATTTGTTAAGGCTCCAACCTCCTTGAAAACTGATTCAAGGGTTTGGTTTGAGATCAGGCCCAAAAAGACCTTCTATTCCTCCGTAGATGTGCTTATCAAACGGATAGGAGTGCCCATCTTAAAAAAAAAAACTACCAGAATATCAGAAATTATATAACCTAAAGACCTAAACCAAAGGCAATCTTTCAAGTTTCAAGCACTAGCTAAGGCAAACCTAAACCAAAGGAGAATTGAAGAAGAAAGAAGCGTAGATCATCTATAAATAGCCCTCAATTCTTTCTCTAACCTTATTCATTCATTTGTCCTTCAAAATTTTGTAAATCTTTCATATTAAATGCACGAGTCTGTGAAATTGGTTCATTCATCCTTAAAAATTTTGTAAATCTTTTATATTAAATGCACGAGTGTGTGAAATGAGAAATAGCGTCATGATAGGTTATAGTGCCCAATTTAGTGTTAGTGATAAAACATTTCTTTTATTAACGACAACTGTAATACATTATCAACTGTCCACACAAACAATTGTAAGACTTGATACGTGTAACACATTATGTCATTACGTGAGGTTGCATTAATTAGATAATGGTTATCATTCAGATTAGTTTGATACGTGTCATCATTCTGGTGACTTCCTTGAGAACTATGTTTCCTTCAAGAAATTGGGGCCAAAATTAAACTTCACGCATTGATCTATGATCATCAAACGGTCTCAAAAATACATTTAACATTATAAAATGATGAATGTTACTGTTAGGTTGTGTGTCGATGTAACCTTTTGTGCTTATCGATACCAATGTGTTTAATCTACAAACAAGTTCTTAGTTGGCGTTGGCCCACATGACACATTGACGAGTCCCATCTTTTGAAAATCGTCAATAAAATATTTTTTCCCCATAATTAATGAAATATTAGCCAATTAAATAAATATATTTTCAAACGGTCCATAAAATTTGCCAGTACAATTATTTTTTTCCCTTTAAAAGAAAATTATTTGCCAAGATTTTATGGAATCTTCATTCGGAAGGGAAAAAATTTCCTTCACCTTTATTTTATTTTCCTAATTTGGAATTTTTTTTGCCTTCATCAAGAAAAATGTTCCCCTAAAATAATGTAGGATTCGCTAGGATTTTACACTTTTTCCTAGGAGGGCGTTTCTTAAAGTTATCCCTACCCCGCATATAATAGTGTTCCTTTTTCATATTCAACCATTCTTTCAATTTCCAATAATGCTCCTAAAATTTCTCATTTTTATCCTCCTACCATTCTTTCTAATGATTCTACCATTAATAGTTTGGCTCAAAAAATATCTTCTTTGCAACAAAAAATTGCTTCCATGACTCAATCCAAGTTCAACATTCCTAATTGTGATATTGCTAGTTTTTTCTATGGATATTTTTCATGTTGTTTCCTGCAATATATGGAGATTCCTCATCTTGAGACTTGTAACGGTAAGGGTGATCTCATGACTCATGTCAAAACTTTCCAAATCTTGTGTAGTTATTTCTCTCATGACCATAGGTTGATTGAAAAGTTTTTTACTAGAGCCTTTCAAGATAAATCATTGCAATGATATTGTTCCTTGCCTCCTTATTCAACTTTTTCCTTCTAAAATGTTGCTAATGCTTTCATTGAACACTTTCAAAACAACATTGGTCCTAAAATCTCCCTAACTAATTTAATGTATTTTGAAAAAGGTGTTAAATAAAAGGTTAGTGATTTCATTGGTAGATTTAAGCATTTGCATGCTCATATTTCTTATCATGTGTCTAATATTGATGTGCAACGCATTTTTATTGATAATTTACAAAGTAACATTAGAGATAAGATACTACTTTCTGATTTCTCTTCTTTTCCTCAATTTTGTGGAGTGCTTCATCATTATCAACTACAAGTGAGTCATTTTGAGAGCACCACTCCCATGGTTCTCATTCTCGCTAATAAGAGTGATGTTGCATCCAATTTCAACAACTTTCAGAAAATGAACAATTACATAAAAATCAACAAATCATCCAACAATGTTGATGAACAAGTGGTAGCAACATCCAAAGGTGTGGCTCCTTTGTCATCTATTTTTAAACCTTCTCATAATTATACTCAACTTTTTGAATCTTTACATATTTGATTTTTAATTTAATTAATGTTAATGTGATACCACTTCCTCCTATCAAACTAATTGACACCTCTAAATCTCAATCCAAATAGTTTGATCCCAAATATTTTTTCCAATATCATGGTTATCCTAGTCATGATACTGAAGATTGTTTCCACTTAAAATTTGTTACCAAGACCTTATTGATTCTAAGGCTATATCTATTGACAGTGACAATGATCAAGGAAACCAATTTGTGGTACCTCTTAACCAAATCTTCAAAATCTACACCAATCCTTTTCCATCTCATTCAACCAATACCATGGATCAACCTTCTTCCAAATGCATTGACTATGATGAAAAAGTTAATGAAGCCAACCATGTTGTTAACTGAGTTGTGCAAGTCATTTCTAAACCTTCATTTCAGCCTTGCAATACCTTTGACCCCACTAAGACTATTAAAACACCTAATGGTCCTCTTTATACTGTCCCAAATGTTAATGGCTTTCCTACCTGTGGTGCCCTTGTTGATCCCATTTGCATGGTGAATGTGATAACTGAAGAACATATTTACAGTAAATAATTATAAAAATATCTTTATGATAAATATTATGTTAGGATTCAAACTTGCAATGGTTTCCTTTATCCTTCCCATGGTTCCATTTTATTCCCTATTTATGTTGATGGTAAAACTTTAGATGTTACCTTCACTGTCATTCCAACTTCTAATCAATTTGAGGTCAAAATTGGTCTTCATTGGCTTACCTCCATGCACATTATGGCTTCTACAATTCATAAATGTATTAAATTTCCTCATAATGGAGAAATCGTGACTGTTAACCATAGTCTTTATCAGCCAACTATGCCTCGCAACTCAGCTGACCTTAATTTCTTTTGGCCTTCTTTGCCTCAACCAAATCAACCTCATCCTGACCATCTCTTTAGATCATACCAAGCCTTCAAGGTTCAAAAGATTTATTAACTTAGTAAACCTAAGGATGTTCCATCTATTCTCCTTGGATGTGAACTTCTTCCTACACCACCTATACCTCCTCTTCCTATTGCTTATACACATACTTCTCAACCCATCTCTCAACCTAGTATGGTTCCTTCAGTTATTCTTCATAAAGAAGAAAAGGACACGGTGTTGATTGATCCTATCCCAATGCAAATTTCTATAAAAACCAAACATAACCATCATGCTTGTGATCCTCATCGCAAGCCTATTGCTAGAGCCTATCAACGTGCTTCTTAAAACATTGCTTCACCTCATACACAACCTCATGCTTTGCTTCCCTTTGACCAACCCATGTCTGAGCCAATGGAAGAAGTAAATTTAAATAAATTAAAATGAATAAACATGACAATGTTATTTGTATCTTAGATTCTATTATAATTAATCTAGATGAAGAATATACCCTTGATGATGATGTTCTTGATGCTAATAATGATATTCATGCTAGTGATTTTGATGACATGTATGTGACTATTGATATTGATCATTATTTACCAGTTATGCTTTCACAATAGTTATCTATCACTCCTAGTAATGAACACAATGACCTATCTTCACAGTGGGGTACTTGTTTGAAACTGGGTATTTTCCATCTATTGTGCTTGCTATTTCTCCTCTTGTGAGTTTCCTAACTTCACTAAACACTATGGACCAAGATGGGGGGCATGCAACACCTGACTATCTCCTCTAGTGCGGTGGATTTTCTTTTCTTTTCTTTTCTTTTTTATTTGTCACGGTGTGCTTCCCCCATGTTGTGCTGCTTGTTTCATGTTTTGTTTAGATTTCTTTAAACGACCCTTGTTTCTCTGTTGACACAAGGTGTTAAAAGAAGTGCAATTTCATACACATTCTTCTATTTGTATCTCAATTCTTCTATATGTTGTTACATATTATCTAGTGCCTATGTCATTGTTTGTAGATGTGCCTTTGTGTTGTCTACTTGGGATGATGCAAAATGATAGCTACCTATTCTTTTTGGTCTATGTGATGTCAATCTAAACATAATATTCTTTGTAACTCTTATGTGACTTTCTTCCATTGTTCTTGTAGTTCTACTACCTTTGGGGGATGATGACAGTTCATTTTGACATAATTTTGATGTACATGAGCTATCATATGACCTACTAACCCCATAGGTTGTAGCTCCCTTTCATGATCTCTTTTGTCATGTGCTCATTTCCCTTGATTTGTCCTTTCTTGGGGGCATTTCATAGTGGAAACATATATTGTGGATGCATGAACATTCCTTTAAATAAATAGCTCCAGTTAAGGCATTTGCAACATCTTTAACATGGGGGCATAATCTCTGCTCTATGTTTCACATTTGCACACACACACACACACAGAGCTATTTTTTAGTGGGTCCTTAGACTGATCCCCATTATTAATTTTATCCTAGAATAATAGTGCATGCTTGGTCCTTTGAATGAACATCCTTCTTTGATCCCTAAGGAAGCTTACCTCTCCTTAGGACTGATTGTTTTTTTGCTAGATCCATTATTGTAAGTACTTTACTTTAAGGACTGATCCTTATCGATGGTTTGTAATTTCCTTTAAGGACTGATCCTTATCGATGGATTGAACTAGCATAATATAACTTGCTAGACTATTTAATTCCATCTTTTGCAGTACTTTCTTTGTGTGTTTGACAAAAAGATAGACTCTTATTGGGCTAGTAATCACACTCTTTCTCTTCTCTCTCTTTTGAGTGATGCCTCTCTTATTTTGGTTTTGGACTTGATGAGGACTTAAGTCACTTGGGGGCTTGATGTTTCTTTGTCTTCTTAACCTTAATGAGATCATCTTATGCATTTGATCTACTTTACTATGAGCATGAGATTGTATCATACTCCCTCTAAAGTGGGGGCTAAATGTACCTTCCTTAAAATTTAGCACACATTATTGGTGGATTTAGGACCTATTACACCTAATTTTAGTGATTTCAAGATCTGGATGTCTTTATGGTTGATTTCTCACATCTTTCATTTTCTCTCCCTGAAACTTTTCACACTTCCCAAGACCCAGATCTTCTTTGAATCTAAAAATTCCAGGACTAGGTCGAACTAAGTCTGCCTTGTCCTGGACAAGGTCGACCCAATTCGGCCTTGTCTTAAGGCATTGTGTCTAAGTGGGATCCATGCCCAATGTGGAGGTTTTTCTTCTTGATATTTATTTTTGTTCTTCCTAACAATATTTAATCCCAATATGAGTATAAAGGGGGCTCTCTCCTCTCACTTTTACATCCATTCTTTATGTAAACAAATCATATGATATACAAGAAATCAATTGATCAAGTGCAAGCAATCAAGACTTTAAGTTGTGCAATTGAGGATTTGGATTCAAGATTTGAAGGCAAGCATCCATTTCAAGATTGCCAAGTCTTCTTCCATTAAATCAAAGAAATCTTCTCTCATTGATGTAAATTTCTCTCCCATGATGGCCAAGTAGAGGAATTCTCAAGCAAGAAAGAAGATCCAGTCCTCTTCTCCATTAAAGATTTCAAGCATACATTCATTCAAGATCTAGGATTGGAAAGTTTAGATCCATGCATTTGTGTAGGCATCTTTGATTCTACAACACATTCCAAACATGCATTTCAAGCATATTTATGGATTTTATTGATTTCTACATCCATCCTTGAGGGTTATTGATGCAAGGTAAAATTGACATTTATCTTGTTTACATTACTTTCCTTATGAAATTTCTATTTCATTTCAAGCTTGATTCCTATATAGGGGCTTGACCAAGGAAAGACCCTTTACAAAAGCTTCCCCCCTTATTTTTTTGTGCAAGGAAAGATCCTAGGAGTTTCAGATCCAAATTTCAGGAGTTTTAGAACCAGTGGCAAATTCTTCGCAAATTTCATCAGTTTTTGAGCCTCCACGACTAGGCTGACTTTCTTGGACAAGGTCAAATTTGTTCGACATAGTCCTTTGGATCCAAAAATTTCATATTCAAAATTTCAAAATATTAGAGTGTGAGATCCAGAACTATTTTTTATTTCGACAGTTCTGTGATAGTCAATTCCATATCTGAAGTTTGTTCCTCTTCTTGTAGCTTCAAGGTGACTGCATTATTCTTTTTTCATCTTGAATTTACTTTTATGCATAAGATATGATATCATATCTTGTTATTTTTCATTTCATTTATCATTGTATCAATTCCTTTCATATATTTGCATATAATTTTTACATATCATATATATCTTGACATTAAAGAAACCCATCCCCACACTCCATCTTCAAATCTAGATCTAGACTTAGCATCTCTTCATCAGTGATAACTTTAGGAAACCCCCCCAAGGAAAAAGTGTAAAATTTTGGTGAACCCAACATTATTTTGGCAGGAAAATATTCATATCAAGGGCGATTTATTTTTTCAAAGTAGGAAAAAAAAGTATTCGTAATGGCAATTTTTTCGTAGCGTATTAAAATTCCATAAAATCGTGGCAAATGAAACATTTTTTTAGGGAAAAATATATATTCATTGACGTGAATTATTTTCTTTAGAAGGGAAAAAAAATGTTAGGCAAATTATTTTCTTTGGAACGGAAAACATTTAATTTTATTGGCAAATTTTATTCGCCCATTGAAATTTATTTTATTTTATTGGCTAATTTTTTGTTGGTTATGAGAAAAATTAGTATTTTTTTGGCAAATATCAAGAATCAAGCGTTTCATGTGGGCCAATGCCAAATGTAAATTCATTAAACATCTAATAATTTCAATGTACCATTGAGTTAATATCACCTTTATGGTTGCCAAGTTATCCGTCGTCACTGCACATGGTATGGGTACCATCAACACGTACCTTAAATCTATACTTTTAGAACCAAACAATGTAAATGTATTAATCGAGAGTGTTTATTGATCATAGATCAATGGTTGGATTTTTATCTTGGGCCCAATTTCTCAAAAGAAACTGATTTTTGCAAGAAGTCTTCAAAATAGAGACATGTGGCAAGTATGGAACGATAACTTGTAAGAAATGAATGTCTTGTCACTTAGAGTGACAATGACCTTTAACTACAATGATCCACTCACCACACATGGTTTCCAAATTTGTACTAGTACAAACTTTAGTTATTAGTACACTCACTATAGTAGTAATTTCCCACACTCATGCATTACTGGGAATGATTTACCTAAAGATATGGAAGAAATGGACAATGGCTATTTATAGATGTCCTTGCTTTCTTCTTCATCAATTTTAATGTGATTTTTCCTTTCAGTCTCTAGTTTTAAGTTTTTAGATCTGTAGAATTTTAATTTTCAGTGTGTAGTTTGAAAATTTAGGTTTTTAGTTGAGGGTATCTAGGCTCTACAAGTAGAGATGGAAATAATAATTAGTTTGAGAACCACATCCACTAATGAGAAGAAGCCCTTTTTGGGAATGATACCAGACAAAGTTCTCACTTTTTTTTGCAAGTAAGTGGGCTCTTTCATAAAAAAATGTTGTGTTAATGGTGCTTGACCATGAGTTCCTTCGCAACGAGAAGAGATACCATGTAAAAATAGACATTATGTCCCACTTCCTGTCATCTCTTCTCAACCTCAAAGGAGAGAAGGTAAAAATGCTTACGTTCCTATGGAAGGTTTCCAAGGAACAATTTCTGGTGGATGACGCCCAAGTCATTATCTTTGCACAACCAGGGTTGGGGATCCCCTGGGCTGATGAAATTGAAAAGCTTATCTAGCGAGGCAACAATGTGGAAAGGCAACCCTTCCTACTAAACATTAATGAAAGGCAGCTAACGCGGCATCAGAAGTGGGCACGACTTTGGAGGGATTTCTTGCGGAACTGGTTTCTCATCGTTGACATGGTGGAGAAGGACTACACTTGGATCGAATAATTCTCAGATATTATCCTCTCCAAATGATTCTTCTCAGATGGGGATGGAGATAAAGACCCTTAGTGTTCTTGACATAGAGGGTTTTTACAGTTTGTTGTGTGCTTTTTTTTGTTATATGATCAACCAACCAGTGCCCTTGTGGCAGCAAATTTTGTAACTATTTTTTAGGGATACTTCCTATTAAGTGATTCACACTATTTTGTAGGGATCAGGGGCACGACTATAGTCTATATAGTATGTTAGTGATGCAAATTTTGAAATAATTAATGAAAAATTTGCTCTTCTAATTCGACCAATTAACATTCGTTTTAGCTTTCCATTTTACTCTTAATGAATGATAATAAATTGTTTATGTAGTTTTTTTTAAATGTATATATGCATAATTATTGTAATTTTTTATCCTTCTCTGTAATTCTTTGCACTTGTTAACAGATATTGTCATCCTTTGAATGATAAAATATCAAAGGTTCGAGGAGTATTCCAGGTCAGATGTGGGAACAATAGCCATATTTTTCTATCTTTCTGCGGAAATGAGACACGTATCAGTGTGTGAGATAATAGATTGTCTGTGTAATTTTTTTTATTGTAATTTTGAAAAGAAATCTAAAGACTAATAGTAATATACTGATAAATTGTATGCCATATCGATGTGTGATATGAACCAAACAAATGTTTAATGTATGTGTGTGATTTATTTAACAGTAATGACTTAACTTTCTATCTGTCATGTGTGCGACTGTGGAATTGTAAAAGTTTAAAGTATTCATTTATTCTTTACATTAAAACTAAAGTCTAAAATTAGCATAACAAATTTTAATAACGTGTTGATTGGTCAGTGTCTACAATGTAATTTTGTGAAAAAAAATAATACAAATTTTGCAACCTCATTTCAGTTTGCATTTTATGGTTACATTAAATGATTCTTAGACTTCCCTGTGATTGTAATATTTTAATTAGTTGTTTTATCTATGTATTAGACATTTAAGTATGCTTCAGTAGAAATAAGGAAGTGATGGTATTTTCATTTTTAAATATGGATTTTTAAAATGATTAGGTTTCTTTATCAGTCCAGAGACAAAGCAAGTTGTTATTTTTAACATTTAAAACAATTTTATTATTATTTAGTAATTAATTCAGATCAATGTCATCAAATTAAAAAATAATTATAAAATGTATGTGGTATATATTGATAAATTATATGCCAAATTTTCCAATGTGCCATCGATGTGTAATTTTGATTATAATACAATTATAAATAATTAAATTAATATTGATAATTGAATTCAATGTTAAAGTGAGAGTTAAACATTACTCAATATATAATTGATTGTTAAATATTTAATAAATTTTTGTCGTATGGTGCATTTCTAGACAAAGGGGAAATAAAACCCATTTTTGCATAATTCTTTTGGAATCATGACACGTGTCCTCTCAGGTAGGCATCAACCAATGATGACATGTGACCAATAACAAGGCAAAAGTGAATGGGACCCGCGAAACCTGATAGTGACTGTCAACGACCATTGGATGAGCACTAATCAATGATGTACGGTGCATTTCAGGCTGAAAGGGGAAATAAACCCCATTTTTGCAAACCTATTTTGAAATCATGACACATGTCCACTCACACAATCGTTGTCATTCAATGCTAATGTGTGAGGTGACTACTAGTACTGACAAGCCAAAAGTTAATGGGACCCACGACACCTGATAGTGACTACCAAAGACCGTTAGATGAGCATAGATCAACAACCCAAGGTGTATTTCAAGCTGATTTGGGGAACGACCACCTGCTTTTGCAAATGTCCCCCAAAAACAAGGCATGTGTCATTAATTAATACTCAACTAAGTATAATTAAAATCTAAATTGGAGTAAAACTAAACATTTAATAAATGTAATAATTAATAAGCAATAACCTCAATTTTGGGTCTCCAACTAAAGTTTTAATGTCAAACGATTAAGTGGCATGTGTCCTAGTGACATCAGATATCTATCTTTATAAAGAAGCAATAAAAGTTAACATGAGTCATGACTGACGACTCACAATTGTACAATTTTTTCCCTATAGGTTTTCAATCTAAGTTTTTTAGTTTTAACAAGTATTGGAGATTCAGAAAGGGGTTATTGTTACGACTTCTAGGTTGAGGATTGAGGAATGCAACAGAGTCTCTCATCTCTCTTCCCACTCATAGTATGCACAAATTGAAATTACAGGTAAAATATTGAACACCTATGTCCCACCTTTTAAATTTTTCAAATCTCTTGGTTTATGGTTTAGATTGTAGTCGTAGAATTAGAGTTGAATTATGAATCACACCTATAAATTGTAGCTGTGTAGAATTATTTGAAATTTCCTATGAGTAAATAGTAATACCGTGATGGGAAAAACAAATACCAAGATTACGAGTAAAAGGGAAAGATAGGAGACAAAGATAATAGACTTGCACAAACTGGTTAAAACACCAGGTTTCACTGATGAATTCCATGATATTTATGATCCTATTATCCATGGAAATAAGGGAATCATGGAAATTAGATTTGTACTTTGAAATAAGTGGAAATATCCAAAGAAGGATACAAAATATTACCCATTTAATAGCATGGTAAAGGCAACAACAAATAAAATTGCACTATGGGTTGTTGGGTCAGCACGCATGGTGTTACCTCAAGTATTCCCTTGTCCTGAAATTGTCATGGTCTACACCAAAAATTATTATGAAAATAGAAAACCAATTGTCAATAAAAATACTCAGGAGGAAATTTTGTCAATAATCGAGATTGAATTCGCTAGTCTGTTGGACCTAGGGTTTGAAACAAAAAATCAAACATGCACATTAACCTGGGAAAGCTGGCAGAGAATTATGAAAAAATAGATGCAATACAGAAAGATTTGTATATTAAAAGAATAACAAGCAGTTGTAGTCTGGATCTAGATCATAAGCCTCCTTATGATTATGAAATTTTTGTGCAATGGGTTCAGGATTGTATTTCCTTGCTAGCATTTTGTTTTGGATTGGAAAGTAACAAAAGAAGTGGGTGCCAACATTCTTGAAATGATTTTTCGTATTCATTGTGAATTAGAACCAATAAGATATAATTTTATTGAGCACATTGTTCATTGCATGCAAGAATAATTACTAATGATTAAAAGAGTTTCACAGAAGACATTTAGATAAACAACCTACTTGTGCTATCTTCTTTTAGCAAAGCATCATGCAATATTTCAGACAAACAAGCTTCAAAGTCAGGTCCATAATCCAATATATGAATGGACACCTAAGATAAGGATGAGTGATAATTGAAGGAACCACAGCCATTTTGTAGATTTCTTTTTGGCACCAACGTATCATAAAATTATAAGCACTCCAATGCCTATATTGCATGTGTCTTGTAGAGATTGCATTCAACTCAGAAGTGAAATACAAATGGTTGACTGGTACTTCATGGAAGACTAAACTGTGTTAACATTTTACGCTTAAGTAGTAGAACCCTACAAACTTCCAATACATGTGACAAAGAGGGTATTTGCATTGTAATATTCATGGCAAATGGAGAGAAAAGATGTACTCTTTAATTGTTATCAAAAGTAAATAATATTTCCTTCCTTGCCTTTCTCATGTGGAGGGTTCACATTTGAGAGAAGAGGATTAAAAGTGGAACAGTTTTTTTTTTTTTTAAATTCACTTTGATGTTGACAATGAATGGCAGTATGATCCACTCAACATAATTGGAACAAAGCTTAGAGAGAATAGGAACTCAAAAAACAAATGTCAACATGAGAGTATGCCATTGATAAAAAAAAAATTAAAAATATGGAGTCCTGGGATGAGGTCAAAAAAGAAATGGAGAAATATGCCACTGAAAATAATATTTCAATACAAGAATTGTCATCACAAATTATAGCATTGCCTAAACAGAAAGGAAAAGTGCAGCCCAGTGCATCCTACAATTTCTACCAGAAATCTACTCAACCATCTAGAAAATCTATTCCAAAACAACTAGTGGATCAATGTAAAGATGGTAATTGGACTCAAATCAAAATTTCTAATTTTTGGGAAATGAGGAAGAATCTCAGCAAGCCAAAGATCTTTGCAGATCTTTATGAAGTGGAAGAGGATCAAATATTTAGCAATTTATAGAATGAGGAGCATCCAACTAAAGAATATCACAATGATGATGATCATGAAGATAATGAGTATGAGTGGGCTTCTGTGAATCCCACATCCACTGATGTATATTCAATTATTAGTGGAGTCAATGTGTCCATAAAAGAAAAATATAGCAAAGGGGCAGAGATTATAGAAAAAATGGGTTTTCCAGGTTAGGGTGGTTTGGGTCCAACAGGCAAAGGGCCTTGGTTTCCACCTGTCACACCCATTCCACCAAACATGGTCAGACACCACTCCTTGGAGGTTCATCACAAAAAGGTACTACTTAGTCTCATACCCTTGCACCTTCATTTGTTCCAGCTGCTAATCCAGTTCCACCTTTTCCAAGCGCTCAGATTCAATCTGAATCAAGTGCCACTGCCACTGGTGGGGATGGAATGGGTAGTACTAGTGGTTCAAAAAGGACATTATGAGTGGACATTAAAGTAGTGGATCCCAGAGATCAAGGAAGTGTAAAGAAGCAAAAGGTTATGAGTCTTATGACAAAAATGCCAATAGTGACTGTGAGTCTAACAATTGTCACACCTTTAGGACAAAACCCTCAAAATAGTCCAAAAAATCCACTAGCAATAGGTTAGGGTGTTGCTAATCTTCATGGTGATATTTCAACCACATGCATAGGTGAACGCTTGTACATCAATGCAAGTGCTATTTCAAATTTCAAGCATTCAATTGTATTAGAAAACTTTGATTTTCATTACAATGATTTTGTAATAAACTTTGAAAAAACAAAAAATAGTAATAGACAAAATAATAAGACATTAAAGAGGGATGCAGTTGTTGCATCTCATAATGCATAACCTACATCGAATAGGATATTTCCCACATATGACCCAAACAAAGAAATGATGAAGTTCATGGTTGTTATGCCCCCACCTAGAGACATTACTCCACCAGAGAGTCAGTTAGATCCATCTGAATTTCAAGTTAGCACCCTCCAAATGGATTTATCCAAAATTAAAAATGTGGACAAGATAAATGTGTTGAAAATGACCAACCAAGTGGTCTACATTTCAGTGATGAAGTTGGAGAGAGAGGAAGGAAAGCTTGTGGAGAAAATAGAAAATTTATAGGATACCTGATAAAGGAAAAGGAAAAGGAAAAGGAGAAATCAATAGTTAATAGGTGCAAATAATTAGAGAAAAGGATAAAAAATTCTTCCTCGAAAGAAGTAATTGCATAGCATTAACATATGGACACAGAGCTGAAACATTCTGAGGGAAAAATTGCAAGAGAGCGATAAAAAAGTTGAGGATGGAAAAGCCTCTTCAGTACATTTATACAAAAGCGTGGAGACTATGACACAAGCAAACAATAACTTAAATAAGGAATTGGAGAATGAGAGGGTGAAATCAAAATAATGGGAAGAGAAAGAAGAGAAAATAAGAAGACATAGTGAACACTAGTTGTCAAAAATGAGAGAAGAGATACAAAAGGAAATTAATACAATTAAAACTTACAAAAATAGCTTGAATGACAAAGTAAATTGTACAATCAAGAAAATAAAACAATACATTTGGGGTAGTATAAAGGTGAGTAGTGATAGGTTGTGTGATTGGTTTGAATTGAATGAAAGTCTTAGAGATGTTTTTGGGAAGTTCAAAGAGCACATTGAGAATAACAAAAATCTTTGTGAGAGAGAGAATATTGCAAAAAAAGATTTTGCAACAAATCAAAACAAATAGTGACAGACATTTGGCAAGCAAGGGAATTCATGACCACATTCGTGCATCAATAAAGGCAACATCTGTCTTTAAAAAATGTTAGAAACTAAGGGAAGGAGAGGAAATTTTGGCCTTATATGAGAGAAATCTCTCTAAGAGGAATAAAAAAACCAAAATGATAAGTCTTGGTTTGCATAATCCTGGTCCTGGTCCTAGAAACTCATCAACAAAATTTGTTGGAAATGAAGCTTACAAAAGAAATTTGGAAGATACAATGACATCTAATTTAGGCAAGCTTCCTTAGGACACAACTCATGAAGGCATTGCAAATTGCATCAAACCATTGAAAATTTTGAATGCAATATTGGATGGATCATTGCTTTCAAGTCACTCTTCCAAGTATGGATTGGTGATGAGGTTGCATGTCATTTAATATAACTTGACAAATATTGACCTTCCAAATGAGGTAGAATCGAACAGACTAAACAAACTGGAAGAATCATCTCGTCGGTCATAGTATGTGAAAGTACTTTCAATCATGTCTATATTTTATTTGTAATGGCTTGAATTGAGTTTAAAGTTTGAACTTTGTTTTTTGAACAAGATAAATGTAGCATATGCTAATTTACTAAAATGGCCTATCAAATGCATAAATGTACAATTGTAGAGAGGTTGTGATATTGATTTTGATGTTAGGTCTTCACATGAGGCAAATCGACCCGAATCTTTTGTTTCTCCCTTGTTTATTTAAAAGGGAATTCAAGGTCATTTGCTAAGGGTGATGAAATTGAAATTGGTTATTGACTTTTGCAAACAGAATCACATAGAGTTGTGTACTTACTACTACTAATGAATGAATTGTATCATATTTGTAAATAAATTAATGAGAATCTCTATGAATAGTATCATATAAATTGCTATATTTAAAAAAAAAATGAAAAATCTTGAAGATTGTACCATATGAGTTGAATAATGCAAATGAAAATTAATATGAATTGTAGAATTGATGACATTATCAACCACAGTCATGTTTTGACATTGGAATATGCTATTATGCGTGATTGATGATGAGATACAGACACTGGCAATATAATACAATAATAAGTTTAATAAATACCTAGGACCTTCTACTTTAATAACGGTTCAAGTTGCCACATATTCATCTCATTATCAGGATCCTTGGATTCATCACCATCAACTTCATAGCTTCCTTAGTTCTTCTCTATGTTTTCTTCACTCTACATACCTCCGCTTAACTGAAGTTCAATGCTACCAATACCAGTAAATAATTCACTGACATCATTGTCTCTGGCACTCCCACTTTGGTTTGAAATGTTTCCCAACCCTCTTCTTTGACATTTCTTCCTCCACAATTTCATGGCCTATCGTAAGGAAAATTATTGATGTCATACCTGGATGTATAGAGCCTCAAGCAATTTTGCAAATTCTTGTCTAGTTTGTTTCTTATCTTTGACTTTAGGAACCCCAAACTACTAAAAATCTCTCATCCTCCACCGACCCCAATATCATGGTCATAGATAAATCAACAAGCTTGAAATTTTTTGATATTGAATCAATCAATATTTCTCTCTAAACTAGATTTTTCCAAAGCCTTGTTACCGATCCATCTCCGTGGGGGTTCCACATAATATTATAGTGTTCCTTCATTGTCTATAAAAAATAACTTGATTTCTCTCAAACGAGATTCTTCCAAAATTCTATTTAGAGTTACTCCATTGAACTCTTTGGTTTTGCAAAAATGATCTATCAAACTTAGTATCTTAGTTTGAAAATATTTCAAATTGTTGATACTCCAATATTGAGGAAACACAATAGCCATGGATTCAAGTATTCTAACTTGAGGGAAAATTTCTCTAATCTGTGAGGAAAGATCATAAGCAATGTGCTTTACAAAAGTAATTACAGACTCAATGATCTTGGTAAAATCTTCCCTTTTAACACTTGATAATCGCTTCTTGGGGTTCTTTCCTGGTTCCCCAGTCAACTCCAGAAATGTAGTGCATTGGTATCTCAAATCCGCGTACTTCTGCATATAAATCCTCATTTGCACCGACCTTTAAAAAGTTATCAAGATTGTCCAAATCTATGATTTTCAGCCAACTGGCAAATTTTACGTCATCACATGATTGATAGAGATTATCGAGCATCATGCATGTCAATTTACGTAACACAACATATTTTGCAATATACATAGCTCTTTGCTGGGCCTTGTTGATTATATTTCTCATTTCCTCCAGCATCAGGAGAAGACCTGCTAATGTTAAGAGTGTCTCTACATTACTTAACCTCTACAGTAGCTCAAGAAATTTTGGTAGCCCTGCTTCGTCACAACTTGATTTCATTAGACCAAGCAATGATTGATATTCTGAAGAAAAAAAACTCAATGCGCTGGTCCATCCAAAGATATCCATCTAGTATCATTATCCTTAAGAAGCTTGTTCCCATCAGTTAGTCATTCGGAAAAGTGTTGAAATTCCTTGAATCATTTTGGACTTCGACAGAAGTATTGGTAGATCTCTTTGATTAAAACTTTAATTTTTGTATTCGAACATGCTTGCTGACAACTCCAAAAGCTATATTTATTTTGTGGGCCATGTAGTGAATGACAGTAATGTAGGGTGCACAAGAACTTTGTATCTTTGTGCAAAGATCTCTCTTGTGGCCTTGCATTATTGAAGCTCCATCAGTTCAAACACACACAAAATTTTTGGCAATCGTCATGTCATCTATACCTCCATATTCAATTAGAGAACTCTTTACTAGTTCAAATAAATTTTCCATTGTCGAATTATCTTTCATTTAAGCAATAGTTAGTAGATGAGGTTGGAAGAAAAAATTGTTTACAATATAAACATGCATGCATACCCAAGAAGTGTTATCTAATTTTGTAACTATTGCCCATAAACCTGCATGAAACATTAGTTTAACATACTTTTCAATCAAAATTTGAAAGATCTAACTAGGTTATAATCAATTTTGAAAGTGAAAGAAAATTAAGAGCGTCTCATGGATCTCTATCTAGAAGGACTTAACAAATTCTCTCAGTTGCAAAGCATCCTAAAATGACAACCCCTAGAATGAGACTTGTGCTAATAATTATGAAAATATGGATCTAAGATACAAATTAAGATTAAATGCCCTATTCTATGCTCAAAATCTATGTAAACATGAATGATTTTGTCATTATAACAATACTATTCAAGAATGCATCGATGTTAAATGCCCAATTCAAGTTGCATTTTGAATGTGAATTCGTACTCTAAATGTGAATTGGTAAGTTTACACTAAGAAAATCCTCCTATTTATAGGAATTCCCAAGGGTAGGGGGTGAGTTTGATTAACCAAGGTCGAGGTTGAGTGATGGGTTTCAAATAGGGGACAAGATGACAAAATGAGTGGTGAGGATAGAAAAACCTAAATGAGTGGCTAAGATAGCAAAGCCTTGGAGTGATTCATGTGCTCTTCATCCCTTCTTCTCATTGGCTCTTTGATTCTTTGTCCCCTATGTTGAAATTGATTAGGATTTAATTAAATGAATTAATTAATTAAATTATCCATGTAAGGGTTTTTAATGGGTTGCATGTGATTTATTTAATTTGAACTATATAACTAATTGTTCTAATCAATTACATAGTTTAATTAATCCCCTTTTGGCTTAAATTTGATTAATTAATGGCTTTGTTATTTAATCCATAATGTTGACTTGATTTGACCCCTTTTGACTTTGGTTGACCATGTTGATTTCGGTTGACGAATTTAGGGTATCTACAAATGCCCCTCTTTGAATCAATGTGTGAAGCGCACTTGTTCAAAGAATATCTGATGTTTGATTTATGATGTTGATTTGATCTTTGATCTGATGTTGATTCAATGTTCAATCTAATGTTGATATTGATGTTTGATCTAATGTTGATACTGATGATGATGCTCTGATGTGAATCCCTTATATGATGATGTTAATATGATGCCAATATGATAAAAATACGATGTTGATGTGATCCTAATGTTGTTTTGTTGATAATGTGATACCTTTGTTGTGAAAATTGTTCCATTTTGATTCCCTGATGTAAAAAAAGAATTTTGACGTCTGATGTCCTCGATTTCAAAAAGTGCCCCGATTCATAAAACTATGCACCATGGTACCAATATGCCCCCTTTGGATGAAAATTAAGATGATGTTGCAAGCATTGGAGCAGAAAAAATTGATTTCTTATGATTACAAAAAATTGATGAAAATAAGCCATGTCGATTTGAATTATGAAAAATGATGATCTTTGAAGCATAGAAAAATACCCCAAAGTGTGATGATGAAAAATAATGCTCAGTGAGAAAAACAATCCCACCAAAATAACCCCTAGTTACAAAAAAAATGGCTTTGAAAAGGTACAAAATACATTTTGGGAGCTCATTGTGCAAATTGATGGCATTATTTTTCCATTAGTATGCATAGAAAACCTTCGGTAAACCTACACCAAAAGACAAACTTTTAGGAACACCAAAAGACAAACTTTTAGGAACACCAAAAGTACAGATATCAGAGATCACCAAAAGTGTAAATTTCAAGAGACACCTGATGAGACAAATCTCAAGCGAAACCAAAAGAGCATAAATAGAGGAACCCGACAGAGCAAGGGAACTCGATGGATAGTTCAATCAAAGGAACACTGAAAGACAGGCAAACTGATTTCTATGCAAACCGGGCATCAGACACCGAAAGTCAGTTACATCTCAAAAAAAGTGGATCTGACTTCCATGTCAGATAAAACAATAGTATTATATTTATAGAGTCTTGATTTGTTTTAAAACCATTACTTAAGGGACAAGAAACAATATTTTAATTATTTTAATCAATCTAACTAATTTAAAACATATAGACTAGAAGATCAAGGTCAAGTTGAAAACCTATGATCATAGAATTAATGTTGTAATACGTGAAACTACATTAGGTCAATCTATCTTATAAATAGATGTTGTAATAATTCATTATCATGGATGAGAGGATGAATGTAGCCTATGATCACATCTATGGATCAGACTAAGAGTTTCAAGAAGCAGAAAAGCAAACGGTGAATTTGGTTATCAAGAACCATGAACAAAGGCTACCGAGCAATAGAGGTATTATTCAATCACCTTAGGTGATACAATTATGCATGTAATCTTGAATGGATCTATAATCATCAATATTAGATTGCATACACTTAGGTCATTGAGTAATTTTCTTACATTCTAACAAGTGAAGCAAAGTGTAAAAATCCTTTAAAGGAAGGTGGATTTAACAATCCTATTGTAAATATCTTAACCGAGTGCACACTAAATAGTGTTGCAAAAGCTCTTTAAAAAGTAGAATTTAATAGGTCTCCATAGATACTCCTAACATGGCAGATCATCAGAAGTGATCAAAATTGTAATCCTTAATTGGCCCCTTCCAATCTGTAGATAGTGAAGATTTTGTGGGTCTCATCCCCACAACAATTTTTACCTTCTTACAGAGGTTTTCTTCATTATCATATCTTGTGTTATGTGTCAATTACTTTCATGAATGTTTCTATGAATGTTCACATGTTTGTTAAGTTTATGAATTGATAAATCTTACACCAAGATAGTATAGAACAAATGGTTGGTTATACAATTGATTACATAATGGATAAAGGTTAAAAGATATAAAAGTTTTCGATGTACTGATTCACCCCTCCCCTCTCAGTACACACTTCCCATTAATTCCAATAATTGGTATCAGAGCTAGATCTCTTATTTGGAAAGCTTAAAGACTAGAGAGAAAAGATTATACAATGGAGAAGTACAAACTTGACAAGAGTATTGAGAATCAAAAGCTAGAAATTCATATCTTTTATGAGTAGTATAAAGAAGCTAGAATCAAGATGAGATAGTTGTTAGATGAAAGAAAGATTATGGCATCTCTCTGTAATGAAATAGATTACCATGAAGAAGAGATACCAGATTTCTTTGAGTCATCAGGATCTACAACTAGCAAGGCATCAGACACAATAGAAGAAAGCATCACAAGCTTAAATGAAATCAATCAACATCTGGCTATACAAGTGAAATCTCTGCCAATTAGTCAAGAGACACATATGGTAAGAATGATTGATGTCATGAACAATGATAGACAAGCTGAGCAAGAGAGAACACTAGCTATTGATGATAGAAGGAAGATTACTGAAAAGCTACAAGAGAAAGACTCATAAATATAAAGACTAATAGAACATCATCATGAGATTAAAAATCAGGTTATTCTTATGAGTCAAGAGACAAATAGAATGAAATAGAAGTCATTGAGAGAATAGAAGCTATCGGTGAGCTAAGGGAAGAAACTGAAAAGCTGAAACAAGAAATAAGAATTCAGCAACAACATAATGAAATTATCAAGAGAGCTGAAGAAAGAAATAAAAGAATGGATGATTTTCTTGATGGACAACGAAGAATCAACAACAACATAGGTCTAGGCTATACCAAGAATGAAGAATCACCCAATCAAGCTGATCCAAAGAATGTCTATGATGTGGAAAAAAGTATTTTTGCTGCTACAGAACCAGCTTGGCTCTGCTCTGCGATCTTTCTCCTAGATCTCTTAGGGTGTTCACAACCCTAAATTGAGGTAAGTCACTCTCAACTTCACCTCCTCTTCAAGACTCAGTCCCCATAGAAGTTCTTTTCATCTCCTTCTTACTAAACCTACACAAATAGATTCATTCTTCTCACTCAATCAATGTTCTCAGAACATTAATTTCATTCTCTTCCCTAGCCGGACAATTTCCAAGCTTGCCTAGGGTAAGATCTCTAGATTCAAACCTGTTGCTACTCCTAACAAAAACAAAAAGGAAACTATGTACAAGGGCTCCACTTGAGTTCCATCCCAACACATGATTCTCACCATGGATTCATGAATCTCGAGGGGCCATTACTGCTTACAACCCAGAACGGGTGAAGAACTAAAAACTTACAAAATAGAAAATAAAGTAACTAATCTACTTGCATGCAAAATGAACAAAGAAGTTTGATATCCACTGAACACACTATCTTTACTGGAAACAAAAAAAAATAGTATAATAATTTGCAACTCTATGATTTCTTGTAGCTTCTCTTTTCTTCTATCTCTACTCTCTAGATCTCCAAAAATAAATGCTCTAGATGTCATTAGTAACCATCCTCTCATAGGAAACAACCCTAACAGTCCACTCATTCACAAGAATCTCTTTAGGAACCGTTACACTAACCATATTGTCCATAAAAGACAATATTCACTTTTCACGGGCCGTTACGATTGAATATTGTCGAGCAACAGTAAAGAAAGCTAAGCTCCAGTGTTGGCCGAGTTGCTAGGCACAAATGTATGCCGAGTTGCTGGGCACAAATGTAGGCTGAGCTGCTAGGCAATGTAGGCCGAGTTTCTAGGCAATGTAGGTTGAGTTGCTAGGCACAAATATAGGCTGATTTGCTAGGCACAAATGTAGGCAAAGATGCTAGGCAATGTAGGCTGAGTTGCTAGGCAATGTAGGCCAATTTGCTAGTGATTCTAAGCAGCTTATCCAAATTTCCCGATGCCTTGGTTGGATTTCCAGAGGCTTACCAACTACCTCACACACACACACAACTGAATGAAACCAACTAAGCAACCTATCTAGACATGGATTGACCTAGTCATATCCATCTTAGGGAAAAACAAATGACCTTCTAAGGTCCACACACACTCTCCTGACTTGTCTAGAGTCAGTACATGCTAGAAATAAGGAGCTAGGGGTTTGAATTAGGTGTGCTCCTACACCATAGTCCCCCAAACAAAAGAAAGGTTAATCCATCCTTGGATTGAGCATGTTTGGATCAATGCCCAACCTCTTGAAGTCTGTTTCTCTGATCCAAGTAGCATCAACTTCTTCTTTACCATGCCATTTGACAAGGTACTCCATATAGTCTTTATTCCTAGTCTTCTTGTAGACCCTTGAGTCTAGTATCTTTTCAGCTGTCATAGATGCAGTAGGGGCTAATTTTAGATCTTTTACCTCTTATATTACCTCTTGAAGGTTCTGATTAGCATCTTGAATTGGTCCTTTGTATGCTATCAAATCTGCAATGTTGAAAACTGGTGACAACCCAATGTCTCCAGGAAGCTCCACCTTGTATGCATTGTTTCCATTTTTTGCAAGTATCTTACATGGACCTAGCCTCTTCATCTGTAGCTTGTGAGGAACACCTTTCTTTAGCCTATGTTTGTTCAAGTGTACCATCACAAAATCTCCAATCTGAAACTAAACATCCCTCTTTGTTGCATCCACCTTTTGCTTTACCTTTTCAGCATTCTCCATCAAATTCTTTCTCACACTTTCATGTACTTACCTCATTGAATGAGAAAATTCCTCAGCATATCCACTACCATGCATTCCTTCCTTCAATTCTCTAAGCTCAAAAATTCCTCTTGGGTGAAATCCATAAACTATTTTGAAAGGACTCTTACCAGTGGATCTGTTCACTGTATCATTATATGCATATTCAGCTTTCCTAATGAGTTGGTCCCATGCTTGACCATGCTCCTTTGTGAGGCATCTCAGTAGATTACCAAGACTTCTATTGACCACCTCTATTTGGCCATCTATCTATGGATGGTAGGCAGATCCAAAAGATAAGTTAGTGCTGAGCTTTTGCCATAAGGTCTTCCAAAAATGGCTCATGAATTTTGTGTCCCTGTCTAAAACAATACTGAGTGGGAGTCCATGTATCCTCACCACTCCACTGAAAAATATCTGAGCAATGTTATGGGCATCATGAATAGTCTTGCAAGGTATAAAATGTGTCATCTTACTAAATCTATCCACTACAACAAAAATATTGTCATATCCCTGCCTTGTTATTGGCAAACCAACTACAAAATCCATGCTTATGCATTCCCATGGTCTGGTTGGGATTGGTATTGGCTGATAAAGGCCTACATTAGAAGATGCGCCCTTTGCTTTTTGACACACTACACAACTCTCAACATACTGTCTAACATCTTTATTCATTCTATGCCAAAAATAGAACCTAGTGACTAGCTCTTGAGTCTTACTGACTCCAAAATGACCACTAAGTGCTCCATTATATTTTTATTCGATCAAATTCTCTCTCATAGACCCTTTAGGAACACAAATATGACCTTCTTTAAACAATAAATCATTCTGCAAAGTATATTTAGAAAACTCACCATGAAATTTGTTCTTGAACTCCTTGCATACCTTGTAGATTTGGGCAAAATCTTCATCTTTATCATATAGGTATTTGAAGCTATCAATACCTATGCTTTGTAGCTGAACTTCTTGGACTATGATCAGCCTTCTACTTAATGCATCAGCAACCTTGTTCTGTACTCCCTTTTTATGCTTGATATTGAAAGTGTAGGCTTGTAGATACTCCACCCACTTCATGTGTTTGCTGCTGAGTTTGTCTTGAGAGTTAA
>MU223890.1:572472-596326 GCA_018584345.1 Thuja plicata
CCTTTTTATGCTTGATATTGAAAGTGTAGGCTTGTAGATACTCCACCCACTTCATGTGTTTGCTGCTGAGTTTGTCTTGAGAGTTAAGGAAGTTGAGAGCTTGGTTATCAATATATACTATGAACTCCTTTGGCAACAAGTAGTGCCTTCATTTCTTGAGTGCTTGGACTAGAGCATACAACTCTAATTCATAAGAAGAGTACTTCTTCTTTGCATCGTTTAGCTTCTCACTATGGAAAGCTATTGGTCTTCCTTCTTGGCTTATGATAGCCCCAATGGCCACATTACTTGCATCAAATTCTACTATAAAAAGCTTATCAAAGCTTGGAAGAACTAGAGTAGGCAACTCTGCGATCTTCTCCTTGAGTGGTTCAAACCCTTTTTCAGCTTGTGGTGTCAATTGAAACTTTGTGTTCATCCCACCTTTGATGGTGTCTAACATGGGTGCACAAATTCCACTGAAATTTCTAATGAACTTTCTGTAATATTGAGCTAAACCATGGAAACTTCTCACCTCAGTAGTAGCCTTGGGAGTAGGCCAACTTAGAATGGAATCCACCTTTTCTTGGTCCATTTTGAGGTTACCCTGTGACAAAACAAAACTGAGATATACCAGCTCCTGCTTCATGATGTCACACTTCTCCAAGTTGATCATTAGCTTTTCATCATGCAATTTCTTGAAAAAAAATTTCAAATGCCTAATAGGCTCCTCCTTAGTTCTACTAAAAACTAAAATGTCATCTAGGTAGACAACATCAAACTTACCAATGCATTCTACCAATACCTCATTCATCAACCTCATAAAAGTTGAGGGAGCATTAGAAAAACCAAATAGAATTACAAGCCATTCATACAAACCTTCTGTAGTTTTGAAGGCTGTCTTCCATTCATCTCCTTCATTAATTCTGATTTGGTGGTATCCACTCTTAAGATCAATCTTGCTGAAGTACTTTGCCTCCCATAAACAATCCATTAGGTCTTCAATTCTAGGTATTGGAAACCTATACCTAATGGTGATTCTATTTATGGCTCTAGAATCAATACAAAGTCTCCAAGATCCTCATTTCTTAGGTGCTAAAATAGTAGGGACTGCACATGGGCTTATGCTCTTTCTAATTAGGCCTTGGTCTAATAACCCTCTGATTTGCTTGGCTATTTCCTCAATCTGTTGAGGGGTCATCTTATAGGCAGCTTTGTTGGGTAAGGTAGCTCCTGGTATGAAGTCAATCTTGTGGCTAACAAGTATTTTTGGAGGTAGGGGAGTGGGTTGGCCATCATTCACAATATCTCTATATTCTTCAAGTATTTCTTTTACCTCATTTGGTATCTCTGCTTTCTTGACAGCAACTTCATCTTTTGGCTTCAATACTAAAGCAAAACCAATTCCTTCTCCTTCTTCTAGAGTCTTCAAGAAATCCTTCTCACCAACCATGAGCACACTTGGACTTGATATTTTCACCTCTCCTTCTTCTATTAGTGAATAAATTTTGAAAGTCACTCCATCTTTCTTAAATGAGTATGCATTCTTGGTTCCATCATGTATGGCTTGGCTGTCAAATTGCCATGGCCTTCCAAGTAGAAGGTGGCATGCATCCATGGGAAGAATGTCACATAGAACTCTATCTTTATACTTGCGAATGGTGAATTCTGCCCATGCTTGTTCTCCTACAAACACATGTTGTCCTTTATTGAGCCATGTAACCTTGTATGGGTTTTCATGTGTAATCCTTTTCAAATTTAACTTGCTGGCCATCTCTTCACTAATGATATTATCAGTCGAGCCTGAATCAATAATGAATCTACACACCTTTCCTATAATATTGCACTTCACTCTAAAGAGTGCTCTCCTTTGGCTTGGTTCTTCTTTTCTTGGCTCTTTGATTAAGGTCCTCCTTATCATGAGGTTCTCACCTTCTTCTGATTCTAATGGTACCTCAAATGGCTTGCTGCTGCAACTTGATTCTTCTTGGACATAGTTAACTCTTTTTCCACCTCCTTGAGAAGTAGAACCTTTTTCAGGACACCGATATGCAAGATGTCCAAATTGCTGACATTTGTAACACTTCATTGAAGAGAAATAAGTTCCTCTCCCTTGGTTATTAGTTCTTCCTCTTGAACTATTATTTGAACCTCTTCCACGGTTGTAACCACCTCTTGTGTTACTGGATTCTCCTTGATTCTCAGTGTGTTTGGACTCACTCTAATTTCTTCCTTCGTATCCTCCTCTATGACCTTTGTTGTCTCTTCCTCTTCCTCTATTATTTGAATCTTGCTTCTTCTTGAATTTTTCCTCCACTTTGAGGGCTAGATAGTAACATTGGTGTACAGTCTTGGGGTTTAAGAGACTAATTTCCTCTTGGATACTCCACTTGAGTCCATTCAAGTACCTATCCACTTTTAGGCTTTCTTCTTCTATCACATGTGACCTTAAGCATAGCTTGTGAAATTCTTTGGTGTAGGAACTGACTTTTAAATCTTTTTGTCTCAGATTTTGTCTCTTTTTGTGCAATTGCACTTCATAATCATCAAGAAGGTAAGTTTCCTTCATCTTGGCCACCATACCTTTCCAATTGCTTATGGGGTTCTTTCCTTCTTTTTTCCTCTCATCTTGGACAAACTTCCACCAAGTGAGAGCAGTTCCTCTCAACCTTATCTTGGCTATCCTTACTTTCTGAGCCTCGGTCACATTATCATAGTCAAAGTGATTTTCAAGACCTTCTATCCATTCCATGATTAATTTTGGTTCCATATTGCCACTAAATAGAGGCACACCTTCTAAGAACTTACCACGCATTGCCTTCAATGCTTTCAAGAATGGCTCTTCTTGAAGCACATGGTCTGGTTCTAGAATAATGTCTTCCTCTACCACTGCTTTACCCTTTCCATCAGCTTCTCTCATTCATTCACTAACTGCTGCAGTCCTAAGTTGCACTTCTTCCAACTTAGTCACCATTTCAGCTAACTGTTCCTTCAGGAGTCTATTCTCCTCCTTTTTCTCTTCAACATCTTTTGTGAGTTTTGCATTGGTCACCATCTTGGATGAGTTGACAGAAGTTTCTGCAGATAAAATCCAAACAACACATGCCCAAATCTTTTGGGGCTCTGATACCAATCTGATGTGGATAGAAGTCTTGTTGCTGCTACAGAACCATCTTGGCTCTGCTTTGAGATATTTCTCCTAGATCTCTTAGGGTTTTCACAACCCTAAAATGAGGTAAGTCACTCTCAACTTCACCTCCTCTTCAAGACTCAGTCCCCATTGAAGTGCTTTTCATCTCCTTCTTGCCAAACCTACACAAATAGATTCATTCTTCTCACTCAATCAATGTTCTTAGAACATTACTTTCATTCTCTTCCCTAGCCAGACTATTTCCAAGCTCACCTAGGGTAAGATCTCCAGATTCACACCTGTTGCTACTCCTAACAAAAACAAAAAGGAAACTATGTACAAGGGCTCCACTTGAGTTCCATCCCAACACATGATTCTCACCATGGATTCAAGAATCTCGAGGGGCCATTACTGCTTACAACCCAGAATGGGTGAAGAACTAAAAATTTACAAAATAGAAAATAAAGTAACTAATCTACTTGCATGCAAAATGAACAAAGAAGTTTGATATCCACTGAACACACTATCTGCAATTTCTCATTACTAAAAACAAAACAAAATAGTACAATAATCTACAACTCTATGATTTCCTGTAGCTTCTCTTTCCTTCTATCTCTACTCTCTAGATCTCCAAAAATAAATGCTCTAGATGTTATTAGTAACCATGTTCTCATAGGAAACAACCCTAATGGTCCACTCATTCCCAATAATCTCTTCAAGAACCGTTACACTAACCATAATTTCTATAAAAGACAATATCCACTTTTCACGGGCCGTTACGACTGAATATTGCTGAGCAACAGTAAAGAAAGCCGAGCTCCAGTGTTGGCTGATTTGTTAAGCACAAATGTATGCTGAGTTGCTAGGCACAAATGTAGGCCGAGTTGCTAGGCAATGTAGGCCAAGTTGCTAGAAAATGTAGGCCGAGGTTCTAGGCACAAATGTAGGCTGAGTTGCTAGGCACAAATGTAGGCCAAGTTGCTATGCAATGTAGGCCGAGTTTCTAGGCAATGTAGGCCGAGTTGCTAGGAAATGTAGGCCGAGTTACTAGGAAATGTAGGATAAGTTTCTAGGCAATGTAGGTCGAGTTGCTAGTGATTCCAAGCAGGTTATCCAAAGTTCCCGATGCCTTGGTTGGATTTTCAGAGGCTTACCAACTACCTCACACACACACAACTAAAGGAAACCAACTAAGCAACCTATCTAGACATGGATTGACCTAGTCATATCCATCTTAGGGAAAAACAAATGACCTTCTAAGGTCCACACACACTCTCCTGACTTGGCTAGAGTTAGTACATGCTAGAAATAAGGAGCTAGGGGTTTGAGTTAGGTGTGCTCCTACACCAGTCTATGAAAATCCAAGACCAAGAAAGTTGACATGCAATCCCTATGGAAAGCAAGGCCACACATCAAATATATACATAAGAAAAATGAAAGGTATTCCTAAATCCATATCTTTATTCATAGGATTTTGTTATAAATGTAACAAGAAAGGACATAAAGCATATGCATTTAAGTCTAAGATGAAACAACCAAAGAAGGAAACCTACATGGACAAATACTCTCCTACTTGCAAAATGCATGGGCACACAACTCTTGAATGCTAGAAAAAGAAAAGGCAAGCATGGAAGCCTAAGAGTCAAGAAACTACCTATCAATCAAAAAGAGTCACTAACCAGTATGTATGGGATTACAACACATGGATAAACTATACAGCATGTGGAAGATTGGGTCACATTCTTGCAAGCTATATGAGACAGTGGACAAGAAAGTATAGAGGTTGGACTAACCCTGGAATGGCATGTTTGCACAGTCATAAAGTTGGTCATCTCAAGAAAGACTGAAGAGACTAAATGATAGAGACAAGCACCTTCCCCAATGGAAATATAATTGAAGACATCCGGAAGATGAGAAAAAAAATGTGGAGGAAATCTACAAGTAATGAGGAAGCTAGACCAAGCAATGCAATTGGTGACACCCTATCCAATGGATCTAGTGACATCAATACCCCCACCTAAGTAGAACAAGTAAGTATGGAACTACATAACACCAAGTTATATTTTTCAATCACTTCCAATCATACATAGTTGAAATGCCAAATTAGCATGATTATCGATTCACTATGGTTTTACTTGTTAAATTTTGTAAAAACTATTTCATCGGTAAATACATACCAAAATACATCGGTATACAATCAAAGCTGAATTATCTGCACTTAATGAGAATTGTCATTTAACATGTAAAAGTTGAAGTTGTTAGTGTAAACCAAAATCTGTCGATAATCAAGTAAGCTGACAAAGTTGTCCTCGCCAAACATCAAAAACCATCGGTGAAAGTGACAAGTTAGTCGACTGCCCTGAAGCATTGCATTGTCACCAAAAAGAGAAGTTAATGTTTCACTCGACGACTCCGTCTTCACACACCAAGGAGTGGTTAAGTATTAATGACTCGACTTAACCCAAAAGTCTATAAAAAGGTGATGGAAGGGTTTCATTTCTCACTAGCAATTTGTGCGAAGCGACCAGAGCGAAACCAGAGCTAGACGCAACAGCATTGCAGAGTGACTCCAACCCAATTCAAATCACTCCAAGCAGATCAATTATAGCTACAAAGGTTAAAGTAAGTACCTAGCATAATCAAGAACTATATTTACCATTTACAGAAAGCCCTAATTTCAAGAAGCAATGGCCATGACATCAAGAACCGCTAAGCTGAAGAGTATCAAGAAGGATAAGGTCAAACTTATCAAGAATAGTGAATGTGAGGAACCACATTATAAGATATGCCCAGAGATTGTATCACAACCTGACAATGCTGGAGCATTCTCATGAATACCAGCTATGGTTTTTCTTGTCAAAGATGTGCGAGAATATATACACTACAAAATTGTAGAAATTGGCGACCTAGAGGTTGAACAAGATTTTAAGAAGCTATGTAAAGATGATGGCACTATTAAAGATGAGCACAAACACAATGAAGTAAAAGGGCTCAAAAATGTCCTATTGTTTCCAAAGGTATTCAATACCGAGTGGATTCGGTTAGTATTGAGTAGGATCCACAACCAAAAGCTATGGCTAGATGAGCCTAAACTAATAACATGAGATGTTATTCATGTAGTCACCGGTTATCCTATAACTGATAAGGTAAAATCATTAAAGAAGCCACCCAAGGCTGAAATTGAAAACAATATAGGAGCTACATGGGATGGAAGATGATTGAGAATATCCACCATCAACGATGATGAAATGAAATTTGGACCATGTGTCCTAGGATACAAGTTCTTTCAAGCTAGCAGGATGAACAACATAGCATCCGGAGTAGTGGATACAACATATAAGATTATTGAGTTTATAAAATCACTAGGAGACAATTTTGAGTCAGTCATGGATTAGTATTTTACTGGATTCAATAAGAGAATGCAGAAAAGAGTAAGGATCCCTGAGCAATTAATTGATAAATTCAAGATTGATATATGTTTTATGGTAGACACAAACTTCACATACATCAAGCCTGTTGTACCAAGAACAACATGGCTACAACCACTTGACTATGAAGTGAACATAGATCAAGCATCCAATGAAATTGATGCATTAATAAATGAGCCAATTGATAAAACACAACCCAAGTTTGGCACTTATGAAGAAGCCAAAGAAAGAATCAAAATTGGCTTGGTTGTGAAGAATATTGATAGGAAGAAGGATAAAATGGTCAATAATCTAAAGAAAATACTATCGGTAACAGAAGAAGAAACCGAATAGGAAGAAGAAGATGAACAAAAGGAAGAGACCGAGGGTCAGTCTCCCATTGGTGAAGCTTCAGAGGAGAATGACTCTGAGGCCACAAAGTCAGATTCAACACCTCCTCCACTAGCTAAGAAGCCAAGAAAAAAAGCTTCTACAAGGATAAGAAGTCAAACAGATAAGGACACAACTCCTTCACCATTGAAGAAAGGTCAACTAAGGACCTATAAGAGGAAAACCAAAACACAGAAAAGAGGGCCAAAAAAAAGAAGAAAGCTCATTAGAACTAAGGAGAACATTGATGACACCCAACAAGATGAGGGTGTAGAAGTTGAGAAGAGTAAAATTCCAGAGAACATTGATGAAATATGTGAATCTATTGCACAAAGAGGAGGCCTAACTGACACAAAGATTAGGAAATGTCTAACACTAGAGTCGGAGCACCAGAAAAAGGTTGAAGAGGTAGTGATAAAGGCAATGACAAACTATAAATATGTTCCAATATATTTTGATGACAAGATGCCCAAGGAGCTGAACAATAAACTATCTGCAAGATGGTCATATGCATTGAAGAGAGAGAAAGAGATAAGGGAAAGGGTACTTGTTTCTCCCAAATCCAAAATAGAGGAGATACAAGAATGTTAGAAAAACATGTACAAAATTTCTCACCAAAGTTAAGAGCATATAAAGTTCTAGAGCGCAAGCTAATAGAACTTGAAAGGGAAAGCAATAAGAAATGGAGTAAGATACTCAAAATACCCTTTAAGGAGGAAAGCCCTGACAAAGATTTAACTCAGATCAATGAAAATCAAAGAAATGACACTCAGGCTACTCCAGAGCATATACTAATCAATGATACAAAAGATGTCACATCAGTTGAATTAGACAAGGAAGAACTGGACACAAAAGGCAACAAGAATATGGATGTTGCAGATTAAATATGGCCAGACACTACTATGGACAACATTGTGGACAACACAATTATTGATGATGACCCTACTGATGAGATTAAGGCAGATGAGGATGTTACTATTGCAATAGATCAACCAGAGGAACATGATACATCTATTGACACTGCACAGGTAGAAACACCAGGACAGATTCCATTATTGATAGATGCTATCAATATAATCTTAGAAAAGGAGAAGTCACCTATCAAAGACTCAAGAATTCCCAAGGATGCAGGGGATGAAGGAAAGAAAGACACCACCAATGACCAGAATTTCATCAGAGACACTCAAAATGTAACTAATACTGACAAGGTTACAAAAGGAGATTCAAAGCAAACAGATGGAAAAAATAATGAAAAGGATGTACAAACAAAGGTGATGAAGTAAATAAGGATACCAATGAAGTAGCTAAACCAAAAGATGGCAACTCCTGGGGAAACCGAAAAGGTTGTTGCAGATAAAGTCAAGGTTAATGTGGAGACATCCACTCAAAACCAACAAGCTGACACTAAGGCACATCAGCAAAAAGAGACAACACCCCCAATTACTTCATCCAGCACATCAAAAAAAATTTCAGAAGCTGGCTATGGTTCTACATTCAAGTGCATCTCAGAAGAAGAAGAAGAAGAAGAAGAAGAAGAAGAAGAAAACCAAGAAGACTAAGTTGGAAGTCACTCTAGATGAGATAATTGAGATACCTAAGTGTGACACAACTACACTAGACTATGAATCACTAAAAGAGTATGGTGAGATATGCCAAAGGAAGGCACTACAGGATAAGCTAAGAAAGGAGCACTATGACTCCATGGTACTAGAGACAACAAGGGACATATTGAATCAGATTGTACTTGATGTTGATGTTGATCATAATAAACCTATCCTTGATCAACTAGCCACTCTCACCAAGGCCATCACAATGCAGAATATTGATGCAAAAAAGGAAATTGAGGAGAGAGTAGAGCAGAAATATCAGTACAAACTCATTAAAATATCAGCCAAGAAGTGGCAGAAAACAAGGTAAAGCTTTCAGAATTAGCAAGTGAATTAGATCCAATTATTGTTGAAGCTATTTCCTTGAAACAACAATTGAGCACACTTGCTAAATTCACTAAGGAGCATAGTGATAAAATAGCAAAGTTAGATTCTAATCTAGCTACAAGTGCTAAAGGCTTAAAAACTAATGACAAAGCAATAAAGTTGCATTATGAGAAAATTGTTGAGATCAAAAGGTTAAGATAGGAACTGTGGGAAGCAGAATCATAATTTAGGGAAGAGGTCACCGAGCTCTAGGCTCAACTTCTACCAAGTATTACACTGCTTCAACAACATATCAGTTTAGCAAGGCAACTGATAGCCACCCCCGAGATGTCTGTAGCAGACAACATCTATGATATGCATGCAAGGATCAAACTCAGGCACATGGCTCTAGACAACCTAAAGGAAAAATGGAAGAAGATGATGGAGGACATCAAGTCCTCACACTCTCATATTTTTTATAAGCTATAGGTATACACCTTTTCCCTTACTATCAAAAATGGGGAAAATAATGATATGTATAATATAACTTAAAAATGGAAATATATAGTACAAAAGAACAAAAAAGGGGAAAATAATGATATGATATGATATGATATATACAACAAAAGATTAAAAAGAATAGAGTATCATATACATACACTTATACTATACCGGAATATGTATAGGGGGAGTCATGAAATGACTAAGGAATATATATGGTGTACATACTAAACATTATTTTAGTATTTTGCACATAGCTATTTTTTATACTAATGTCAAAGGGGGAGATTGATGACATTATTTTGCCATTAGTATGCAAAGAAAACCTTTGGTAAACCTACACCAAAAGAAAGACTTTCAGGAACACCAAAAGTATAGATATCATAGATCACCGAAAGTGTAAAGTTCAAGAGACACCCGATGAGACAAATCTCAAGCGAAACTGAAAGAGAAGAAACAGAGGAACCCGACAGAGAAAGGGAACCCGATGGAAAATTCAATTAAAGGAACACCAAAAGACAGGCAAACTGATTTCTATGAAAACTGAGCATCAGACACCGAAAGTTAGTTACATCCTGGAAAAATTGGATCTGACTTCCACATTAGATAAAAAAATTGTATTCTATTTATAGAGTCTTGATTTTTTTTAAAACCATTACTTAAGGGACAAGAAACGATATTGTAATTGTTTTAATCGGTCTAACTGATTTAAAACATATAGACTAGAAGATCAAGGTCAAGTTGAAATCCTATGATTATAGAATTAATGTTGTAATACGTGAAACTACATTAGGTAAATATATCTTATAAATAGATGTTGTAATAATTCATTATCATGAATGAGAGGATGAATGTATCCTACAAGCACATATATAGATCAGACTGAGAGTTTCAAGAAGCAGAACAACAAAAGGTGAATTTGGTTATCAAGAACCAAGAACAGAGGCTACCGAGCAATAGAGGTATTATTCAATCACATTAAGTGATATAATTATACATGTAATCTTGAATGGATCTGTAATCAACAATATTAGATTGCATACACTCAGGTCATTGAGTAATTTTATTGCATTCTAACAAGTGAAGCAAAGTGTAAAAATCCTTTCAAGGAAGGTGGATTTAACAATCCTATTGTAAATCTCTTAACCGAGTGCACACGAAACAATGTTACAAAAGCTCTTAACAGAGTAGACTTTAACAGGTCTCCACATATACTCCTAATAGGGTAGATCATCACAGGTGATCAAAATTATAAGCCTTAACCGGCCCCTTTCAATCTGCAGATAGTGAATATTTTGTGGGTCGCATCCTCACTGCAGTCTTTACCTTCTTACAGAGGTTTTCTGCGTTATCATATCTTGTGTTATGTGTCAATTACTTTCATGAATGTTTCTATGAATGTTCACATGTTTGTTAAGTTTATGAATTGATAAATCTTACACAAAGATAGTATTAAAAAAATGGTTGGTTATACAATTGATTACACAATGGATAAAGGTTAAAATATATAAAAGTTTTAGATGTACTGATTCACCCCTCCCCTCTCATACACACTTCCCATTAATTCCAACAGTTGTTGTTTTGGAGTATCTTCGTATCAAGTGGTTGTGAAGTGAAAATGATGGTGCTCATAGTAGAGCACCAATTCAAGAGAATCTGTCGGTATCAGAGACCATGGGAGTATGACCCCTTAGTATGTGTCGCAAAAAAACCCTTCTTTTGTTGCATGTTTTTGTACATTTGAAAAAAATTAGGGTTTGGGGAAAAAATTTGCATTTTTGGTGAAAATTTTGTTGAAAAATCAAAAAAGTTGTGTTTCACTGACATTGAAATGATGAATTTAAAATGGGTTTTTAGTGACTTCAAATGGGTTGTTATTGGTTTGCAATGGGTTTTTATTGTTTTTGAAAAAATAAATTAAATTAAATGTATGCAGGGCTGGGCGAGCAGAGCTCGCAGTGTGCGCTCGGCAAGCCGAATGCGCATCCCGAGCCCGCGGAGGACGAGAAAGGGGAAAAGGGAAGTGGGTAGGGTGGAAATTTATATTTTGTTTGTTTTTTTTGTTTTAATTTTAATTTTTTTGTATTTTTTTAATTCAATTTTATTTTTTGCTTAAATTTTTTTATGTTTAATTTAATTTAATTAATTATTTTATTTTATTTTTTAAAATGATTTTTTAATGATTTTTTATGAATTTGATTTTTTGATTAATTTTTTTCAATTTTTGCAAAATTGTTTTTGATGTTTTTTTTGCATTGATGATTTGATCAAATTTGGTCGATTTTGGGTTTTGATTGATTTTGATGTTTTTTTTATTTATTTTATTTTTGAAATCAATGTGGGATTGATTGTTCCCGTTGATAATGTTGATTTTCAATGTATTGGATTTTCTGATTGGCAATGGATCTTTCCAGCTGATGTTGTCAATTTTTTTTATTTCTCTCATCAAGTGGTTGATTTATTTGTCGATTTTTTGAATATTTGTCGATTGTCAAATGTTGTGTCCCTTTTTAGATTAGAGGTGTGTAATGATGCCTTGATTTGTGTGATAAGAATAATTTGTCATGAAATGTGTCTATTGTTTCCTGTCAATATTCGAGTGAATGGATGTATGTGAGAATGAAAGTATCGTGTTAGTCAGTGTAGGATAATCAAGAATAGATCAATTTTGTATTGATGTCAACCCAATAGGATAGAAAATGATATTTTTCATCCTCACGATATAGAGGTGAAAACTTTGATGCACTCACCGAGATCCTAAAAATCTCATATGAGCAAGTAGAGAGTAGGATATGATTGACTTGAGATAATTGATCTGAAATTGATTGTTGATTGTCTGATTATAACAGGTTTAGCTAGATAAGCTGAATATGAGGGTGGCATACCCTAAACCCTTGTCATTGATTGCATGTTTATCCCTAGAGGACCGATGTGTGTTAAGATGATGTGGGTTAGGATATTTGTTGAGTACACCCATATTCGATTGAATCGAAGGCTATTGACAACAACTGCATAGAGGTGGCATAGTGATCATAATACCTTTCACTTACCCACTGGAGAGATGACCATCACACTAGAGGACATATACTGGATTTTGTGGATCCCAGTTATGGGAGAGTTAGTATACTTTGATTCGTATGATGATGGTGTCGCCGTATGTTGAGTATTTGATGATGATCATATTAGAGGCTACACAGTGACTTGAGATAGGATGATGCAGAGATAGTATGCCCCACTTCCTGCATTTCTCTCAGCCTTGATTAGAGGATTCCTGATGCCAGATCAGAGAGTGCATGGATTCCACATTGGGTGGGGTTTCTTATTGGAGGATATGCTTGCAATACCATGCTTCTTTGCTTGGGGTACATGTATTTTAGCACATTTATATCATGAGCTACATCAAGTGGTTTATGAGTGTGCAACAACTTTATCTGTGGGTGCCCTAGTGTTACAAATTTGGGTATGGGAGCATCTTCCAGTGAATCAACTAGTTGCAAAGATATCATGAGAGGGGGATCATCCCTTCATCTATGGCTATAGCGGTTTTCTTGTCCAGTCAAATCTGGGCAAGTTAGAGTACTAGAGGAGACAGATTGATGATCTAGATATTGTATGTTGGAGACCTTATCTAGGATGTGAGGAGTGGTGCAAATATTGTTGAGAGGTGTTATACATGTTCACATCAAGATAGTTACTCGGTCGCACACCTTAAATTGTTGAGAGATCCATCATTACCATAGTATGGCAATAGTTTGGATGGACGCAAGGTTCACCCTAGGGGCTAGCTATGTATGCATGTACCTGAAAGGAGAAACTTGTCTAGGGACCCTGTGCATCATTTGAGGTAGCTATAGATGAGTTTTTCACTTTTGTTCCTGTTGCTTGGGATTATAAGGATGATGTGATTGATGCTGGTGTGATTGAGGAGTACACATTGTGTTTTTAGCACATCCTTTTCCATGACTATCTTCATTAGATGAGTTAGTGCCTCCCTTGAAGATTGATGACGATGATGAGGATCAACCTCGACGACCAATGATATATGAAGGACGAAGGAGAGATTGCATAGAAGAGGAGGGTGCAAGATCATATGATATGATAGTGAGAGCAGTGAGGGAGAGGTGGTAGAGTGATTGGTCGAGGAGCTGGTGGTGATGAGGATGACCATGTAGGAGATGATGGTGGTCATGGGGGAGATGTCAGTGATCATGGAGGAGATAAGAGTGATCATGGAGGAGATGATAGTGATCATGATGGAGCTACTATAGAGAGGTGGAGATTATTGTTTCCATATCAAGGACATGTAGTTGGTAGAGCTAGGTCAAGTATAGTACAGGGTGTAAGACAGACTTTGCAAAGAGGTATCCCAGGTCAAGATATATAGATATTGTGTGGGAATTTGGTTACAACATAGGAAGACATTATATTATTTCAGGGACAGATTTAGAGGCTTGAGGTTGAGTTAGCTTCTACTAGGTCATAGAGAGATCATGATAATCATACCATGAAGGTAGAGTTAGAAGCTACGAGATCCTAGAGAGATCATGCTATACAACAGCAAGGAGTAGTAGAGGATATAGCCCAGCGGTTAGAGCAGGTGACTAGAGATGGTATGAATAGACAAACCATGTGAGATATGCAAGGGGAGATCCAGAGTGAGGATTTTTATCACACTTTATATCATGAGTTATTTCTAGCAGGTCAGAGTTCTCTTTATTATACATAGAGTGTCAGAGGTGGTGCTTCACAGCAGGTTGAGAGTAGAGGTGTATCATGGTCATCTCCCAAACCTCTGAGGGGACCAGATGCAGGGATAGATGATGGTGTAGGACCATCAACCAGTGCAAGTACATGTATAGGTACAAGTGCAAGTGCAGGTATAGGTGTAGGTACAAGTGCAAGTATAGGTGGCCATATTTTGATGGGTCTCTTGACAGAGTCAGGAGACAATCATGCTTAGATCTTCTTGATTGTATCAGATTTTTGATGACATATGTATCACCTTTGATGATGTACTATTGATATATCTTGATGTGTACCTTTGTGTTGTAGACACTTGTCATTTTGGACATTGGAAATACCTCACCCCTTACTTTTGATGATTTTCTTCTCTAATGTCATTATATGTGGACTTTTATGCATTTGATGATTTATGATGATGCCAGAAGCCATTTGATGGATGAAATTTATATGATTCTATCTACATGCATGTTTTTGTGGTTTTTTTATGCAAAAATATGTATGCATATACTATACTTTTGATGTTTATGTATGGATGCCCTAAAATGTATGAAAAATGATGTTTTTTTCTAATGGATGCATAATATGATTCTAAGTGATAATACAATGATTTATGTATATGATGGTGATTTATAATGATGTAATGCTTATCAATAATGTTAATGTAACTAAGTGACTTGGGTAATATGTAATGTAACTAAATGATAATGACATGCACCTAAATGAGGATATATAATATAATGATAATGATAAATGCATGATGAATGAAATGATGCTAAAAATGCAAGTGTTCCTAAATGTATATGAAAATGCCCCTAATGAATGCAATTTGTGAAATGTAAATGAGATGTATTATTTTTTATAAAGTCCCACATATTCCATCGAAATAAAAATTATTGATACTTTAACTTGGATGTTTGACCCCACCTTTCCTTGAGAAATCACATAATGCAAGTTCTATGCATGATTTAATCTAACATGAATTCAATATACAAATGCAACCTAAAACTATTGTCACTTTTTAACGAACTACTATTTTTGCAAGTATCTTCATTGAGCTTTTTGGTAAACCATTTGGAAATTGGTACAACCCTTAGTGGTGACATTTCCAAATCATGATGGTATGAACACCTATTTCATTTAATTTAATGTGACAACTTTCATCATTGAAGTTCTAACTCGTCAATACAACCCTCACTAGTAAGATTTCCCCCACCATGAGAGTATGAATACCAATTTCATCGAATTCGATGTTGCAAGTGGATTTTGGAATTAAGATATGAGAAATCTAGATGGCCAAGGTATCTATTTGTGTAAAAAAACAAAGGTATGATCCCTATTGATAGACAAATGTCCTCGATGATTCTTTGATGATCATGTCATTAGACAAACTTGCATATGTCTAGGAATCAACCTTACAAGCATAAATCTAAAAAATAATCATGTCTCCATCATTGTGTATCTAGTTCAAAACATCATTGATAGGCTAAAAATACATGATAGAAAAAATTCAAGAAACGTTATTGAACTTAACTTTTCTATTTGTTTGTTGATCCATTTCCTTAGAAAAAATATCCATCCAATTTTAATCCTTTTTTTCATAATGATTGATGTAGCAGCTAAGCATTTGATTACTTAGCCTATGAATTTGATATGAGTCATATGTTTGGATTGTAGAAATTTGATATTTGGATCAATCAATAAGTGTCAAAGATTGTGATTCTTGATTTTTCATGAAGGAATTTGAAATCTCGCTTGCATCTATTTTCTGATGAGCTCCTGGAATTTGAATTGTGCCCCTAGTTGGATTCAATGATGATAATGGACCAAGGCAACTTGCAAACACTGTGATGAAGGTTTTATGTACAAATGCATCTCGGAGAATATATTATGACTATGTACACATGACAGAATGCAATAGGGTATATACAAGAATGGAAAAATATAAATGCAATGCAACTAGGCTTGACTTAGGGAAAGTAGCGCATGTTTACCAGGTTTTCACCACTTGGATTTATTGCACTTTTTTTTTTCTACCAAGGCCCCTATTGCTAGGTTTTCACCAAGGCACGTTTTTTCTTTTTTTCTTTTTTTTTGGCTACCAAGGCACCTATTGCTAGGTTTTCACAAAGGTACTTTTTCTTTTTTCTCTTTTTTTTTTCTTTTTTCTTTTTTTATTTTTTTTTTCCAATGTTTTTGGATTTTATTTAGGATCAATTGAACTATACAACATGATTATTTTCCATCTAATACTCTCTTCTCTTATACTCTTTCAACAGATACTCTTTCCTCTAATTAGGTATAAAACCTCTTTAAGTGTATGTTATTAATGGGTTCCTGAAGCTCATATCCTTCACAATCATATAATTTGTATGTTTCCTTCCCATCAGATGATTCAATTACAAAGGGTCCTAGCCACTTTGCCTCAAATTTCCCCTTCTTTTCCCTTTCTTATTGGTTTCTGGGATTTTCTCTTAGAACAAGGTCACCTATTTGGAAGGCTCGAGGTTTGATCTTTCTATTATAGTTATGAGACATTCTCTTTTGGTACACTTGAAGATTATTATAAGCTTTATGTTGATATTATTCTAGTAACTCTAGCTCTTCCAATCTAGACACTTTATACTCCTTATCTGTCAGGATGCAGGATACCATATCTATAAATTATGCAGTTTAGGATAAACATGGAAAAAAAATTTCTAGTTGCAGTTGTTAAGGGTATAGCTTCCATCCATTTTTTAAGGTACTCAGTTACAGTGATAATGTATTTGTGTCCATTAGAAGAAGGAGGATATAGCATCCCTATGAAATCAAAACCCCATTTGATAGAAAGGCCAAGGTGTAGTAATGGGATGTAATTCTTGTGCTGGCATATGTATCAAGTTCCCATAATATTAACACTTTTGACAAATTTTCACAAATAGGCATGCATCTTTTTCCATGGTCGACCAATAGTACCCCATCCTAAGAAGTTTCTTTGCTAAGGTAAATCCACTCGAGTGTGACCCGCAAATCCACTCATGAATGTCATGTAAAGTAGTTTTTGATTCCTCTCTCTAGACATCTAAGTAATGTTCCATCAATACCTTTGTGATACAATGTGTCAGCAATAAGGGTAAAGTTTGAGGCTTGGCGTATAAAGTTTCATTTCTCATTTCTAGTTTGGTCTAAGGGTAAAATGTTATCTTTGAGATAGGTATAAATAGGACCATACCAAGTAGAGTCACGACCCACAAGTAGGCAAATGATTTGGGAATCAGGATGGTTGTATGCAGGTTTTACCAATTCCTTCACCAAGAACTCATATCTATCACCTTGATCATGTATTTGCAATATTGAAGCTAGTGTGGGCATGGCATCAACTGCTTTATTCTCTGCTCTAGGTATTTGCTCAAATGTGATTGATACAAAATACTTTTTGAAGTCATCAATCATCCTTTTATAAGGCATGAGCTTTCCATCTTTAGTTTTGTATTCATCATTAATTTGATTGATGACTAATTGGGAATCTCCATAAATTTGTATTTCTGTAATCCTCCATTCTAAAGCCATTTTGAGTCCTACCACAAGAACTTCATACTCTTCTATATTATTGGTGCAGGGAAATAGCAATTTGAATGATTTGGGGATTGTGCAACCTTGGGGTGTAATGAAGAGAACTCCTACCCCTGAGCCATGTTGAGTATATGATCCATCAAAGTATAGCTTCCATGTCTTTGGCTCACTAGTAAGGATACTTGCATCTGGAAACTCCACTTGAATAGGTTACTCACTTAAGGGTGGTGATTCTACTAGTTGATCTACAATAACTTGTCCCTTAATAGCTTTACGGTCCACATACTCAATGTCAAACTCGCTCAATACCATAACCCACTTGGCTAGCCTCCCTATGAGAGTAAATTTGCTAAGAAGATATTTGAGTGGATCTATTTTAGAAAGAAGTTTTAATTTATATGCAAGCATGTAATGTCAGAGATTTTGAGATACAAAGATTACTGCTAAGCATGTTCTTTCTGCACAAGTATAATTAAGCTCATATTTGACTAAATTTCTACTAATATAGTAGATTGTTTTTTCTTTTCCTTTGTCATCTTATTGTGCTAACAGGGCCCCCAATGAATTTTTAGTTTTTGATATGTATAAAATTAAAGGTTTTCCTGGTATTGGAGCCATTAGAACTAGAGGATTTTCCAAGTATTTCTTTAAAAGAGAAAATGTCTCTTCACATTTACTATCCCATTGAAAGAGGATATATGTGTGCAACAATTGAGTAAAGTAATGACATTTTTCCACCAATTGGGATATGAATCTTCTAATAGATTGTATACTTCCTTGTAAAGACCTCAATTGACTAATATTTCTTGGTGCCCCCATTTCCATAATGGCTTGAACTTTAGCAAGATACATTTCTATTCCTTTTTCTAACATAATATATCCCAACAATTTTCCCGATTGAACACCAAAGGCACACTTTTTAGGATTTAGCCTTACATTGAATTATTCAAATCTTGTAAAGATTTTATTAAGTATGGGTAGATGTTCTTTTCTGGTATAATATTTTGCAAGAATATCATCTACATAGTCCTCCATAAATGTATGCATCATGTCATGGAATATGGTAGTCATGGCCATTTGATAGGTTGCTCCTACATTTTTAAGACCAAATGGCATCACATTCCAACAAAAATTACCCCAGGGACACGTAAAAGTCATCTTATCTTGATCTTATAGAGCTATATTTATTTTATTATAGCCACTAAACTCATCCGTTAATGAAAGCATAGAATTCCCTGATGTCAGATCTACTATAGTATCAATGTTAGGAAGCGGGAAATCATCTTTGGGACATGATTTATTTAAATCCTGAAATTCGGTGCAAATCCTAGTGCTTTTGTCACTTTTGGAAACACGTACTATGTTGGAGATCCAAGCTAGATATTCAATAAACTGAATAAATCCCATGTCCAAGATTTTCTTTAGCTCTGCTTTAACCAATAATGCCACGTGTGGATTCATTTTTCTCAATTTTTACTTTACTGGTTTAACTCCCGAAGCTATGTTGAGATGGTGCATTATTATATTTGGGTCCAATCCTGGCATATCAACATAGGACCATTCAAAATTCACTTGTATTTCTTTGAAAAAGTCAATAAATTGTGCCATTTCTTCTATAGACAAAGATGTAGCTAAATGAATAACCTTTGGTTCTGCCTCTGTTCCAATGTTGATCTTTTGTGTTGGCTCTATCAAGATAGATGATCTTTCTTCATGATGGTTAGGTAAAATTTCAAGTCTCTCATCCTTAGGTTCCACAATTGGGTTTCACCTTTGGATACGTCATTTATTTTTACTATGTTTGGATCTAGTACTGCCACATGGTGGTTTTCACCACTAGATCTTTTATTGTTTTTTTTGTTTTTGTTTTTCTCTTGATGACTAAGAAACTTGAAATTTCCCCCCATTTTTGCCTCTTGATATGATTCATTGGTGGAAGAAGGTTCAACCACATTTAGGTATAAAGGTATGGCATGATCATCTTGGAATTCTAGTATATCATTTGTCTCAAGTTGGTCCCAATCAATCAATTCAGGATGAACAAGGGGTAAAGGATCAATTGGTAAATTTAGGTCAATGGGAGTTAGGGTCATAATTATGTTTGCAGGATCATACATTGTATCATGCAAATCAATAACATGTGTTTCCTCGAGATGTTCCATAGATCTAGGATCTAAATCTCTCTCACTAGAGTCCTCTCAAGTTTCTTATGGGAAAAAATGTTGTACAATAAACCTAGAGCTAGATTCTCCTAAGAAAGAGGGCACATAAGGCTCTCCTACCCATTCTTGGTTTGTACTTTGAATTTCCTTTGGTGTAGAAGTGTAAGAATTCATAAAATCTACCTCTTTATCATGAAAATATGCCTTTGATAATGAATCCCATTCATATCCATTTGAATCATCTTCATTTTTTGAATCCAATATGTTAATGTGTTCATAAGGATTAGTGAAATTATTTTGACCATTACCTTTCTCATGATATCCTATTCCTGATTTTTCCCCACTTAACCTCCATGGGGGTTGTATAGGTTCTAACAACCCTCTATTTATTTTTCCTAAAGGTCCTCTTCCTTTTTAACCCATCTTTTACATGATATCAAATCCTTTCCCATATTGATGTGTGGGAATACTAGTGTGTTGCACACTTTCACTTGTTCCTTCCCCATCTTTGTATAACCATTTTAACATATTGGTGTCTTCTATCTCTATTGGAGTAGTGTCTCTAAAAAAATTATCATTATATTTTTGAGGAAGTGTTTGATTGGGTATGACCAAGGGTTTACTATGTGATTTAGGAGAAGTTGGCATATCCATCAATGAAATAGAATATTCTCCAACTGAGAACTCCCTTTTGCTTTATCCTGCATTGTTTTTCAAATTTTTTCATCATGGTATCCATCTTCTTGTAATGTGATACTTTTTCCTCTTCTCTTTATAATTGTGATCCCTCTTGAATGGAAAAATTTAATTTTGAGGAATTAGGGTTTTCTTCATTTGTGTTTCAAAAACTCACTTTTTCCTTACCTTTGTTAGATAGAGAAGGAATAGTTTCTTCATGACTTGAGATAGTGGGTTTATCATTTGGATCTTATTTATCCTTTGATGTGGAGGGTGAATTTATCCTAGGAACTTCCTCCTTAGCTTTTTTTGAATGTATGTTAGATGTAGAAGCCTCATTATTGTGGGGTACAAAGGAATTTGTAACCGGTTTTATATGATTGCAATATTCAAAAGGGTTGAGATCCCCGCTGATAGTTATTTCGTGTTCAAAATAAGGAAATTTCAAACATTTATGGTAGGTAGATGGAATGGCTTGCATCTCATGTATCCATGGCATTCCCAACAATATGTTGTAGGTAAACATGAGATCAATTACTTGACAAACTATTTCTTTTTGAATAGGTCCTACCCAAATAGGTAAAATGATCGTTCCTTTGGAAGATCTCTCCTCATCATCATATGCTTTAATAGTTATTTTTCTTTTTGGATCCACTTATTCTTCAGAATATCCCAAGGCTTTGACCAAATTTAGAGTGCAAATGTTTAGGCTAACACCTCCATCAATTAGGACTCTTTTGACCCTATGCTTTTGGATTAGGACTTCTATATGCAAGGGAAAATTTTGTGGATGATTTAAGGACATGTCATCTTTCTCTGAAAAGGATAGGAAATGTGGTGTAATAAGATGACTAACGATGTTTTTAAATTACTCCACATCTAGATTGGTAGGAACTGTTGCATCTACCAAAGCTTTTTCCAAGATCTCTTTATGTGTGGTTGATATTTTTAACAACTCCAATATGGAAATTTGTGTGGGAGTTTTTTGAAGTTGATCCATCAAATTATAGGTCTTGGAAGGAAACAATGAAGTATTATGTCTTGATACAATGTTGGAAGTTCTAGGTAGAATTACTTTTGATGCTTTCCCCGAGTGATGAAATTGGTGGGCTCTTTATTTTGTTTGTCTATGATCACTATGACATTAATGGTATTCTCATAACTAGATAAATAATTTATTGTATGGTCATAGGTATGAGAAAAAATTACCTTATGATCTCCCTTTTGATTGTATTGATTAGTCTTTGAAGATTCACCCTTCTCATGATTTAGGAAAGGAGTTTTAAAGGTTGTGTGATCTTAATTATTCTTGGGTCCATCAACCTCAATAATACCATTGTCAATGAGGCCTTGAACTACATGTTTCAACTTCATACAGTCATTCATTTTGTGCCCTTTATTATGGTGATATTCATAGTGATTAGAATCACTCCACCATGATGCCTTTACTTGAGGTGCATATGGTCTCACCTCTAGTAAAGTTATAATTTTGTTGGCAACAAGTGTTCTTAGGTTTGACTCAAGTGGCTCCCCCAATGGACTAAATTACTTTGTTTGTGGTCCTGGAGTAAATTGAGTCATAAAATTAGGTTTAGGCTTGGCACTTCCTTGATTATTGTTTGAAGCGTTAATGCAGAGGTAACAACAAGAAGTGTAGTATTTCTCCTTTATCTTCACTAAGTCACCCAAGTCAATTTGTGTTCTCCTAGGATCCTAGATCCTTTCCCACACAATGTATTCTACCTATCCTAAGTGGTAGAACCAATTCCCAACATTTTCCAATTGGATACAACCCAATCCAAACTCTTACACTTTTGAGCTTTAGGGACACTAGCCCTATTTTTGGCCTCAACCTAGAATTCTTCACCAGTGACTTCACAAACTCAAACTAACTACTGGGAAACCTTCCTTATGTCCTAAGAACTAAGAATAACCCTTTGGTTCAGTCCTCTATCTTCCATACAACACCTATCTAGGACTATCCTAGAATTCCTTGTAGTACTATCTAGGAGGTTTTTCCAACTTAACTTTCTCTCCTAATCACCTTCTAAAGAAATAAGGATATATCCAGATACTCTTTATGAAGTTATGTTAGAATCCAAAGCCTTGAATTTCAACTCCACTCCAGCAACCCCTAACTCTCACCAAGTTCGCAGACCTAATAGGCCTAATTAGGCTTAGATTTCAAGGTAAGTGCTAGAAATTGGGTGCATGGGATTGAAACAGTGCTCCAGATGTCTTCAACTAACTCCCTACAACTAACTCTCTATCATACTCTTGGTGATTGGATTCTCTCTGTGGTCTTGGAGATGATCCTCTTCCTTGAAACCTTCCCCTACCTCTGAAACCATTTCTTCTTCCTCAACTATTCTGTTCTCCTCTCCTTGTTTGTTTTTCTTCAATCTTCATATCCATCTGATAGAATTGGTATACAGATTATGGACAAAACAAACTTAGTTCATCCTGGATACTATACTTGATCCCATTCATGTATCTAGCAAGTTTTTTTTCTCACTTTCAGGGGCCTTTGACTTCATGGAGATCTTTTGGAATTCATCAATGTAAGATCCCACATCAAGATCCTTTTGCTTCAAATTTTGTAACTTATTGTGCAGAGTTACTTCATAGTCTTCAAGGATAAATTGCTTCCTAATTTCTCTTAACATCTTCTTCCATGTGGTTATAGGGTCCTTTTATTTCTCCACCCTCTCCCTTTATAGGAAGTTCCACAAACTTAGTGCAAGTCCTTTCATTTTGGACTTGGCAATATTTGTTCTTTGTGAGATAGGGATATCCTAACATTCAACATAGTTTTCCAGGGCTTCCACCCAATCCATGCATTCCTCAAGGTCCATCTTTCCCATAAACATTGGTAGGTCTAGTTCGCTATCTCTCCTACCCACTCTCTCCAAATATTCTAAGATTCTTTTCTCTTCTGGCACCTTTGTCTTCTCTTCATCACTCTCCTCTTCTTCTTCTTGTTGTTCTGACTTTGAATCATCCCCATTAGTCATACTTATTTGAGAACTCTTCAATTTCTCTATTTCTGCTTCCATCTTCTTATTCCTAGCTTCCTACTCCCTCACAATCTTGGATAGCTCCATATTAGTTACCCTCATAGGGATATCTCCTTCAGTATCATCAATCTTCTCTGTCATTCTTATTCCCAACAGCTTTCTAGGCTCTGATTCCACCTAATGCAGAGGTGACAACAAGAAGTGTAGTGTTTCTCCTTTGTCTTCAATAAGTCACCCAAGTCAATTTGGGTTCTTCTTGTATGTGATAAAAACCTACCTGCAAGGGACAACACTAAAACATGCAAACATCAAAGATTAGCCATCAAATAACAAGATTCAAAAGGGTTAGCATATTCAAAATGAAATCCCAAAGCAAGTGTTT
>MU223890.1:597208-610300 GCA_018584345.1 Thuja plicata
TCATATTTAATTAAATAAATTTAATTAAATAGATAGAAGAATATAACAAATATAATTAATTAAAATTAACTATAATGTTATGGGAATATTAATTAAATTAATATAAGGATGATTTTAGATGTCTACACTTCTAAGATCCTAGATCCTTTCCCACACAATTTCGTCTACCTATCCTAGGTGGTAGAATCAATTCCCAACCTTTCCCAATTGGATATAACCCAATCCAAACTCTTACACTTTTGAGCTTTAGGGACACTAGCCCTATTTCAGGCCTCAACCTAGAATTCTTTGTCAGTGACTTCAAAAACTCAAACAAACTATTGGTACACCTTCCTTATGTCCTAAGAACCAAGAATCACCCTTTGGTTCAGTCCTCTATCTTCCGTACAACACCTATCTAGGACTATCCTAGAATTCCTTATAGTACTATCTAGGAGTTTTTTCCAACTTCACTTTCTCTCCTAATCACCTTCTAGAAAACTAAGGATATATCTAGATACCCTTTATGAAGTTATGTCAGACTCCAAAGCTTTGAAGTTCAACTCCACTCCAACAACCCCTAACTCTCACCAAGTTCGTAGACCTAATAGGCCTAATTAGGCTTGGATTTCAAGGTAAGTTCTAGAAATTGGGTGGATGGGATTGAAACAGTGCTCCATATGTCTTCAAATAACTCCCTACAACTCAAATTTACTCCTAATTCACTCAATCAAACTTTTTAACAAACACAATACTTCCTTCTCCTTCATTCTAGGCTGAATACATTGAGATATAGCCTAGGGCTTGATGCATGAGGGCCTTTCCCTTAGATTCATTTCCTGAGCTTGAAGAATAATTAAATATACTATCCTAACTTGAATTTTCTAGGATCTTAGAGAAATCCACTAGTTAGAATGCAAATTAGGACTCCATTTGTAAATTGTGCTTCAAATAGACTCCTTCCTGGACTGCTTTTTGGAAACTTCAAATAAAACTTATCAAATCAAAACCAAATTAATCCAAATACACTTTAGAGTGACAATAACACAAAATACATTCAATACATCAACTTTGTTTCCCAAGATCACACCTTATATGGTCATACAACTCTGAAATGCTCATAAAACTGCTTCATATTCCATTTCTCATGCATCAAAATTACATCTCTGAACTTCCCAACCATTTTCGTTCAAAGTAATAACTTAAGAACACATCAAATGTGAATTTAGATCTATCAAAAATGCCTTGTTACTATTGGGATACCATCTTGCAACTTTTGCGCAACTTTTGGAGGTTGCATGAGCAACGTTTTGGCAAAACTTGTCTTTTTGCACTCAATGACCTTAGGAATGAATCCAAAACTATCTAAATGACATAAAATTCTAACAATAAAATGAATCCAAGTAATTTACCACTAAATTATCTAAAACAAAAAACATGCTTAAAGAGATATAAGACAAACTAGGTGATCCAAATGGACTAAGGCATCTCTAGGCTCATAAGGTTACCTAAGAGATCCTTGACCATACACACAATAATCCCAAAACCAAAATAGGATGATCCTATAAGATCAATCCCTTTATGACAAACAAAATCCTCTAGGATCAAAACAGGGATAGTCATGGGTGCACTGCACCTAGCGTATGCATTGTTAAAAGGATTATAGGAGGATTGGTTAACATTATTAGTCTGATTAGTAGAACCCATTGAAAGGTTTTGGTTTAATATTGTGAGCTTCCACTACTCCATCATTGACTAATTTTGTGTTCGTATTCTTCATCCAAAACTTTGGTTTATCGTTATTAGTATTGTTTGAAGAATTTTTGTTGAAGTTATTGTTGTTTTTTGAAAAGGTTTTATTATCCTTGTAAAGATTTAGTTCCCCACTTCCTACTAAATTATCCTCTATTTGGACTCCATTTTCTATCACCTTTTCAAAATTTGGTGGACAATTAAGTTGTAACTTGAATTTCATTATGGTCACCAAACTATTTATAAATATATCCATTTTTCCTTTTCAGGTATACTTGGTGGATATTTGGGAAAGATTATTCTCCATCTTTGTAGAAATCTCAAAAAGGCTTCCCTATTTTTTTTCTTGGTATTGCATAGATCTAATGTGGTAATCTCTCATTTGATGTTGTAGGAATATTGATTAGCAAACTTGGATATTAATTCCTCAAAAGTATTTATACCCGGAGGTAACTTTGAAAACCATTCCATTGGCGACCCACCAAGGCTTCAGGGAAACAACCTCATCAAATAAGTAGGTTCATGTAGAAATTCCATGCTCAAGGTGCCAAATTCCCTTATGTGGTCTTGTGGGTCTGTTGTGCCCATATATTTGTTCTACTTAAGAAAAATCATGTTTTGGGGAAAAGGTTTGGTAAATAAGTTTTTATCAAATGTAAAAGGAAAAATATCTTCAATTGAGAATCATTTTGGGGCAACCTCTTTCTTTATTATATCCATTTGAGTTTGTAGGGATTCGGTTTGTTGGTTCATGGCTTTTAAAGGAATATCTTCTTCCTAATCCATTGTTAATTGGGATGTGTCAAAATTATAAGGAAGTTTTACTCCTAATTGAGCCAAGTTTAGAAAATATATCTCCTTGTCCTTTTCTAAAACTTTTTCCATCATTTTCACGAACATAGGATTTTGAGATGCTTCATTGACCTTTCCTTCAGTCAATTCTTCATTATGGTCATTATTGATTTCTCTATTGTTATTGTTAGTTTCCATTCTAATCTCTCCTAATTTTTCCTCTTGATTTATCTCTTGAAAGGTTTGATAAGGAGAATGGGGAGTCTCTTCCAAATAGGGTATCTCTTCTCTTAGCATGGTTTCGTCCTTTTGTAAAGACAATTTAATATAACAAGATCTTGTCCAAAGTGGCATGAAAAATAATTGAGAAGTTTTGTTAAAGTATTCACTTGAGAAGAATTATGATTTGTATGAACTTTGGATCTTTCAAATGTATGGTGTATTTTTTTCAAGATCATGTATCATCAAGCATAGCAACCACAAATACACATATTTTCTAACTTCTGAAAAAAACCTATAAAAAAGTATATTCTCGAATGTTTTTGACAAAGTCTCCACAAGAAAATAATTCAATCAAGCTACCTATGGTTAACTTATTTCAACAAGGTTTAAAAAGGTATTCTTGCTACTTAACCATGTTATAATCAATATTTTGTTCAAAAATACTTGAGTCTATCCCTCATTACAGAGGCCTCCCACACACGTAAAAACATGATTTTGTGCAATCTCGAAGGACTACTAGAGGAGGTATGACTCTCAAGTCTTTTTGTCACTCACCTATTAAGGATGAATGTATTTTTTTTATTTGGGTTGGATTACCATGGATAAAAATGCTTGTATCCCACTTGGGTCATTCCCTCTCACCATCCTCAATAAGGCAAATCTCAGGAGGCAGGCCTACTAAAGATCTAACAAGTATATGGAAAGAAAGAAATGAAATGAATAAGTAGGTTTAGGAGTTTGATTCACCCAAGGGGTGAAGAGCATATCCCTAATACTTCATCACTTCCAAACATGATTAATAAAGTCCATTCCAAGCCTCTTTAATCTAGTGGGATTAGAGTGTTTTTGGTTTTTTGGTTCACCCAAAGAGTGAAGAGCATATACCTTAGCACTTTTTATCCACAAACAAGGAGGCTTAATTAGGTGTTTGGTTAATTACTTAGCTCCTTTCTATCCCAAATTTAGTATGTCAAGGAGTTTGATTCACCAAAGGTGAAGATCATATCCCTAATGCTTCACTAATATTTCAATTTTCTCTTTTACCTTAAGCTAGATGTGTGAATGAAATTGCCACAATTTTAAAAAATTCATAAGGATTTAGGAATACCTCATTTTGATGCTAGCAAAGGCTAGGTGCATTTATGATTTTGTTTATTTTTCTTTTTTGTATACTCACCTAGTGGCGATTATTCCTGCTCCTTAGCATCCAAGTTTTCTCCCCAAAATGTTAGTTTAAACAACCAAGCAAAACAAAATGAAGGAAAATCCAAACCAAATCCACCTCAAATGAATGAACAAATACTTAAGCCAAAGATGGAAACTTAGTTCGATATAGTTTGATATTTTTGATGTAATGGTCGTGTGATTTCTCTTCTTCTTCTAAATTTTCCACTATGTTTGCATTGTGGATTTTCTTAGCATATTTATTCAATCTTTTAGATTCCTTCTCTTTCCAATAATTTGTTACTCTACACTTTGCTTTTTGAACTGTAAGATGTATCATATTCAAATGAGATAAGTATCTAAAGGACTATATGACATTTTATAAAAAAGGACTATATGACATGTTATAAAATGCTTGGTAAAGGTTAGTGATCTTCCAATACCTATTTCATTTTTGAATTCTTTCTTCCAACGTTTCAGCTTCAATTTCTAATTATATCCATTTTTCTTCTTGGTATAGCTTATTTGCCTCTCTCTTTTGTTGATAATCGTGTGATTTATGTATTTATTTTTGAGTTTTTCTTAACTTGATTCCTTTAATCATCAGGTGTGAGCTTCTTTGGACTAGGTGCAATATTGTACAGTCCAGGTGTGAGCTTATTTGTACTAGGTGAAAGATTTTACTGACTGGATGCTATCTTTCACAGACTAAGTGCGAGTTGTGATAGACCAAGTGCGAGCTTCTTCATACCATGTGTGAGCTTCTTTGTACCAAGTGTGAATGTTTTATGATTTCGGAGAATCTGCAATGTTAATTATTCAAAATTGATGTTTAGAAAGTGAAGCTTGGGCCCCATGATGGGTGCCAAATGTTGTCCGTAAATATGCAATTCACAAACCTTCATGAAACATTAGTTTAACATACTTTTCAATCAAAATTTGAAAAATCTAACTAGTTTAATCAATTTTTAAAGTGAAAGCAAACTAAGAGCATCTCATGGATCTCTATCTAGAAGGACTAAATAAATTCTCTTAGCTGCAAATCATCCTAAAGTGACAACCCCTAGAATGAGAATTGTGCTAATGATGATGAAAATATGGATCTAAGATGCAAATTAAGATTAAATTCCCTATTCTATGCTCAAAGTCTATGTAAACATGAATGATTTTACCATTATAACAATATTATTCAAGAATTCTTCAATGCTAAATGCCCAATTCAAGATGCGATTTGAATGTGAATTCTTACTCTAAATGTGAATTGGTTAGTTTACACTAATAAAATCCTCCTATTTATAGGAATTCCCAAGGGTAGGGGGTGAGTTTTATTAACGAAGGTCAAGGTATAGTTGAGGTCAAGGTTGAGTGATGGGTTTCAAATAGGGGGATGAGACGACAAAATGAGTGGTGAGGATAGAAAATCCTAAATGAGTGGCTAAGATAGCAAAGCCTTGGAGTGATCCACATTCCTTTCATCCCTTCTTCTCATTGGTTGTTTGATTCTTTGTCCTCTCTGTTGAAAGTAATTAGGATTTAATTAAATCAATCGATTGATTAAACTATCCATGCAAGGGGTTTTAATGGGTTGCATTTGATTTATTTAATTTGAACTAAATAACTAATTGATTTAATCAATTACATAGTTTAATTAATCCCATTTTGGCTTAAATTTAATTAATTAATGGTTTTGTTATTTAATCCATAATGTTGACTTTATTTGACCCCCTTTGACTTTGGTTGACAATGTTGATTTTGGTTGACAAATTTAGGGTGTCTACAGTCAATTTTTCTAAAGACAATGCAATAAAGTTTGACTCTTCAATTTTTTCCTTTAGATTTTTTTTCAACCTCGGCAAGAAAACTTGCCCATTCCTATCCACTTTTTACTGACCATTGATTGTTAGGATAGTTACAAACTTTTAGAAAGTGTAATAAAGCAATCAATGATGGGTATTCTATCATAGGACACCCTCTTCACAAAATATAAAAGACAACACTTAACTGAATAACTTTTCTCATTAGTTCTACTTCCATTTCTTTTTTAAAAAAAAGCTTCAATAGAGCCTTTAACTTTAGCAGGCTTCATTTGTATATTCTTCTGAAATCCTAATAATTCTTCATTCCTTACATGTTGATATTCCTCCTTTTTTTCCATCTTATCACTGATTTTTCAACTCCATCTATGGTTTTCTTTTCGTAAACTTTACCCATATGCTTCTCTATGGTGTCAATTTTTAGCTGCAACCTCTTTTCCTTCTTATTTATCATGGTGCAAATCTTACATCTGCATTCTAATAGAGGCTCGCCTTCAATAGGATTTTCCACTGGTTCAATGAATGGATACTTTGACTCCCGTTGTATTTTAAAATTCCTTGACAGATCCTCCTATCGATCTTTTTTTGATTCTCTATCCTTTTTTAAATTTTGTTTTATTTTCTTCTTCCTTACACCATTATCATCTCTGGCATTCTCAGTCTCACCTAGGTTGATTATATCATTATAGCTACTCTGGGTATTTACCTAAAAATATTCTTCAAGTTCATCATGATCTGGGCTATCAGGTTCGTTGACTTCTTCAATGTTAGAATAACTGAGAGGGGGGAGAATCAATAGCCTCAAAAATTACCCCATTAATCCAACCAAAACTTATATCCAAAATATAATACCTTTGATTATCATTCAGTCCTACAAGATGTATGTGTAGAAACTGATAAATACAGCTTTGACTTCCAAGACCAATCTGCATGCAAAATACCTGTTACAAAAAATGAAGCAAAAGACAGAAAAAGTAGAAACCCTTCTGTGCTCAAAATGTGAGAGCTCAAAATCTATTCAGAGAGTATACAAAAAACAATTACAAGCATTCAACCTTAAAGGTGAATGAAACCCTAAAAAGGGGAAAAATCTAACCTAAGAGAAAGCTTAATTGAAAAATAGAGTACGACTAACTTAATAATTAATATCAACATGATATAATTAATAAGTGAGGAAAACTATGTACTCTAACACCCCCCTTAAGCGAAGCTTAGGAGGTAAGCTAACCTAGCATAGCTATGAAAGAAGGAAAAAAAGGGTCCCGACAACAAGGCCTGATCAGGTACCCAAAGCAAGGAAATCTTTGTAAACCGGAGACAAAGGAGAAAACCCAGTGGGAAAAACTCCTCTCCAAAAAGAGATATAAAAGCAAGCAAAAGACAAAGGATGACTTCAAGAGACTCTCTCAAAGCTATGAGTACAATGTGTGTTTCCAACCCCCCCGTGAGAGAGGGTCGAGGCTCCAAAGCCCCCCAGAATGAAAGAACCCCTGGATCAATGAACAAACCACCATGACACCAATACAAAGGAGTGAAAGGAAGTGAGCACTAAAGAGGTAACCTCAAAAAATGAGGTGTCACTGGAAGGTCAAGCTGATGCTCAAATGAGAAGACACGAGGATCCTGAAATGGAATCCCCAACGCAAGTGGTATGACAGGTGTGCTGACACTATCATGAGAGAGGAGATGAGTGTCCTCTGTAGAATCCTCAACAACTACACCTAGTGGCTCAATGAATGGAGCTGGAGGGTCTGGCAGTGCTGAAGAAGAGTCCTGCTGAAGAGAAAAAACCTCAAAAAGATGTGGTGTGGCATTCATAGCAGTGGTCTCAAGAACAACATAGAGGTTCAAGTGATCAGACTGTACCACAAGATGCTCTCGCAGAAGAGGAGAGTTGTGCTCCGATGATGGAGATGGTGGACCAAAGTGAGAAAAGGTGTAGAGATGGGTGGAATGATCAACTGTCCCTATAGCAACAATGTCACTTGTCACACTATCCTGAATGAAGACTGAATCTGACATGAACTCAATTGTCTTCCCTGATCCACTATGTGTAATCTGGTAAATCGAGAGAAGGTTTGCAGACAGAGATGGAACATACAATACATCATTGAATGTGCCATCCTGAATGCATACAGAACCTTGCCCGTAGAATGGCATAATAGTGTTATTCCCCATGAGAATATGGGGAATGGGAGAAGCCTCAATAGAAGAGAAGATCTCTGAAGAAGATGCCATATGGTGAGAAGCACTAGAATCCATTATCCAAGGGACGTAGGAAGGGAATGTAACAAAATCCCGTAATGCATGACCCTGTCCAAAATCCTATCCAAATGTTGAAGATGAGGTAGAAGACTAAAAATCATACCCCTGTGACGTGGAAGAGGATGGAGAGGAAATAGTGCTCTTCTGAAGGAGAGCTTGCAAATCTGCAATCTATTTCTCATAGCCATCAAATCTCTTTTGAAAACATTGTGACTCATCATGGGGCCCCTTCTAACAATAGGAACAAGTAGGGTTCTGAGTCTTCTATTTCTCCTTCTTACAAGAAGATGGTGGGCTAGTAGAGTGCTAAGAAGAGGAATCAGATATCTACTTTGGCTTTGGCTTTTGTGTATCCTGAGATGACTTGGCAAGCAATGCCTGTGACTGTGAACCTGTAAGAGAATCCAACTGGCTGAGCTTGGACTGCTCATGAGTTAACCTGTAACAGAAGGTCTCAAAAGAGGGCATAACATGATGTGCACCTAGTGCATCCATAGTGGAGTAGAAGGTAGAAGTGAAAATCTGATAAGGACCACAAAGCTTTGAGAGTATCAGGAAGATACACTCATCATCTGACTTCATCTTTTTGGCAACCTATAAAATAGATCGAAGAGACTTGAACTTCATCAAGAAGTCCTCAATGTTGGTGAATGATTTAGGTACCAAGGAGGTGAACTCTGCATCTATCTGGAGGACCCTAAACTGATTCATTATGTCAAACAAGGTGGAAAACTTGTCCCACATATCCCTGGGTGTGGTCAGACCATCCAGGTGGAACAACAACCCATCTGAAACGTTCAGGGCAATGAGGCTCATTGCCTCGTCCATCCTATTCCTGTGCATAAGAGCCTCATAAGGCCTTGGTATAATAGGCTAAGCCACATCTAGGAAGGACCATAAACCTCGTGACATGAGGATTCTAGTCATTTGTGGCTTCCATGTGTGGTAGTTATGTGGAGTCAGAATGATAAAGGATGTGTCCAACATTGAGAGAATAAGATGAAAGAAGAAGGGTCTCTCTGAATTGAAAATGCAGAAAGAAATATGCACCCCCCCACACACTATCAAACTAACTCTTGTACACCATAAAAAGAAGCAAAAAATATAAAGAACCAGAGAAAAACCTGAGTTTCTAAAGCAGAACAAGAGCACAAAAGAAGGTTTGTCTTTGACTAAAAAAACTAGAAAGAAAATAGAAAAATCAAGAAATAAGACCTAAATGAGAGCGACGCGCTCAGAAAGAGCTTTCTGACGATATATAGAAGTCAAAAATCTGAGTCCGTATGAGCCCTGTAGAGACAAAAAGGCATAGGTACCCCCAAAATACAAGGTCACTAGAAAAACACAGTCCCGACAATAATTTTGACAGTCGTATGGCCGTCACGGGACGTTCGACTGGGCAGAGGTGGCCGGTGGGCAGCAGCGCCAACGGAGGTGGTGGCCAGGCTGGGCGGCGGTGGCGACCAGGCGGGGTGGCGCGGTGGTGGCGGCGAGGGTCGATGGCAGGATGGTGATGCGCAGGCCGAGGGCGGTGCGCGGGCTGAGCGCCGGTGGCGCGCATAGAATAATGCTAGAGGCGTTAATTTTAAACACTTTTTTTTATTTTTTTGCAAAAAAAATTGGATTTTTTTTATTTTCGTGCCCGTATGACCCTAGTAGGGAAAAAAAATTCTCCCAGATGCTCTGAAGGCCAAATAGGTCATGTTTTATATGGATTCTAGGGTTTTTGGGCCTTTCGAACGCAACCGTGAGGTCAGTTTTTGCCCAAAGTGCACCAAAAAAAATGAGACTCCCTAGATCCAATAAAAACAACATTAAAAAGTAGAAAAAAAGATGCTTGATCCACAGCTTCAAAAGAACTCGAACAAGCAGCAGCAGAATGACTCTGATACCATGTAGAAACTAATAAATACAGCTTTGACTTCCAAGACCAATCTGCATGCAAAATACGTGTTACAAAGGATGAATTAAAAGACAGAAAAAGCAGAAACCCTTCTGTGCTCAAAATGTGAGAGCTCAAAATCTATTCAAAGAGTATACAAAAAACAATTACAAGCATTCAACCTTAAAGGTGAATGAAACCCTAAAAAAGGGAAAAAGCTAACCTAAGAGAAAGCTTAAGTGAAAAATAGAGTACGACTAACTTAATAATTAATATCAACATGATATAATTAATAAGTGAGGAAAACTATGTACTCTAACAGTATGTATTATGTGATTCTAACATATATATACTACGTGGTGAATATATTGTTTATCTTTTTCTAGCCTTTACCAAGTAGGAGTAAATAAACTTAGTTTTTATCGACCAATCTTGTTTTAGTAATGTGTAAAGAAAAACATCAAAGCAATAAACCATATACACATTTGACACATGTATTTTTAACGTGGAAACCATGTTAAGGGAAAAACCACTTGGGACCGGTAACCCAAAATTTTTAGTCTTCTGAAGTGAGCTCTGTGAAGAGCTAACCCTGTTAAAGGTTACAAACACACTGTTAAGTGTGACCTTGTTAGAGGATTCAAAACTAACATATTATATTTTGACATCACATTCACTATGCTATCAATGAGAAAAACTTTTAAAACTCTTGAGTATCTTAATACAATAAGGATGGTTAAATCTCACTCGGTTAAGAGATTTTCTAAATAAATGGTTAAACTGAAACAGTAAATGATCTATTCAATAATACAAATTTTACTTGCAGATTTTTAGATCTATTGTTAGTCCATAATACCTCTTTGATAAATTTTATCTTCAATTCCTTTGCTCCCCTTCTTTCTTCTTTTCTACTCGGTGAATGCTCGTGCTTCTATTGCTCGGTGTCTACAGAATTTCCTTGGCTCTGTTCTTCATCCTGTATGATCAGATCTGCATGAAGACTTCTATCTTCACCAGAATTATATTTATAATTCCTCTCTTTTATAATGAAATACTTGTCTCTTTATATAGACATGATTTCACCATTTCAATCTCCTTATCTTTCTTTTTCTTGACGTAGATTGCTTCTTGATCTGCAAATCTCGCCATGCATTGTTTTAATCTTTAAAGGTTTGCTTTATTTCTATTCCATAGATTTATCCGTGATAATTGTGAATAAAAATAGCTTTAAATCCTTAGTTCAACTGGTCAGTGAAAATCAAATTAATCAATCAGTTAACTCTAAATATAGCTCCAGCCAGCTAAGTAGTTTATCATTTTCTAACTCCAGTTGATTTTGGTCATCAACTCTTAGTTTTCTCGGTAACACTTGCTCAGGTACTACTGATTTTGGGTACTTCTAATCTTGATTAACTTTGTTCTCATGTACCACCATGTCTCTTGGGTAACACTATCTATCGGTGTTGTCTGTCTGTCGGGCAACATTGTGAACTGCTCAGGGTTCATTGTTTCTTGGGTAACTTTGTCACTCAGTGTACACCTTTACCGACAACAAAAACTTTATCTCTTTAGATCTTCAAGTGTTGTGACAATATGTGTATTAGAAATCATAACATATTAGGTTGACATCAATGAAAATACAATACATTGACTGATTTAATGTCTTACATTTACTTTCTGCAACTCGGTGATCATCAACTTATTAAATTCAAACATTCAATCAGTTATAGTTCATCAATCTCTCCCTTTGGCATTGATGGAAATATTTTATCAACATAATATGAAATATGAAATATGAAATATGTAATGTAAAACATGTCATATCATACGAAACTTATTATTCTATATTTTCCTTGCTCTCATCCTCATGATGGATCATGGAGTGTGATCCGAAACGTTGATGCTAAAAACTACACACAATCAAATCCAGAAATCAAATTGAAAATTCTTATGGATTGTGGAAATCTGATTGATTTAATTATTATTCTATAACTAATTAAAATATCTAAATCTTGGTAAGATCTTCTAACTTAGATTTGATTCTTGCAGAGTGCTTTCCCTTTCTTTATTCCCTTCACTGGATAGATGTAGCAACTTTCTATTATGTTTGTCCTTTTGTTGTAGAATCTCTTCTCCCTTTTCTTGATGGATATGAAGTGTGAACTTTCTCTCAATTCTCTCCCTTGGATGGATGGTTGTTTCTTTGAATCTTTCTCTCCTTGATGGATATTTCTCTTCTCTCCCTTTGGATGATCATGATAGATATTTCATATTGGATATCTATCTCCCTTTGACAACAATGCAAAACTTAAATATATCATTGAATTCTTCTATCCATCAGCAATACAGCTTTGTAGTAGCCAACAATATCTCTGGTGTTCGGTGTAGATAAGTACCTTTTGTTAATCTCTAAGTTCTGTTGATGATTAGTGACCAACACTTAGTCATTCACTTAGGCAGTTTTAGTTGACTATCACTGTGGCCGAGCTAAAACTATGCAAGGCCAAGCAACATTGTCGAGCAGTATTCAATTTGCCTACTTACATTGCTGAGCCGAGTAGGATACAGAGTTGTTAAGTGCCAAGAGATAGAGAAGTCAAGTGCTGAGCAGAACAGTTTTTGTACACATGTCTGGAATGATTCAAACTTTGAGGATAAGTGATCAGGCCGACTTCTATAAGCTTTTTGGGCTGACTTATGTATGCACTTAATATTCTTCTACGGAGTTAGTTATGCATTTAATTTTTTTATCTTATGCATGATCTATTGTGAAAATTAATTGTAATACCATTAAGGTATGGGTATTAGATCTTGATCGTTGATCTAGATCTCACTATCAAACTTGAATGGATATATTAGATTGCTTCTAAACCCTATTTTGTGGGTGCAAGAAGAGAGAAAATGAAGTGTGTGGTGACTGCATTTTGAAGTGAAATGTACAGAGGGTTATTTTGATAAGAAGTAGAGATCAAGCAAAGCGACAACATAGTGAACAACAGAGTAAATTTATATCAGATTGTGAGATCATAGAAGGTACTAGAAAGAGGAGATCCTTCATCAGCATCTGAGTGCATAACAAAGGATCAATACTTGATACATTCTAATCATTGTATCAGGTGAAAATCTCTTAACAGAGTGGTTCTAGCAGACCTTTCTAAATCTCCTAACAGAGTGCTTACTTTATTGTAAGTTGAAATCCTTTCATAGGGTAGATTGTAATGA
>MU223890.1:616796-638039 GCA_018584345.1 Thuja plicata
GTTAAGACCTGTATATGATTATGCTTGGTCATTTACAAGGTATTTTATGAGTTTGTTCAATAGAGATACATGACAAATCAGTGTCCACATCAACAAATACTGTGTTAACAGCCATCATTAAAGGTAATACCTGTCTGAGTAGTTGTGGAACTCAAAAATGAAGAGGGACCTTATCTAGTCCTTAGAAATTAGGCTTTTCTTGTCTCTGAATCAGAAGTAAAGGCACAAGATTCAAATAGACAGTTCAAGCATTGTGATTCATACAAGAAAAATCCCTAGCAGATACTACTTCTAGTTCTTTACATCTTACTAAGTTGATCAATGCACAATGGAGAATAGCCAAGCTTATGGCTGAAGATGGTCAAATTAGGGCCAAATTGATAACTATTCAAACAATCATGTTGCCTCACTATGAGGTAATACAGAAGGAACTTTCAATTGCAAAGGATTTATCATAGAGAAATGCAAATCTATCAACTGCAGAAAGTTTAGTGAGTCTAGCTGCCAAGCTAGAAATAAAATTAGAAGTTATGAAGATTGCTAAGGAAAGCTGGGATACTACATTTGAATCCACCCTGTAGCTTCATAAACAATTTTTGGATAAGTATAACTTAACCCCACCAGCAATCAGTGACAAAAAAAAGGGGGAAATTGGTAAGGAAGTTGGAAAAGATATAGTATGATACATCAGTATAGAATAGGTACACTTGTATATATTTTTGAAGGCATGTAAACTTTTTGTATGAATAATTTTGAGTATATTCCTAGGGGGAGTACTTAGTATACTTAGGCAACATTTTGATGAAATGAATGGAAATAATGATAAGTGTGTTTTTGCCACTAATATCAAAGGGGGAAATTGTTAATCTCTAAGTTCTATTGATGATTAGTGACCAACACTTAGTCATTCACTTGGGCAATTTTAGTTGGCTATCACTGTGGCCAAGCTAAAACTATGCAAGGTTGAGCAACATTGCCGAGTAGTATTCAGTTTGCCTAGTTACATTACCGAGCCAAGCAGGATACAGAGTTGTTAAGTGTCAAGTGACAGAGAAGTCAAGTGCTGAGCAGAACAATTTTTGTATACATGTCTGGAATGATTCAAACTTCAAGGATAAGTGATCAGGCCAACTTCTATAAGATTTTTGGGCTGACTTATGTATGCATTTAATATTCTTCTACGGAGTTAGTTATGCATTTAATTGCTTTATCCTATGCATGATCTATTGTGAACATTAATTGTAATACCATCAAGGTATGGGTATTAGATCTTGATCATTGATCTAGATCTCACTATCAGACTTGAACGAATATATTAGATTTCTTCTAAACCCTATTTTATAGGTGAAAGAAGAGAGAAAATGAAGTGTGTGGTGACTTCATTTTGAAGTGAAATGCACAGAGGGTTATTTTGATAAGAAGTAGAGATCAAGCTGAGCGACAACACAGTGAACAACAGAGTAAAGTTATATCAGATTGTGAGATCATAGAAGGTACTAGAAAGAGGAGATCTGTCATCAGCATCTGAGTGCATAACAAAGGATCAATACTTGAGACATTCTAATCATTGTATCAGGTGAAAATCTCTTAACAGAGTGGTTCTAGTAGACCTTTCTAAATCTCCTAACAGAGTGCTTACTTTATTGTAAGTTGAAATCCTTTCACAGGGTAGATTGTAATGATCTTTAGCTCTTAACCAGGCAGACCTTTAATAGGGTAGATTGCATTTTGTAATCAACTTTTGTAGCCTTAATAGGCACACTTTATTACTGCAGTAGTGGAGAATTTTGTGGGTGTCATCCCCACCCCAGTTTTACCTATTTGGGTTTCTAGGTTACCAAGTTCTTGTGTTATGAGTTATTTATTTCATTGTGTGGATGCTATCTGATATTACATTAGATTCATATATGTATGAATGTGGATCAGTTTGTTTTAATAATTTAATTTTCAAGATCTGATTCACCCCCCCTCTCAGTACCTTGCTTTCCCATTATTGTATTTCCAACACCTTTTTGCGTACTGATATATCATTGCAGTCCATATCTCAGCTTGCATCAACATGTTTGATCTTCTGATAATGTGTAGGCTAATGTAGCCTCCAAGTCAGCTTAGTGACCAATAGAGAAGGGTTGAACCCCTAGTCTCTTCCTTAGGTACTCAAATGTATCTTTTGACAATGGTTTTTTGAATATGTCTGCTAATTGTTCTTTGGATTGTACATATTCTAGTATCACTTATTTCTCTTGTAATTTTTCCCTCAAGTAATGATACTTAATAGCTATGTGATTTGCCTTAGCATGCATCACTAGGTTCTTTGAAATGTTTATAGCACTAGTATTATCACAATAGATAATAATTGGGTCAAGAATTTCCATATTCATACCTTTCAACAATTGTTTGATTCATGCAATGTTAGAGAAATTTGCAGCAGTAGCCAAATATTCTGCTTCTATAGTTGATTGAGATATGCATCCTTGTTTTTTACTTATCCATGTGACAAGTCTGTCACCCATAAAGAATGTTCCTTATGTTGTGCTCTTTCTATCATCTATGTTTCCAGCCCAATCAACATCTGTATACACTTGTAGCTCAAATTTGCCTTCTTTATTATACCACAAACCATAGCCTTTTGTATTCTTTAGATATCTCAGAATTCTTTTAACAATAGTCATGTGTGATTCCTTGGGATTAGCAGAGAATCTTGCAACTATACCAACTGCATGTTCTATATCTGATCTAGTGTGTACAACATACATTAGATTTCCAATCATAGATCTGTATAAGGTCTGATTAACCTCGATTGTCTTTCCTTCCTTTGTTAATTTGCCTCTGGTTTCCATAGGTGTTCCAACTGGTTTGGAGTCCTCCACTTTTAATATCTTCATAAATTCTTTGATGTATTTGGATTGTGTGATGTAGATGCCTTCTTCATGTTGTAGAATATGTAGACCAAGAAAAAATTTGATCTCTCCAAACATTAACATCTCAAATTCTTTGCTCATTTCATTAGAAAATGATTTGCATAGCATATCATTACCTCCAAATATGATATCATCAACAAATATCTCAGCAATCAGAATCTTATCATTAGTGTCTCCTTTCAAATATAGATTACAGTTATCACTTGTTCTTATAAATCCAATACTAATGAGATAAGAGTGAAGTCTTTCATACCATGCTCTTGGTGCTTGTTTTAATCCATAAAAGGCTTTGTGTAGTCTACAAACCATGTTCATCTTGTTAGGATCAAGAAACCCTTCAGGTTGTTCAATGTATACCTCTTCTTCTAGTATTCCATTTAGAAATACAGATTTAACATCCATTTGGTATACTTTGAATCCTTTGAAAGAAGGATAAGCAAGTAGAATTCTTACTCCTTCTAGTCTAGCAATGGGTGCAAAGGTTTCTCCATAATCAATACCTTCTTCTTGTGCATACCCTTTGCATACCAATCTTTCTTTTTTCCTTGTGACTTCTCCATTCTCATTCAGTTTGTTTCTGAATATCCATTTGGTACCAATGACAATTTTGTCATTTGATCTAGGTACTAATATCCATGTTTTTTTCTTCTCAATCTATTCATTATCTTCATTCATAGCACTAACCCATTCTCGATTCTCAAGTGTAGTATTAACAAATTTAGGCTCAAAATCACAAATCAAACATCTAGTATACAGTGACTTACTTCTTGTTCTCATTCTAGCTCTTTTATCTCTAATTATTTGGTTCTACGGATGGTGTCTTCTAACATACTTAGCAAGTACAGGTTTAGATCTTTGTTCATCATTATGATCATTATCTTGACCTTCATTTTTATCTTCATCATCACTCGGTTCATCATTGTGAGCATTTTCTTGATTCTTGGTGTGTGCAGCATGTTGCTTGGTTGCATTGTTCTATCGCTTGATAGTGATACACTGTTTCTCGGGAAGAGTGTCAGGTTCTTCACTGTAGACAACTATATTGTATTCTTCTAATTCCTTTCTGCTTTCCTCATAATTTTTCTCAGCAAATTCATCCACTTTAACATTTTCACTTTCAATGATTTTGTTAGAAGATTTGTTAAGACATTTGTAAGCTTTGCTTTTGGTAGAATATCCTAGAAATATTCCTTCATCACTTTTAGAGTCAAGTTTCCCATTTCTATCATCTTTCAATATATACATTGACTTCCAAAAATTCTAAAGTAACTCACATTTGGTGTGTATCCATACCATAGCTCGTAAGGTGTCTTATTGGCATTTTTATTTAATTGAACTCGGTTCAGTGTATAAACAGTAGTACTTACAAATTCTCTCCAGAATGTCTATGTGATACCTTTTTCAATCATCAATGTTCTTGCACAATCAACAATTTATCTATTTCTCCTTTCAACAATCCCATTTTACTGTAGTGTTCTTGGTGCAAAAACTTGTCTTGTAATTCCATGCTCATTACACAAGTTAGTGAATTCATCAGAAATAAATTCCCCTCCTCTATCTGATCTTAGACATTTTAGTTCTTTTCCACTTTTCTTTTCAATTATATCTTTATACCATTTGAACATCTTAAATGCTTTGGACTTTTCTTTTAAGAACATGACAATCATCATTTCTAGAATAATCATTAACAAATAGAATTAAGTATCTATCACCATAATATATTTTTGTTCTTATTGGTCCACATAAGTCAGTATGGACTAACTCTAGAATAGCATTAGATGTGTAGGTTTTACTCTTGAAACTAGACTTTGTCATTTTACCTTTTTGACATTTTTTACACATGACATGGTCGGGTTTTGACATGCTCAGTAAGCCTCTTACTTTTATTTTCTTGCTTATCCTAACCATGTCAAAATTCACATGACATAACCTTTTATGTCACAACCAAATGTCTTCATTTCTAGCCAATAAACAAGTGGTCTTAATATCATCAAGATAGAATAGGCTACCTTTTGTTTGTTCACTAGTACCGATCAACCTTCTTATTCCATTATAGATCTTTTCCTTTTTGTTCTCAAATGCAACTTGGTGTCCTGTGTTATTCAGTTGTGAAGAACTCAATAGATTATAGTTAAGTCCTTTCACCCAATATGCATTTTCACATCTGATCAGATTATTCAACATGATTGTTCATTTTCCTTCAACTAGACAAGGTGAGTCATTACCCATCCTTACTGATCCACCATTATATTATTCAAAAGTTTCAAACTTTTCCTTATCTCCAGTCATGTGGTGAGTACAGCCACTATCAATAATCCAGACATCATTTTTACTAACCTTAGATATGAGTGCAGTTTCAACATACCTTTCTTCTTTGTCTGAATCATCCTTCATAGCAACAAATACTACCTCAATATCTTCATCAGATTTGGTGTCAGCATTTTCAGCTTTGTTCTCAACTAGGTAACAAGCCTTCTTTCCTTTGTCAGTTTAGTCTCGGTTATCTCTTCTATCAAAGTGTCGGTTGCTTTTGTAGTCTCGGTCATCACTTTTGTCAAACTTCTTTTCATAAGATCTGTCATTGTTTCTTTCATCTTTTCACTTGTTAGGGCATCTAGTAGCAAAGTGTCCAATTTCTTTGCAATTAAAATAGACCAATAGTAATTTACCTTTGTATCTTCCTTTACCTCTTTGTAATCTTCTAGCCATTAGTGCTTCAATTTCATCAAGCTCTATTTCATCACTATCATTTCTCATAGTGTGTTTATGACTAGATTTTCTTATTTTCAGAGAAGATTTGAATGCAAACTCAATAGTTGGTAAGACATTGTTGTCATAGTTATTCATCTAAAATGAAATAATTCTACCAATCAAACTATCAAGAGTAACATTGTTATTTGCTACTGTTATCATTTCTTGAATTGCAAATACTCTAATAGCATAAACAAGTAGTAAGGTTCTCAGAATTTTACTTACCATTATTTCTTCTTCAAGTGCACCTCCTACTCCTCGGATAGCATTAACAACCTCTTTGATTATTCTACTATACTGATTGATGTTTTCTCCTTCTTTCATTCTTAGGTCATCAAACTTTCCTCTTAGGCTTTCAGCTTTAGCTCTCAACACATTTCTATCTCCTCCATGTACTAGCTTGATTTTATCCCATATTTTGTTTGCAGTGGTGCATGATTTGACATCTTAAAATTAAGCATCGGAGAGTGAAGAAGAAATTTCTATCATCATAGAATTGTGTTCATGTTTATCTCTCAATTGATCAATAGTCAGAGGTATTGTCAGTGCAACATATTTAGTATCCAAGTATTGTGTGACATCATTTCCAATACCTGATAGATGGAGTCTTATCATGCTTTTCCATGATGCAAAGTTGTCTTTATTCAACTTAGGCACATCTATTTTACTCATCTTGTGATCTTTTAGCTTGAGTCTTTAAACTCTCTTCCAAGCATGAAAGCTCTGATACCAATTGTTAGAATAAATGAGAGGGGGGAGAATCAGTGGCCTCAAAAATTACTCCAATAATCCAACCAAAACTTATATCCAAAATATAATACCTTCAGTTATCATTCAGTCCTACAAGATGTATGTCATATGTAATTCTAACATATATATACTGCTCGGTGAATATATTGTTTATCTTTGCCTAGCCTTAACTGAGTAGTATTAAATAAACTTAGTGTTTACCAACCAATCCTATTTTAGTAATGTGTAAAGAAAAACATCAAAGTAGTGAACCATATACACATTTGACACATGGATTTTTAACATGGAAATCTTGTTAAGGGAAAAAACCACTTGGGACCGGTAACCCAAAATTTTCACTCTTCTGAAGTGAGCTCGGTGAAGAGCCAACCCTGTTAAAGGTTACAAACACACTGTTAAGTGCGACCTTGTTAGAGGATTCAAAACTAATAGTTTATTTTTTGACCTCGCATTCACTATGTTGTCAACAAGAAAACCTTTTGATACTCTTGAGTATCTTAATACAATAAGGATGGTTAAATCCCACCCGGTTAAGAGATTTTATGAATCAATGGTTAAACTGAAATAGTAAATGATCTATTCAATAATACAACTTTTACTTGCAGATTTTCAAATCTATTTTTATTCCATAATACCTCTTTGATCAATATTCTCTTTAATTCATTTTTCTGCCCTTCTTCCTTCTTTTCTGCTCGGTGAATGCTCGTGCTTTTGTTGCTCGTGTCTGCAGAATTCCCTTGGCTCTATTCTTTAGCCTGTATGATCAGATCTGCATGAAGACTTCTATCTTCACCAAAATTATATGCAAAATTCCTCTCTTGTATAATGAATTACTTGTCTCTTTATATAGACATGATTTCACCTTTTCAATCTCCTTGTCTTTCTTGTTCTTGACGTAGATTTCTTCTTGATCCGCAAATCACACCATGCATTGTTTTAATCTTTAAAGCTTTGCTTTAGTTTTATTCTGTATATTTCTCCTTGACAACTGTGAATAAAAATAGCTTTAAATCCTTAGCTCAACTGGTCGATGAAAATTAAAGTAATCAATCAGTTAACTCTAAATATATCTCCTTACGGCTAAGTAGTTTGTCATTTTCTAACTCCAGTTGATTTCGGTCATCAACTCTTAGTTTGCTCGGTAACACTCACTCGGGTACTATCGATCTTGGGTACTTCTGATCTCGGTTAACTCTATTCTCAGGTATCATTGTGTATCTTGGGTAAAACTATCCATCGATGTTGTCTGTCTGTCGGGAAACACTGTGAACTACTTGGGGTTCACTCTTTCTCGGGTAACTCCATCACTCAGTGTATACCTTTACCGACAATAAAAACTTTATCTCTTTAGATCTTCAAGTTTTGTGACAATATGTGTATGAGAAATCATAACATATTAGGTTGACAACAATGACAATACAATACATTAAATGATTTAATGTCTTGCATTTACTTTATGTAGCTCAGTGATCATCAACTTATCAACTTCAAACATTCAATCAATTATAGTTCATCACTTCAATATGTCATGTAGGTTCAGGTTCTGAATCTTGCAAATCTACTTGTGATGAAGTAGCTTCCCAATTTTTGTCAAAAAATTTTCCAACACCAAAGTATGATGATAATTTTATATATTTTTCTAGCCTCTCTTGGCTTCCCCACGTGTAGGAACCTTACCCTTATTCTTTTTCGACATCTCCAACAAAATAAAGGCTGCCAAAAAAATGTTAACTTGTTGAAGTGAAAATAGACTATAATATATATAAATATAATTCATTGGCCCTAAAATCACATCTAAGGTTTTTTTCCTTGAAAATAGCATAAGACATGTTATAATTATGTGGGCTTTGCCAAATATTTGTATACCTAATGCCTCCTATCAAATTTGCCAAAAAATATTGGTATAAATACATTCATAGATGAGTGTTAATGTACACAATTTGGTTCGATTGGTCTAGTTTCAGACTATTGAGTGCATTGGCATATGCATCTAAATATATATGTATAAACCATTGGAAAATATAGGCCATCATTTTGGGGCCTCTTTGAAATTATAGGAAAAAATTTAAAATTTATCGTATCCAAAAAATAGATTCGATTGGCGATATTGTGAAAGAAATGGAGAAAATTAAATAAACAAATGAGTGATGGGCTTGAGCATTCAACCCAATATTTATAAAAATCGAATGATAGGGCCAACCCAATATATGCATTATAGTCACCAAATCCCCAGTCGCCGATGTGAGACATTCACTGAATGGAAAATATTTTCCACTAAAATTATTATTTCTCTTCATCCTTTTGGGTTGTGCTATTCTGATTTAGGTTTGAGCGTGATACTTTGGGGGTGTTCCTAATGTATCATAGTACCCATGTACCATTTTCTTTGGTGAGTGGTCTTTCTACATAGCATTTATCACCATTTCTTATGATACAAACAGATAAATTTAGATCTCCCTCCTTGATGTAAAACTCCTTTGCTTGGCCTCCAATGTGGAAAGAAGCTAGATATATGGAAGGAAATGCCTTGCATGCATGGGGAAATGAAGACTTGAAATGATTAAAATTTTTGATAATGGATTCCTTCACTAATGGATGCTTGCTTGCACTTGAATATCTTGAATTCACTATGAATGTATGATAGCTCGCATATGTATAAGTATTTTGGATGGATATATGTAGACTGTAGGTATAAAAATGACAGCAAGAGTTCTCATTTTATACACATTTTGGGGCTCATATTTCACCTAGGATGACTGTAACTTCAAACCTTAGAATAAAGTCCTGTCATCAGGATCCTAGACAACTTTAGGCACAAAACACTAGGACTAGGTCGACTTGGCCAACCTAGTCTTGGAAAAGGTCCACTTGGCCAACCTAGTCTATATGTTTTTGCTTCAAAATATCCTAGGATGTCGAGGAGTGTGATCAAAAGTGATGGTTAAAGCCACACCTTTCCAGGGAATTAGGGCCAATCCCGAAATTCAAAAATCCATGCATGTGACCTAGGAAGAAAGTGAATTATGGTGTTGGATGGAAAATGGGAAATCAAGCATAGGAGTTAGAGCCAACCTTGAGTTTAAACAAGTTTGAAGGAGAGGAAGGACCTGTATTTGAATTAAATTTGCATTTAAGTTAAATATGGGATCCTACCATAAGAAACACACTAGAGTAGGCTCAAAATAGTCCCAAAATTAGTACAAATTAGTTGCTTACTTTTTAGGATAGTACATTTAGCTCCAACTTTAGCAGGAGAATGAGACAAGCTCATGCTCATAGTAAAGGAAGATAATGAAAGAAAGAATGATGAGAGAGAAATGATCATGGTGAATTGCAAAGAAGTAAGACATTGCTAAGTTCAAGGATGCAAGCCCCCAAACCAAGGGTCTTAACTCCACATCCATGCACAAGGGCTCAAAAATGAAGCTATAAGACCATAAAAAGGCAGAAAATGCATATCTAATCTAACATTAGATCCATTGAAAAGGGAATTCAAAAACATATGCAAGAAACACATAAAACCCCCTTTAAATGATGCTCAAATGCTCTCCTTTCTTCTCCATAGAGTTGATTATTGTTGCTCTTTTGCTTAGGAAAAAAATGCACAAATATTGAAAGCCAAAGTGATGTCAAGAATACTAGGAGATAGTGGTCCCAACTTGAATGAGAGAATTGCATATCAATTTATAGAAATGAGAGACAATTTGCAAAATTAGAATGCATAAATCAATGCATAATGGAGGGAAAAGGAAGAAGCAAATTAATAGGAAACAGAAGCATAATTAGGGGAAAAATGAATAGGGAAAGGTGGAAGAAATCATGAAGCATATAAATAGGATATGAAGCACAATTAGAGGACATGACAAATTAAGTGGAATCAGGAGGAATTAATTCAATTAATAAATCAATATTCCTCATAAAAGCAATATTTAGCATTTATGAAATTCAACAATTCCATAAACTAGAAATTAGCCATTTAATTAATTGTGAAGACTTAGGAAAAGAATACATAAATATGATTTATTCATACAGGCTAGGGACAAATATTAGGTCATTCATCCCAAGAGAAAAAATTAGTGAATTATTGATCAAATTGAAGGCATTAATGCACAATTGAATTGGTTTTGATAATATTGATAGGATTATGATAGCTCTGAGGCATTGATGAACTTTGAAAATGCGCTCAAATAATGATGTTTAAAACTGATTGAATAGCACCAATGAACTTTGATGAAGCCATAGGATTGAAATAGGAATAGGGAAACATTGATGAACTTGGAAAATGTTCCTAAGATAATGATGATCTGCAATAGCATTGATGATGATAGGTAGATAACGATAACATCGATGAACTTGGACAATGCTATCGAATGAATGATAAAAGCTATGAAACATTGATGAACTTGGAAAATACTCTTGGGGAGACATCAATGAACTTGAAAATTCTCCTAGGTTGATGATGATAAGGCATCAATGAACTTTGACAATGCCTTGGACTAGATTGACAATGATATCATCAATGAACTTTGACAACACTATCAAAGGACGATTGAAAAGAGATGAGGCCTTGATGAACTTTGAGAATTCCTTTAGAATGATATAAATGAGTTTGGAATGATCTTGGATTGATTTAGGAAGATTAGGATTGATTAGGACTGGTTTAGGAAGATGATCAATTCAGTCAAAATGAGAGAAATGTTAGTAATTGATTACATGGAAGAGCGACACAATATTAGTGAATGAGAAAGATCAAACACACAATATAGAAGATATGTTAAAAAGGGGGCACAATTATTGAACCATTTTTGGGTGTCTACAGAAGCAAAAAATCAAAAGGAAAATCAAAGATAAAAGAAACAACACACAAAATGGGTTAGTACTAAAAATAGAACTCCAAATCAACTGGTAGAAGAGACCTTAATCAAAAATGTCACATCCACTAATATAATGTCTGGAAAGCTATTGCAAGAGCACAAGTGATCACATAGGAAGAACAAGAGCATCACCAAAGACAATACATACTCCATGATCTAACCTAATAGAATAACCATGAGAGCATAGAAAAAGAGAGAAATGGGATAATTGATGGTCTAGAAAGTTGTGTTATGCTAGTCAAATCTACCTCAAAAAATTAGCGCATGTGGCAGTTTGAAAATGTTTTGCACACGAGGTGGCTTTAAAATGTTTTGCACATGAGGAGACTTTAAATGTTTTGTGCACGAGGCAGCTTTAGGGGACCATTCTAATGTAAATTCCATGTGAATCCATGTTTATGTATTAAAATTATAGAAATTTCATGTGGATCCATGATAAGTGACAAGTCTTATGCAAAGCTTGTTTCCATGTGGATCAATGAAACGTGATTAGTCTTATGGAAAGCTTGTTTCCATGTGGATCAATGAACAAAATGTTGCATATAATGTATAAGGGATGTTGTATGTATTCCCCCCTCCTTATGATGAAAACTTAGGAGATATAACAAGGAATATAATCAAGGATACCTACTTCCAACAACAAGAAGATATCCTTAAAAACAATAATGAATTCCATAAACTCAGCTAAGAGTGTTGACTCTCATGAGATAAGAAAATAGATAATCATGAAAGGATGTGTTGCATGTGAGAAGAGACCCTTGAAAGGAATAGATATTGGTTGTAGGACCACTACCTTGAAGATGAGTTCTTGAACAAAGATAACATCTTCAAGACAAAAGAGGGGGAAAAGAATAAAAATGCACCAATTTAGCCCTCTATTTCCAAGTGAAATAAGGATTCTTGATGAAGAATGACAAAATTTGAAACACAAAGTAAGGGAATTTGTTTATAAAGAACATATTTTTATAAATAAATAAGAGGTTGTGATCAAGGATGCACACCTCTTGTATAAGAGAGAATCCTGAATCAAAACGAACAATTATTTATAGGAAAAGAATATCACATGATAAACAAATGCCACAATACTAAGGAAATTAGATCCTTAGAGAAGAGGGAGAAAAATAATATACATGAAACCTTTCCCCCTAAGTGTGAAGGAAAGATGAAATATATGATGCACTCTCAATGATAGTTACTTCATAATAGACACACAATTTGAAGAAAAATAATTTCCAAATCATAGAGAACTTTTGCTATAAAAAAAACATATTTTCTAAAAGATATCACATTATGATGCATGAGAATATCAGGATCTTGGTAATCTTACATCAACCAAAAATATTTGTTTTCATGTTTGATTAGTTTGGTGTTTCTGTTAGCGATCGATCTGTGGTTGTTTTTCTATTGTGGTCGGTACAGTGTATTTGTGGCTTTGTGTTGGAACTTATCCTATGATCGCACATCATTTGGATTAATCATTCATGATATTTTCTAGATTCTTTTCTTGATTTTCCTATTCTTCATTTTCTCGGTCAATCGTAGTATTTTTCGATAATTGTTTGATCTTCCGATCAGAATCTTTGTATGCGATCGTTCCCGCTCATTGATATGTTTGAGGCTGAATTTATTATATGGTCGCATCTCTTATTTGTTACACTAGAGGTTGAACCTAATGATTTTGGGTCCTGGCCTATTTGTTGTAACATGTTTCCCCAATTATTGGGAAATGTGTTCTTTTTTGGGCTGACCAGATGTGATTACTTTATAAGCTTATGGATTTGTTCCTAAGGGGTGAGTGATCTTCATAAGATTATATAGCTTTAGTTTGGCTAGGGTTTGTAATGGTCTTTGGATCTTAATCAGGAATGTATGCTTGGCATATGAGATTGCATGTTGTAGATCTATTGTAAATGATTTTATGATAATAATTGAAGGTTGATCTCTCATTTCTATCCATCTTAGTTTATTGTTTCCATTTTGTTGTATTAGCTGCAAGGATTGGAATAATCTCCTTGAGGTTTCTCTATCCTTGATTGCATCACATTATAAAGTAATCAAGTCAACATGAAGGAGGTGAATGAAATAAATGATATGAATGACTATTAAGTAATAGACATGCCCTTTGAGGCATGAAAAATATTGTTAAGAAAAGATGTTAGGATATTGCATAAAACAAAGTATCTCATGCCGAAAAGGATGTACCATCAAGAAATAATACCAATCCATATAGAAATAAGAGGAGAAAAAGGATGCCAGATTATGTCTACTTAGTGATCACCCCAATTATACAAGATATGCACTTCCAAGCAAAGAAGAAATTGTAAGGAGGATACTAATCTCATTAAGGAGAAAGATCTTACATAACAATTTTGTACATGGGAGGACATCATAGTAAAAAAATATCATCAATAAAGAGATAAAAACCCAATATCTAACTTAAGTGTGAGATATTTTATAATATATGAGCACTTCTAAGCATAAGGAGAGAGGACATAATACTATAAAAGATGCAAGGCCATAAGGGATATTGGATGGATTGAAAAGAGAAAAGGGAAAACACATTAAGCTCCCAAAGTGGCCCTATATAAAATATGCACTCTCAAGAAAGCATGCAAGGTTGCAACTCAGGATGGCAATATCATTATGTAGAATGACTAATGTATGCCAAAAAATATGTCTTTGTGTAATAGAAACGTGTCCACAAAGGCATAAAATGGATCCTAAAAGAAGGAATAAATGATGACCTATTTCCCTTAGTTTGAGAGAGCAAGAGGGAGTTTCTATTATGATTCCCTAAAATCATTACACAAAGGGGTTTACATAATGGAGAGCAACATAATAGGAAAATAAGATGGTGTTGTATGACTTTGATATCAAGGAAATGTAAAAGATATGGAATTAAATGAAGAAGAGCTCTATCAACCAAATCTTGAACAAATGGTCTAAATTCAACATAATCACAAAGAGAATGCTTGTTGGTATTATTAAATAAAAATAAAAATTCACTATTGATAGGTTTTTAGTTTTTTGGAAAGTTCCTCTAAGGGAATCTTATTTTAGAATTATAATTGATACTCCAATATATTCATTTGGCCAAAGCTAAGAGGTCATCAAAAGGTGGTATATCATTAGATGGAGGTGGAAAAATGATGTCAAGAGGATGTTTTTGTTGAGATGGGGATGGTAAAGGTTTAACACGAGTTATGAAACCCATGCCACCTTTATGATCTTGTTGAAGAGAATTAATAAGATTTTTAATGCCTTGTTCATTTATACCAAGCCCTAGACCTTTGCATCCTTGTTGAGTGGTAATATCATAACGCATGTTGTAAGTAGCCTTTAATGTAGAAGGATAAGGTGATTCATCTTGAGGTTTGTGAACATGTTTTGTATAAGAAGGAATAGAGGTAGTATTGTTCTCTTTATGGAGATCATCATGATAGTTCTCTTTTGGTGGTGAAGAAGAAATATTATCCAATATTCAGGAAGAGAAATCATCTAGCAAATCTCTAACATCTGGATCATGAATAATGTTTTGAGGAATAAGATTATGAAGATTATGATTAGCATTAGGCTAATTAACAAAGACTCTTGTGTTATCTATATACTTCATGTATTTTGTTAAAATATGAAGATGAAGCACACATGAAACATTGATAATGACCTTGAAATATGCCTTATAAGGAAGAGGTATAAGTTAATCTCATTATGCTACACATAAGATGCCATGAAATAATACAAACATAATGAAATGTGAGAAGCTATGATTCGCTTCATGTGTTTGATAAAAAGAAGTAAGAGGGAATGTAATGAAATAATTAATTGTACACCAATCTAATTTAGAGAGTTCCATGTTAACAAACATACTACTAGATCTCAAAATAGGAATGTGATAAAGATAAGAGATAAAAAAAGAAGAGAAATCTAACACCAAAATAAGAATGGAAATGTTATAATTTGGGCTCACCAAAATGTGATGGAATAAATAATGAGCAATGATAGGATGTAGATAACTCACTAAATATTGGCATACATTAGAATGCAAAACTTACGGCAAGGTGAATCCAATTAGTATAACCAAGAAAGAAAGGGTGCCAATGTGAGATCTACATATTGTATGGTTTTGGATTCTTTATGATAGGAGTAATAAGGAATGTAAAGGTGTTAAATGATTGAAAAAAAAGTAGATTTAATCTATGAAAGTAAGTGAAAGAGTAAAATAGAGAAATGAACTTACGTTTTAGTTAGGAGAAGAGAAATGAATTTCAGATTTGAATTTCCCGTCTTTGTTTTGGTGTTTGTATCTATTTACCATGAAAATTTAAGCCAAAAAAGTGGAGGAAGAGGTTGTATAAGGTGATCTAGTCCTATAAAAGGTCATGTAAGATGACCTATTCCTTTCAAGTTCAAAGATGATGACATTTTTTAGGGATCTACAATAGGATTTGAGACTCGCAAATCTGGATTTGCAACTCCCAAAACTATTTTTGCAAACAAAAAAGAAGGGGAAGAAGGTTAGAGAAATCTTTTTTCCTTGGTAAAACCCTTATATAGGAATCAACCTTGAAATGAAATAAATGTAATAGAAATAAGTGTCGTCATGTAGCATAGATTAGATCTAAACAATGGAATATATCATACCATTTAGATGCAAAATATTTCTTATAATGTGATCAAGTATGGTGATGCAATAGCTTTGACTCAACATAAAAACCAAAAAGAAATCATAGACAAAACCCCATGTAGTAGATGTTGTAATTTTACACAATGTTGGGTTGAAGAGAGATAAGAAGAAGAGGATTTGATAGATAAATGTAGATCTCACTCCTTGATGTCAAACTCCTTTGCTTGGCCTCAAATGGGGAAAGAAGCTAGATCTATGGAAGGAAATTCCTTGCATGCATGAGTAAATTAAGACTTGAAATTATTGAACGCTTGGTAATGGATTCCTTCACCAATGGATGCTTTCTTACAAGGTCAACCTAGATGACCTCGTCCAGGTGTTTTTGTGTCAAAATATCTTGAATTTGGGGGAGTTTTCTAAAAAATGATGGTTAAATCCATAGCCTTCTAGGGGATTAGGACCAATCCTGAAATGCAGAAATGCATGCATAGGACCTAGGAAGAAAGTGAATTATGTGGTTGGATGGAAAATGAGAAATAAAGCATAGGAGTTTTTTCCAACCTTGAGTTTAAACAATATTGAAGGAGAGGAAGGACCTATATTTGATTTAAATATTCATTTAAGTGCAATATGAGGTCATACCATAAGAAACACATTAAAATAGGCTCAAAATGGTCCCAAAATGTGCACAAATTAAGTGCTTACTTTTTAGGACAATACATGTATTAATCCCTTTTATCCTCATGTAAAATAATAAAATCTTAATTATCCAATGACCAAATATTATAAGATAAGAGTTATTATTGTTGAGGTATTAGGTCTTCCAATAATTGTGTTTCTCATAATCCAAAAACCACTCCCAATAGGTAGTCATATACAAAGAAGCACCAAAGTCTATCATATATGCATCCTCACATACATGTATTGTCAAGCCACAAAAAAAAAATCTATTGCATCCATTTGAGAAGAATTATCATAAACATCATTAGATTAAACCTTTTTCTTCATTTTCTCCTCCTTACAATATCTTCTAATGTGATTTATCTTGCAACAATTTCACTATTTACCTTGGACTTTGCAATGGACTTCCTACAAATAGTCAAAGCTTCTTAGTGGATTCAATAGTGTTTCTCTACATCTTTGAGAGAAGACTAAACATGATTTCAGCAGGCACTAATTTGAGATAGTGGTTCCAATAATCATTACTAAGTTCTTGCATGAGTTTGATAAACAACACAAAGGTGCCATGCATCAATTTTCCTCTTTCATCTTCACAACCAAAAATTGTAACTAGGTTATAATCATGTTGAATGTATTCAATTTCTCAACAACAAAATAATCATCACCCATTCTCAAAGTGTACAACTTCTTTTGAATAAAACTTATTAACTAGGAATTTGGCTTGGTACAATTTCTCCAACATTTCCTATAGTGATTTTGTAGTGAATTTTTCATAGGCATTCAATAAAATAAAATCAACCAAGTAAAGCCTAACAAGACTTATTTATTTTTCATCTTAAAACATCCAATCATAATTTTGATGCATGCCCCAACCATCCAAAAAATTAAACTCAATGAGTATCCCTTTGTTGTCTTTTCCTTATCTTATACATTACTGATAACCAATTTGAGAATTCTTCAATTGTCCCCTTGGTCAAAAATGATTTTACCCCTTTAATTATTTATTCATGTGCCTAAACTTTAAAAATCATATAAGTAGAAGGTGTTTTGATTAGTTGGTAATCTTTATTAGATTTTCGAATTTCTCCCTACTTGCATGTTTTCCTTTTGTTCCCCACTTTTGGACTCTTTCCTTCAAGACCAATATTTTGAGAATATACCTTTAATTGTATACTAGGTAAGTGATTTTATTGACCCTTGAACCCTATCCTTATTTTTCCTTCACCCCTCTAGGCTATTAAATTTCTTTGCAGTGCATAACTTATTATAGATTATTTCCATTAATATGTGGTGATTTCCTATATACCTCTAGCTTATCCTTTCCCAACAACTAATTAGCTTATGAATATTTGTTGGATTCATCATTGAACACTGATAATCTAACATATAATATTATTAAGATATCCAATGTTTCTTTTCCTCTAAGTTCGCAATCCTAGACTTTGGGGATTTTCACTATTTGTCTCCCCGTCGATCTTCTCCTTATATTTTCCTCCTACTTACTTGAATTTTGAGCTGAAGCATTCATAATTTTTGCTACCATTATGTTTTGGGACCATGTCATCGTGCATCCCCAATCCCAAATGGGTTCTCCTTTCCTCTCCACCTCCCTTCATCAAAATTCTCCCAGACCCAATCTTTCTTCCTCTTTTTTCAATATCAAGTATTCCTTTTCATTTTCCTCAATCTCATCCACTTTTAATTATGCTATGCATTTTTAGGCCTCTCCATCCCCTGTACCTTACTTGGAAATTATAAAACGTACCCATCATCATTCTACTCATGTATTCTTGTTGATTAACGTGAATTGAGCATTTTAGGTTGGGAATTATTATAAAACTTGAAAAGTAAAGTATTTTAATATTATTTTACTTCATTGACAATGTACTAATTGACTATTTTTTACCTTCCATTTAGTTATTTTATATTTTTCTCTTATATTAATTTTTATCAATACATCGAGAATTTTTAGCCTATATAGAGATAGATATCAAGGCCACAAACAAGGGGCCTCATCCCCAACATGAATGCAATAGACTATCCACACTCGCGATCCTAATAGCTCAACAAGGGAGTAGACCACATGTATGAACACTAGAAGAATCAACATTATGACTAACAATCCACAAGCTCATTCGATTAGCGAAGGCACAAGCCTATGATCATAATCTCCAACAATGATTTGAACCTTGATGAAAACATCAATAATGACACAACTTAGCCAAGACAATTGAGATGAAACCTTGTTTTACTCCTATGTTATTATATATTTCTTTACTTTCATTTTTTTATCAAATTAGGAACACCAAAAATGACAAGTTATATAATATGATGATTAAATAATAAAATGGGTATTTTTGTATCTTTAATTTTTGCTAAAGGTAGGAATACTAATGTATTTATTAAATTTATTTTATATATTTAATCTATCATATAGAATTAAAAAATGTAAAAACCCTTCCACTATGGTCAGGGTTCCCTGAATAGTTCTACTTCTTGTGGTTGTTCTTCACTTTGTGGTTGTAGGCATGGCCATAGTTCTCCTTGGTGCTCTTAAACCCCCAAGCCTTAGGCTCCTCACCACAAGTATAGTTGTAGGAGTGGCTGGGATTGATGGTGCTCTACTTCTTCTCCACATGGACGCTTTTCCTCTAAGTGGCGATCAAGGGGAGAAAGATCATCCAATGATGGTTGCAATGATGTGGTGGTGAGTGGTGGAGGTGTTGGTTGGCCAAAATGCTCAAATTGGCTCCCTTAGTTGGGTTTAGCAATTTTACTTGTGAGGAATGAAGACAAGGATAAAGATGAGGGTGAAGCTATTTTTGACAAGGGGTGATCCATTCTTGATGCCACCCCAGACCCCATGAACATATTGAGAAAATCAGATGCCAAGGATCCTCCTCTACCTCCCACTAGTGTTACCTCCCATTAGTGTTTCTCTATTGCTTAAGAAACTTTATTGTTATTTATGTTATCTTTCTTTCTTGGGGAAATGCTCATGTGACTTTGAGGAGTGATCTTGTGTTCGCCTATATTTTGTTTATAGATGCATGCATATATTTTTAAACTAATTGAAACTGACACATGTTGAAAGAATAGTGTCAGGAGGACGACTATGATAAATTATTGACTTATCATCAATAAAATTTGCTAAATAAGAATCGATTAACTATTGGTTATATAAAATTCATTAAGTAAACAAAGTAATGATTACCGTTAATGATAATCAATCTTGTATATGCAATTTTGACCAAACATAATTAGTATGGAAACTGTGATTAACATAAACAAATAGGTGTAAGTCTATGGATGTGATGAATGGATGGGATCCATTCAATCAAGTATAAGTCTGATGTTTGTGTTATCTTCATTGATCATTGAAGAACATATAGCATTCAGATCAATGACATCAATAATATTGGAGATCATATTATGAACAATTTGCACATACATTTATCAGTGTAGAGGATATAGTGATCGCAACATATACACAGATGGCAGATACAATAGAGCAGATTATTCTGAAGGATTATACTCATAGTTTGAGATCGTAGTGTTACAGAGGATATTCCTACTGAAATCATATTTTATATATATATATATATAAACCCTAATCACAGAACATATATGTTGGGATCAATCTTAGATTATATTTACAGTAATCAATTATACATAGATACAACAAAATTAAGATCAATATATATTGATCATAACAATTGTAATTAGACTTTAATATTTTGATTATTATATAAAGGAACATTATTGCTTTATTTTTCACCTTCAAAGTTAAAGGTTTTCCCAGGGTACCTGGTGTATTGTGTTAATTATTTTACATTTTTGTTATCTTTATTAAATCCGATCGAATCAACATGGTATCAGAGAAGGCTTGAAAAAAATTGTGTTGTGTTTGGATTTACTTAGCTGTGAAGTTATTATTCATCTCTCATATTCAAGGTACAATATCCAATCACAAAATGGTATTCTGACTCAAGGTCAAAGACACACTTTAAAGTGCCACAAACTTCACTTCATGGAAACTTAGAGTACTTATTGCACTTGAAGAAAATGATCTTCTCCAGCTTGTGGGGGAAAATACATCAGAATTGGATGATCAAGAGGAGAAAATCCAATTCAAAAGGAATGTTATTAAAGCAAAGAAGCTTTTAATTGACTCTGTATAAGTGTTAGAATAATTGAGAGGGGGGTGAATCAGTGGCCTCAAACATATTCCAATAAATCAACTCAAAAAATTAGTACCACAATATTAAGCCTCTAGTTATCTTTAGTCCTACAAGATGAATGTCTTGAAATAATCTTAACAAATAACTACTGCTCGGAGTTCACTGTTTAAACCTTATTTTTACTATTTACCGATTAGTAGTCTTTCATTTACCGAAATCTAGTAAATTACTTAGTGTATATCGATCAATCCAGATTTATTTATGTGTAATGCAAAACACTAAATTAATGACTCATAAACACATTGACACATGGATTTTTAACGTGGAAACCATATTAAGGGAAAACCCACTTGGGACCGGTAACCCAAAATTTTCACTCTTCTAAAGTGAGCTTGGTGAAGAGCCAACCCTATTAAAGGTTACAAACACACTGTTAGGTGTGACCTTGTTAGAGGATTTAA
>MU223890.1:639683-654040 GCA_018584345.1 Thuja plicata
ATAGAGGAGAAACCATCACCTCATACTTTATGAGGATAACTGAATTGAGAAATCAACTCTCTACTATTGGTCACATATGTGATAGTAAGGATTTAACTATGATAACTCTGAATGGGCTCCCTATTTCGTGGGAAAACTTTAGGCAAGGAGTAAGTGCTCACGCCAAACTTCCCAAATTTGATCGACTAAAAGCTGATTGTATTCAAGAAGAGTATAACCTGAAATCTAGAGGAATCATGGACTCCACTAATGAAGATGTTCAGGCTCTCGTCACTAGTTCAAAAAGGAAAAAGGGAAAGAAGTCATATGATCAACAACCATTCAAGAAACCTAGAGACACCTCTACAATGCAATGTTTTAGATGCGACAAATATGGTCACACTGCAAGAAAGTGTCCTGACAAACTTAGAATGCAAGCTTCTCTTGTTGAAGTAAATACTTCAAATGTATGTTCAAAGAAATATGTATTCTAAAAGAAATTCAAGATACCTTATGATTGAGAGGGAGTTCAATGATAAAGAACACTTCTGAGGTAAAAATTGTCATGTTTGTTTATTAATATATTAATGTTATGTTATAACTATATGGGCCCTATGTAAATCATAAGGAAGTGATGACTTCCAAATGATTTTCACTTGTATATGTTAAATTTATTGTAAGGTGACGATCTTACAATAACTTTGTATTGTGGATAGAATCGCCGATAGAGGCAATCCACACAATAAAGCTTGTGAGTTGTGGACAGAATTGCCGATAGAGGCAATCCACACAGGAGCTTGTGGATAGAATTTCCAATAGAGGCAATCCACACCTTAGCTTGTGAGTTGTGGATAGAATCGCCGATAGAAGCAATCCGCACAAGAGCTTGTGTATAGAATCGCCGATTGAGGCAATCCACACAATGAAGCTCGTGAATTTGTGGATCAAATCGCCGATAGAGGCAATCCACACAAAAGCTTGTGGATAGAATCGCCGATTGAGGCAATCCACACAATGAAGCTTGTGAGTTTGTGGATCAAATTTCTGATAAATGCAATCCACACAAGAGCTTGTGGATCGAATTGCTGATTGAGGCAATCCACACCCTAAAGCTCATGACTTGTGGATCGAATCGCCGATTGTGGCAATCCACACGAGAGCTTGTGGATCGAATTACCGATTAAGGCAATCCATGTGAGAGCTTGTGGATAGAATCACCGATAGAGGCAATCCACACCAAAGCTCGTAAGAGCTTGTGGATCGAATCGCCGATGGAGGCAATCCACTTGAAAACAACCTTCACAATTTATGAACTTATTGTGATGTGAATTTTATCTTCCCTAGCTAAGAGGGAGTGTTGAAGTTATAGCTTTGGTTAGATCTATAATATACATACTAAGTTATTATGATAATAATATTATTGTTAATTTAATATAATATTATATTGTCGATCAAATTAACTTCACATGAGATAATATATATATATATATATATATATATATATATAATTTGAAATTGACTAAATAATATCAATCGCATTATAAATACTGATTTATACTGGTTGACAAAATTACCGATCCATATCAGTTTAGTTTATGACTGATGTGTATCAGTTAGATGCTAAAGGTATCAAGAATTATATTAATGAATGCCTCCTTATTAATCCGCTCCACCCCAAGTATCGTGTGGACTGCAGTCGTATCTCACGGGTAAAATTACACTGTCATAACACCGATCATTAGTGAGTTTAGATAAATGTTTATTGTCTTGCACTATAATTTAATGATATCAGTTTAGTATATTGACTATTGCATACTGATTAGTGTTATCATAGGGACATGACATTATAGAGTCATGTCTCCTCAAGGAGACATGTCTCTATAATGGCATGTCTCTCAAATACATATATATAGTCTTTAGTTGTTTGATAAGAGACAAGCATATACAATGCTATATTGAATGCGAGTCTCATCTATACAACATGATATTGAATATTATATATATTTATATATATTTTTTATTATATTGATAATAAATATATATTCATATATTTTGATTAAATATATTACACATATTGAGGTCATCTAAGAAAAATTAAAATCCACATAATCTGATCCAAAATTTAACATATTGTAAGCTCATTATACCTTTCTGATCAATGTATCTTTTCAGTACCTTTGCTCCACTTCATTCTATTAGGAATAACAATCCACAAGACAACTAAGAGGTGGGTGAATTAGTTGTAGTATAGATTATTAAACTTTAAACTTTATAAATCAAATCTGCAAATGTAAATGATAACACAGTAAATGCCAACACCATAACACAATATTTATTGTCGAGGAAACCATGTTAAAGGTAAAACCCTAGTGGGAATTAACACCCACAAATAATATACTGAGAGTATAGTATCCTTGTTAAAAGATATTAGCCTTGTTAGGAGCTTGTTACAACATTACAGTACACAGTCCCTGTTTGGAGATAGACCCTATTAGGAGTCAAAAAAAATAGTAGGCACACTGCCCAAAGAAGGTTAAAGCCACCCTCAAGGATTTACAATCTGAATCAAGTGTATAAAGAAAATACACAATCCAGTGCACTGTCTGATAGCAACTGTCTTTGCTTGGTTAGTTCCAATGAAGTATTCTTCTCATAAACTCTGCTCTACATCCAACAGCCAAACAAGCCTCACAGCTTTTCACTTCTTCTCCTTTTCTTTCTCTATCACACCTTTTCAAAAGAAAAGATCACTCATATATACCCTCTTACAATAATTTGTTAGGTCGACCAATTAAGATTTCCTAATACATAAATAATTAATTAGGCCAGCCAATTAAGGATTTCCAATATATAAATAATTATTTAACACCTTGCTAAGATATACATGGTACCTATAACAAGTAAACATCATTTACAATTCATCACATATACTTCCAAATCCATAATTCATGCTCACGATTAATTTCACACTCTACATGTCTGAAGTCAGCCAGCAAATAGGTCTTCTCCAGAATACACGCCACAGCTGATGTCACCAGTCATCAAACAAAAATTGAACACAACCCATTATTATAACATATGTTAGCTATCCACCAGTAAGTTTGCATCATCTAAAATATCTTCGCCAGAAAGATATACCAGAAACATAGAGACTTGCTCTGTCCAGAATCACTATTACAGTCCAAAAACCAGTCTTCACCAATTCAACTATAACATCTGCAATATGCAACATAAAGCCAAGCTACCTTAGAAATAAGGTCAGAACGCATCCTTATACATAAGTATAACTTCAATCATTTTGAATCATCCATACAGTGTTCGTACACTCCTTCCAGTCAAGTAGCCAGTTTGTCTTCTCCATAGAAATATATGTTGACATTAGTGACAAAACATGAATATCAAAAGCATGATCAGTAACCAAAAATGATATCATCCAACAATATCCCCCTTTGGAATTGATGGAAACATATGGGAAAATCCATATGCATCAACCCAAAAGTACTCTCTCTCTCAATACAATATTCCCAATATCCTCAACACAAATCTCCCCAAAATAGTATGGATTTTCACATAGATTCCTTCCCCCTTTGGAAGCAATGGCAAAGGGTGCCATAACTCATCTGTAGTCTTCTATAAGGTGTATCTTTTTCAAATCTTCATGTACAATCATCTAGGTGCAAGATCACCTAAATGTACTCCATAGTATTATCCTGCGATCACTCCCCCTAAGGAGTAGATCCATACATCAAGTCCAGAGAATGATATAGCTCTGAGATCCACTGGATCGATGCACATCTACATCATTTTAGTTATCACTGGGAGGGGCCATCACCCCAAGCATGCCTCTAAGATATTCAAATGCATCTTTTGGCAAAGGTTTAGTAAATATATCTGCTATCTATTCCTTAGTGCTAATATACTCCAGTTTAATCTCTTTATCTGCTACCTTCTCCCTTAAGAAATGATACTGAATAGAAATATGTTTAGTCTTTGAGTGTATTACGGGATTCTTTGACATATTCTCTATGCTAGTGTTATCAAAATGGATAACCACTGGTTCTTTGAAAATTATTCCAATGTCCTTCAGCATTTGTTTCATCCAAATGACTTGTGTACAGTTTATTGCAGCAACAACATACTCTGACTCAGCAGTAGATTGAGCAATACAGTTTTGCTTCTTGCTCAACCAAGAAACCAGCCTTTCCCAAGGAAATATGCACCGCCACTTGTACTCTTCCTGTCATCCACATTACCTGCCCAATCAGCATCAGTAAAATCTTGCAATGTAAAATCATCATATTTTTTATACCATAATCCATATTCTATTGTCCCTTTCAAATATCTGAAAATTCTTTTTACAGCAGCAAAGTGTGTCTCTTTAGGATTTGCCTGATATCTAGCCACAATTCCAACTGCATTGGTAATACATGGTCTACTGTGTGTTAGATATTGTAGACCTCCAATCATTGATCTGTACTTAGTCTGAACAACACTTTGAGTCTCATCACTATTAGTCAGTTTGTTTCCTGTCACCATAGGTGTTCCTACAGGTTTATGATCTTCCATTCCAAATTTCTTTAACATTTTCTTAAGATGCTTGGTCTGAGATATAAAAATTCCATTCTTACTCTGATTAATTTGCAAACCAAGAAAAAATTCCATCTCACCAATCATTGACATTTCAAAATCATGTTGGAAAGATTGTTGGAAAGCTTCAATGGGAACAATTGTTGTTTTTTCAATGATGTCAAACCTTAATTGGTAAGACTATTGCTATATGTTTGAGTACCATATCTATTGATTGATGAAGGAGATTTAAAAAGAAGACCAAGTGAAATGGTTGAGTTATGAGAAATCACAAGGGTACTTGATCAGTTGGCACATTAGCAAAGTAATGTGTCGTTTATCTTTTGATGATAGTTTACTGAGAACAGTTTATGTCGATCGAGCACTAGTGTATGTCAAGAATAATTTCTAGTGTCGATCGAGCGTCAGTAAATTATGGAGGAAAAAGTGTTGGCCGAGCAGCAATATTTTGGTAATTGTTGAGATTTGAGATCTCTGGCTGACATAGTTGATTTTATTGGGATATGTAAAGTTAATTAAGGATAAGCATGATTGATCCACACTATTTAAATGCATGGGTAACTGTAATTAATGCATGAATCAAAGATTCAATTATTGATTGCTTTGGAGAAGTAAATTAAATGTAATGATGGAAAGCTCGATTGGATCTGACCTAACCTAAGATCTACGATCTTGATTAAGAGGCAAAAGATTTATTTGACCTAGAGGAAGAGGTATAAGATAACCTCAAGGGGTTATTCATGAAAGAAGTATGAGTATGCAAGAGGATTGCATAGTTAATTGAATGATTGGCATAATATAAGTAGAGAAGCAGAGAACTACAAGATTGATTGCTTGATGGATTTCCAAGTAGATCTAAGGATTGAAATGAGAATGGAGGCTACTCAGTGAATTAGAATTAGAGTTGAATTGGATTTTCATTTTCAAAGTAAGTTGTATGTATCAGATCACACTTGTTGATTACTTTCTAACCATTGTATCAGTCAAAATCCTTTAACTAGGTTGACCTAACAGTCATTGTATAAATCCTTTGAGCAAGGTGACATTCAGGTGGAATGTTCTAAGTCCTCTAACAAGGCCACTCCTGACAGGGTGATTAAATCCTTTAACCAGGTCACATTTAGCAATGTGTTTTGTAACCTTTAACAGGATTGGCTCCTAACAAAGCTCACATCAGAAGAGTGAAAACTTGATAGCATGTTATTGGTGGTTTTTCCCATATTGGGTTTCCACATTAAATACTAGTGTCAACTTGTGTGAATGTTTATGTTGTGTGTTACTATTAAGTTTCTACAAGTTGATTACATCTAAACATCAAACTACATATTTATGTTGTTGACTTATGCTATCACTATCGAGCAAATCTGAGTTGTTCAAATTGGTATAAATTTTAAATGGGCACATCTAGACCTGAGGATAACTGAATCACCCCACCCCCCTCTCAATTATTATGAATTCATTCTAACAATTGGTATCAGAGCTTTGGTCTCTTGAAAATAGTTTGAAGGTACTTGGAGAAGAAGATCAATATGTATAAAAAAGAGGTACCAAAGTTGAACAAAGATAATTTCCCTGCATGGCAGAGTTTAATGAAATTGCATCTGGCTGGTATTGGTGATTTTGTTAAGCACTATGTTGAACATGATTATGTAGCCCCCACTGCACCTGCCACAGCTGCACAGATAAGAGAAAAGTAGGAACATAATCAAGCAATTTTGGAAATTGCATCATCTCTGAACTATCATGAGTTTGAAGACATAAAGAATTGTACAACTGTAAAGAAAATGTGGGATATCCTTGCAACCATCTATGGACATGATACAAATGTACTGAGAGCCAAATTTGAAAGCTTAAGAGGTAAGTTTGATGAAATGAAAATTCAAGAAGGAGAAAATATAGTTCAATATTATGGTAGGATAAAGGAAGTTGTAAATCATATTAGAGGAGCTAAGGGAACCATTAATGATAACACCATTATGAGAAAGGTACTAAGAGCACTTCTTCCTATATATGCTATTAGAGTCTCTACAATTCAAGAGTTAAGATGTACTCCTAATAATAATGTGACTTTGGAAGGTCTGGTAGGCAGACTTACTGCATTTGAAATGTCAAATTTTGACAACTACACTCCACAAGATATTGAATCTGCATTCATATCCTAGTTGGTCCTTAACAAATCAAAGAAAGGAAAGAAATGTGTGAACGGTGACAGTGATACTACTAATGATGATCTGGAAGAAATTGAAGCACTTATGGCAAGAAGACTATCTAGAGGAAAAGGAAAATTGAAAGGTAAACTTCCTATCATTTTTTTTCATGTAACAAAGCTGGTCATATTGCTGCTAGATGTCTTGATAAGAATGACAAAGATGAAAGAAGAGACAATAAGTACAAAGATAGAAAGGATGATCGAGACTTCAGAAAGTATAAGGATTATAAATAGAAAGGTAATAAATCTTTCTATATAGATGAAGATGCTTCTGACAATGATTCTAACAAATCTGATGAAAATGATATAGAAGTTGTGTATGTTGTTATGAAAGATGATTCTGATGATGATGAGAAAACTGCATTAATTTCTTATATGAGTAAAGGTGACCATTGGATTATTGAAAGTGGTTGTTCACATCACATGACTGGTGATAAAGATAAATTTGAGACCCTAGATCAGTGTAATGGTGGTTATGTTAAATTTGGTAATGATGCACCATGTCTTGTTAAAGGGAAAGGATCAATTAACTTGACTGACAAGATTTAATGTGACAATGTATATTGGGTTGATGATCTTAATTATAATTTATTGAGTATTACACAGCTGAATACTTTTGGTTATAGAGTTTAATTCCATCACAAGAAGGCAAAGATCTATGATGCCACTGGAGAACTAGTTGGAAGTGGTGAGCAAACAAAAGGTAACTTGTTTTATCTAGATTTAGTTGATGAGACATGCTTGTTTGCACAATATAATGATGTTTTTTTATGGCATAAAAGGTTGTGTCATGTAAACTTTGATAACTTGGTAAGCATAAGCAAATTGAAAAAGGTTAGAGGGATACCTAAGTTAAAGAAACCTGAAAATGTAATGTGTAAGCAATGTCAATTGGGAAAGATGACTAAATCTAGTTTCAAGAGCAAGGCTCATACTTCTGAGGAAATTCTGGATTTAGTTCATACTAACCTTTGTGGTCCCATTGGTGAGAAAAGTTACTGTGGAGATAGATATTTCATCATATTTGTTGATGATTACTCAAGGATGATGACTGTTATGTTTCTTAAAGAAAAATCTGATGCATTCCAGTTATTTAAGTGGTACTTGGCAAAAGTTGAAAAGGAGACAGGTAAAAGTCTGAAATGTTTGAGATCTAACAAAGGAGGTGAGTTTATCTCTAATGAGTTTAACAGGTTCCACAATGACCGAGGGATAAAAATATAGATGTCTTCACCTAGAACACCACCACAGAATGGTATTGCTGAGAGAAGAAAAAAATCTATTATGGATTGTGCCAGAACATTAATGATGGAGAAAAATGTTGCACAAAAATATTGGAGAGAAGTTGTAAGTACAGCAGTCTATACCCTGAACAGAGTACAAGTTAATAAAGGTACTACTACTACACCTTATGAGCTTTGGTATGGATATGCACCTAATGTAAAATATTTCAAAGGTTTTGGAAGAAAATGTTTCATATTGAAGGATAACAGAAATGGAAAACTTGATGCTAAAGGTGAGGAAGGCATATTTCTTGGTTATTCAACTAAAAGTAAAGCATATAAGTGTTTGAATTCTAACACTAAAAAAATTGTGGAAAGTGTAAATGTTAGAATTGATGAGTATGCAGAAAGAAATGAAGCTGAAAGCACACAGGAACCTAAGAGTTACAAATCATTTATCTATATGGATGAGGAAGATTCTAATACATTACCTAAACCTGAGAATGAGGTTGTTGAGCAACAGCTAGCACCTGGTGAGTCACAGAATGAGAATGTTGGGCAGCAGGAGGTAATTTCCAAGCTATCTAATAGAGATGTTGAGTCACAGAATCAACCTGAATTGAACGTGAATGATCAAACTGAAGCAGAAAAAAACCTACTCTAGAAAAGTATGTGAGGAGGCACCACAAACCTGATCAAATCATAGGATCAAAGGATTCTGTAGTTATGACAAGAGGCAAGTTGAGAGATGGTACATGCTTGTTATGTGATTTTGAGCCCAAAATAGTAAAAGATGCCTTAGACAATGAAGACTGGATTCAAGCCATGAATGAAGAAATTGAACAGATTGAGAAGAACAAGACTTGGACACTTGTACCTAGGCCAAATGATAAAAATGTAATTGGTACTAAGTGGGTATTCAAAAATAAGTTGAATGAACATGGAGAGGTAACAAGAAACAAAGGTAGACTAGTATGCGAGGGTTATGCACAAGAGGAAGGAATTGATTATGGAGAAACATTCGCCCTAGTTGCAAGATTGGAAGGAGTAAGAACATTACTTGCATATGCAACCTACAGAGGTTTTAAATTTTATCAGATGGATGTGAAGTCAGCATTCCTAAGGGATATTAGAAGAAGTGTACATTGAACAAGCTGATGGATTTATAGACCCAAGTAAGAGGAACATGGTTTGCAGTTTACACAAAGCACTATATGGATTGAAGCAAGCACCAAGAGCATGGTATGAGAGATTGCACAATTATCTAATGAAGATTGGATTTGAAAGAACCAATGACAACAACAATTTGTATTTGAAGACAGAGCAATGTAAAGGTACTTTATTGGCTGAAATTTTTGTTGATGACATTATATTTAGTGGACAAGATGTTTTATGCCAAGCATTTGCAAAAGAGATGCAAAATAAATTTGAAATGTCTATGTTTGGTGAGATAAAAAAATTTGTTGCCTTACAAATATATCATATGAAGAATGGTATCTATATTACTCAATCAAAATATGTCAAGGAGATACTAAAAAATTTTGGAATGGAAGATTCAAAGCTAGTGAGTACACCCGTGGCTACTGGACAGAAGTTAACAAAAAATGATGATACAAAAGAAGTGAATCAAACCCTTTACAAATCAATGATTAGAAAGCTGCAATATGTTGTACACAGTAGACCTGATATTACACTGGTTGTTGGTATTGTTGCAATATTTTTTTCCAATCCCAATGAAACACATATGATGGCAGTAAAAGGAATTCTGAGATATTTGAAAGGAACATATGAATATGGTATGTATTACAAAAGAAATGACAAGTTTGAACATAGAGTCTATATTGATTCTGATTAGGCTAGAAATGTGGATGATGGGAAAAGCACCACAGGAGGAGCATTTCTTCTGGGAAAAAGATTAGTTTCATGGACAAGCAAGAAACAGAATTGCGCCTCACAATCTATAGCTAAAGTCGAGTATGTGGCAGCAACAGTCAATTGTTCTAATATTGTATGGTTGAAGATACTACTGAAAGGTATGAAAGAAGAGATCACAGAACCAGTTGTCATATATTGTGATAACAGGAGTGCCATTAATATTTCTAAGAACCCTGTTATGCATTCTAAGACAAAGCATATAGCTATCAAGTATCATTACTTGAGGGAGCTAGTTCAGAAAAAGGAAGTGAGACTAGAATATGTGAATACTAAAGAACAGTTAGCAGACATATTTACAAAGGCACTACCCAAGGATGATCATGAGTATCTGCGAGGTAAATTAGAGGTGATTCCCCTAACTGAGGATAATTAGTTCAGAATGGTATTGTTGCATCAAATATTATATTCAGAATATTTTACACATTGATGCACAGACAGTCACACTTTAGGATGTTGCCTAAAGCTGTGAAAGATAGACAAAGACATAAAATAGGATCAGTCATAAGAAAGATGACAGGAATAGCATGATACAGAGTTTAGAATAGAAGAATCTACATGATGAAGATGTCAACGTCTTTGGCATTGTTGTCAAAGAGGGAGAAGTTTACTGAAAGAGGGAGATGTTTACTATACTTAGAGATAAAAGGAAGAGATTACTGAAAAAAAAAAAGATTATTATCAAAGAAGGAGAGATTAATGAAAGAGGGAGTCTACAGATGAACAAAAATAGAAAGATTTTAGTGTGATCATAGACACAAAGGGAGAAAAGTTTTACAAGATGAGAATCAAAATGAAGCTAAAGACATTAATGAAGATTTTTTCATATCAAGGAACACAGGCAGACTTTTTGGATTGTATTGTAACTATGGTTGAAAATTATTGTTTTATTGTTTAGTATTGCCATCAATGCCAAAGACGGAGATTGTTGGAAATCTTCAATGGAAACAATTGTTATTTTTTCATTGATGTCAAACCTTAATTTGTAAGACTATTGCTATCTATTTGAGTACCATATCTATTGATTTATGAAGGATATTTAACAAGAAGACCAAATGAAATGGTTGAGTTATGGGAAATCACAAGGGTACTTGATCAGTTGGCACATTGGCAAAGTAATGTGTTGTTTATCTTTTGATGATAGTTTACTGAGAATAGTTTATGTCGGGCAAGTTTGTGTCAACCAAGCACCAGTGTATGCCAAGAATAATTTCTAGTGTCGACTGAGCATCAATAAATTTCCGAAGAACAAAGTGCTGGCCGAGCAGCAGTATTTTGGTAATTGTTGAGATTTGAGATCTCTGGTCAACAGTTGATTTTATTAGGATATGTAAATTTAATTAAGGATAAGCATGATTGATCTACACTATTTAAATGCATGGGTAACCGTAATTAATGCATGGACCAAAGATTTAATTAGTGATTTCTTTGGAGAAGTAAATTAAATGTAATGATGGAAAGATCCGTTGGATCTGACCTAACCTAAGATCTACGATCTTGATTAAGAGGCAAAAGATTTATCTGACCTAGAGGAAGAGGTATAAGATAACCTCAAGGGGTTATTCATGAAATAAGTTTGAGTATGCAAGAGGATTGCATAGTGAATTGAATGATTGGCATAATATAAGCAAAGAAGCAAAGAGCTGCGAGATTGATTGCTTGACGGATTTCCAAGTAGATCTGAAGATTGAAATGAGAATGGAGGCCACTCAATGAATTAGCATTAGAGTTGAATTGGATCTTGATTTGCAAAGTAAGTTGTATGTATTAGATCACACCTGCTGATTACTTTCTAACCATTGTATTAGTCAAAATCCTTTAACCAGGTTGACCTAACAGTCATTGAATAAATCCTTTGAGCAAGGTGACATTCAGGTGGAATGTTCTAAGTCCTCTAACAAGGCCACTCCTGACAGGGTGATTAAATCCTTTAACCAGGTCACATTTAGCAATGTGTTTTGTAACCTTTAAGAGGGTTGGCTCCTAACAGAGCTCACATCAGAAGAGTGAAAACTTGATAGCATGTTATTGGTGGTTTTTCCCATATTGGATTTCCATGTTAAATATTGGTGTCAACTTGTGTGAATGTTTATGTTGTGTTTTACTGTTAAGTTTCTACAAGGTGATTACATATGAACAGTAAACTACATATTTATGTTGTTGACTTATGCTATCATTGTCAAGCAGATCTGAGTTGTTCTAATTGGTATAAAGTTTAAATGGGCACATCTAGACCTGAGGATAACTGATTCACCCCCCTCTCATTTATTCTGAATTCATTCTAACAACTCATTCTCCATTTCTTTAGAAAACTTCTTACTCATTTTATCATTGCTCCAAAAATGATATCATCAACAAAAACTTCTATAATTAAGATTTCATCTTCATCAGTTCTCAAATACAAACTAAATTTTGCATTACCTTTTTTGAAACCAAGAAAAAGTAGATATTTGTCCAGTCTTGCATACCATGCCCTTGGTGCCTGTTTCAGTCCATACAGTGCCTTCTTCAGTCTGAAAACCATGTTTTTATCATCTGTCAAAGGAAAACCATCATTTTTCTCAATGTACACTTCTTCTTCTAGATCACCATTCAAGAATTTTGACTTCACATCCATCTAATACACCTTAAAGTCTTTATGTGCAGCATAAGAAAGGAATAGTCTTACATCTTCCAATCTAGCAACAGAAGCAAATTATTCTTCATAGTCTATACCTTCTTGTTGTGAGTATCCTTTACATACCAGTCTAGCCTTGTTTCTTACCACTGTGCCTTCCTCATCCATCTTGTTTTTGAAAACCCATTTAGTGTCAATCACATTTTTGTTCTTAGGTCTTGGAACCAATTCCCAAGTATTATTTTTCTTTATTTTCTCTAGTTCTTCTTCCATAGCTTTAGTCCAAGATCCATCTCTACATGCTGCATCAGTAGTCTTTGGTTCAACTTGAGAAATCAAGCAAATTTCATCTCTAGCTTTGGATCTAGTCATTATCCCTTTGTTTGCATCACCAATAACTTGATCTTCAGGATGGTTCTTCTTGACATACCTTGGTTTTTTCAATATCTCGGTAGCTTCAGTCTATTCTTCTTCTTCAATCTCATTCTCGATCATCAAAGGTCCTTTAGGTTCAGCAACAACCTCTTTTGTTTCTGTTATATGACCATAATCATATATCCTTTCCTAAATTTGAAACTTTTCATCTATCCTCACATTGGCACTTTCAATCAATTTCCTCAATCTTAGATTGAAACATTTATATGCTTTACTCTTAGTGGAATAACCAAGAAAGATTCCTTCATCACTTCTAGCATCAAACTTTCCTATCTCATCATCTCTCTTGATATAACATTTACTTCCAAATATTCTAAAATGTTTCATAGTAGGTGTATGATCAAACCCTAATTCATAAGGAGCTTTACTTGTACCTTCTCTGATCTGAATTTTGTTTAATGTGTACACAGAAGTGCCAACTGCTTCTCTCCAGTGAACATGTGACACATTTCCTTCTAGATACATAGTCCTTGCAGCATCTAATATGGTTTTGTTTCTTCACTCTGCTATCCCATTCTGTTGTGGAGTTTTAGGGGCTGAAGTTTGTCCGTGTATTCCATTTTATTCACAGTATGTATTAAATAGCTCTGATGTAAACTCTCCTCCTTTGTCTAATCTCAAACACTTCATCTTTTAACCATATTCATTCTCAACTTTTGCCTTGAATAACTTGAACTTTTCAAATGCTTCATATTTCTCTCTCAAATGTGTAACCCACATCATTCTAGAAAAGTCATCAATAAAAAGTATAAAATACCTTTCAGCATAGTATGATCTTGTTCTTGTAGGACCACATAGATCTGTATGCACCAGATCCAACTTCCCTTTTACTAAATAAGCTTTGCTCTTGAAAGTGCTTCTAGTTTGTTTCCCCATAACACATTCTCTACCCATAGTGTTAGATGGCTTTATAATTGTAGTTAGATCTCTTACTTCTTTTGTCATACTTGCCTTCACAATGTTATCAAAATTAACATGACAAAGTCTTTTGTGCCATAACCAACTGTTATCAACCTTCGTAATAAAACAAGAAGATTCAGATGTGTTCAATTCAAATACATTGCCTCTGGATTTAGTACCAGAAGCTATCAAGTCTCCTATTTTACTCTTGATAGAACATTTCCCATTAATGAAGTTCAGTTGATAACCCATGTCCACTATTTGTCCAACACTCAACAAATTATGCTTAAGTCCATAAACAAGTAATACATTGTCATTGTTAGTCTATCCATCCAAAGAAATAGGTCTAACTCCAACAATAAGTTTAGGAGTATTGTCACCAAATCTAACAACACCACCATCATGTCTTTTCAAACTCACAAACTTGTTTTTATCTCCAGTCATATGATGTGAACAACCACTATCTATGACCCAT
>MU223890.1:654164-682185 GCA_018584345.1 Thuja plicata
CACTAGCATAATAACATTCCTTGTCCTTTGAGTACTTAGACTTGAAAAACTTAGGTTTGTGCTTTGGAATTCTTGTAGGACATCTAGATGCAAAATGACCAATCTTGTTACATGAAAAATATTTCAACGGTAATTTACCTTCAAATTTACCCTTACCTCTCTTTTCTATTCTAGAAATGAGTGCCACAACTTCATCTAGCTTCCTTTTTTATTCCAGTATTTTTTCCCATTCATCAACATAGGCTCCAAGTTCTTCTCTTAAGTCACTACTGCTTGTGCTTGCATTTCCAGGTAAGATCTTTTTGTTCTTGTGCATGGTTGCCTTGAATGTTGACTCAACTTTAGGTAAAGTGTCTCCCAATTCTGTGGCCTCAAATGTGGTTAGCTTGCCAATCAACATCTCTCTGGTGAAGTTCAGTGTCAAGGGTATGATCTCCTCTATAGCCTGAACTTTAGTTCTATATGCAGGTGTCAAAGATCTAAGTATCTTTGCAATCACTTCTTCCTCACAGTAAGTTCCTCTAGAGTTCCTAATACCAGTAACCACTTCATTAATTCTCTGTGCATATGCTTTGATGTTCTCATCTTCTCTCATCTTTAGTGATTCCATATTTTTCTTTTAGTTCTGTAACTTTTCTTTCTTTGTGAACTTGTCTCCAACATATAGTGCTTCCAGTCTTGTCCAGATTTCATGTGCAGAGTCCAAGTCTTTTACTTTAGTAAATTATCCTTCTGATAGTGCATTGATCAAATATTTGCTTGCAACCATATTGCATGAGAATAGCTTCTTTTCATCTTTAGTGGTTTTCTCTAATTCATCCTCAGTCGCTACCTTTTATTTCTTCTTTGTTATCATCCAATAATCAATTCCCAAACATAGCAAATGTGTTCTCATCTTGTTCTTCCAACTGTCAAAGTTTATAGGATCAAACTTTGGACTATCCTTCCTATAGTAAGTCATCTTTAGGATCACCTCAAGCTATTAAACTTTCTCTCTGAGGACCAGTAGCTCTGATACCAATTGTTAGTAGTAACAGTCCATAAGACAACTGAGAAGGGGGGTGAATCAGTTGTAGTATAGATTATTAAAATTTAAACTTTATAAATCAAATCTACAAATGTAAATGATAAAACAATAAATTCCAACACCATAACACAATATTTGTTGTCGAGGAAACCCTGTTAAAGGTAAAACCCCAGTGGGAATTAACACCCACAAATAATGTACTGAGAGTATAGTATCCCTGTTAAAAGATATTAACCCTGCTAGGAGCTTGTTACAATATTACAGTACAAAGTCCCTGTTAGGAGACAGACCTTGTTAGGAGTCAAAGAAAATAGTAGGCTCACTGCCAAGGAACACTTCCCAAAGAAGGTTAAATCCACCCTCAAGGATTTACAATCTAAATCAAGTGTATAAAGCAAATACACAATCCAATGAACTGTCTGATAGAAACTATCTTTACTTCGTTAGTTCCAATAAAGTATTCTTCTCATAAACTCTGCTCTACATCTAGCAGCCAAACAAGCCTTGTAGATTTTCACTTCTTCTCCTTTTCTTTCTCTATCACACCTTTTCAAAAGTAAAGATCACTCATAAATACCCTCTTACAATAATTCATTAGGTCGGCCAATTAATCTTTCCTAATACACAAATAATTAATTAGGTCGGCCAATTAAGGATTTCCAATATACAAATAATTATTTAACCCCTTGCTATGATACACATGGTACCTATAACAAGTAAACATCATTTACAATCCATCACATATACTTCTAGATCTGTAATTCATGCTCACAATTGATTTCACATGCTACATGTCTGAAGTCGGCCAGCAAATAGGTCTTCTCCAGAATGCACGCCACAGCTGACATCACCACTCATCAAACAACAATAAAACTCAACCCATTATTCCAGCATATGTTGACTATCCACTAGTAAGCTCACATCATCTGAAATATCTTCACCAGAAAGATTTACCCAAAACACAAAGACCTGCTTTGTCCAAAATCACAGTTATAGTCCAGAAACCAGTCTTCACCAAATCAACTGTAACATCTGCAATATGAAACATAAATCCAAGAAACCTTAGAAATAAGTTTAGAACACATCCTTCTACATAAGTACAACTTTTATCATTTTGAGTCATCCGTACAGTGTTCATACACTCCTTCCAGTCAAGTATCCAATCTATCTTCTCCATAGAAATATATGTTGACATCAGTGACAAAACATGAATATCAACAACATGATCAGTAACCAAAACTAATATCATTTAGCACATTCTTGTCGATGATTTTTTTCTTCTCTATTTCTCGGTGTCCAAAGAAGTATAGCTTTGTTCTTTAGCATGATCGATCAGGACTGTATGAAGTTATTCTTCATTAGTTTCTCTTCAGCATCCTCTTCTCTATTTTCTCCCCTAATTCATAATGAATTAGATTATCTCTTTATAGACATGATTCAACCATTTCTAAGTTCTTTACTTTCTTATTCTTGGCACAATCCACAATTCTAGCCAATCTTGCTTTAAAGCTTTACTTTAGTTTTATCTTGTAGATATATTCTTGAAAACTGTAATAAAATTGCTTTAAAACTCTCTCTTATCTCTAGCTTTAACTTGTCGATGAAAATAATATTAACAACCAGTTAACTCCATCTTTAGCTCTTTCTAGCTAGGTCTTTTGTCATTTGTAAACTTCAGTTCCTTTCAGTGTTTAACCCTTTGTTAGCTTGGTCAACACTTCAGTTCTCCTTGGGTCTCTCCGTCGGGGTTGTCTGTCCGTCGAGTAAGACTGTGAAGCTTTGTCCATCGGTAATGCTTTTGATTCTTCTCATCATTAATGCTTGTTAGTTTTCTTGCTTGGGCATCACTGTGACTTTCCTCTTAGGGTTCTCTATATGTCGGTGTGCACTATTTGTCAGTGTTTGTTGTCACTTTGTGAATATTGAACTTCTATGCATTACTGATAACATAACCTTTATCTTTTTGGTTCTTTGAAGTCTTTGACACTTTGTATACAACCAATCATATTATATCAATTTGACATCAATGAAAATAAAATCCATTAACTGATTTAATGTCTTGCATTATCTTTCTGCATTTCGGTGATCATCAACTTAACATCTTCAAACATTCAATTAGTTATGGTTCATCAATCTCTACCTTTGGCATCGATGGAAACACACTACATTATCACACTATATTATTACTAATACAATATGAAATACAACAGTTGAATTTCATCAATCTACCAAACTTATTATTCTATAACCACTACAAATGTATGGCTCTCGGTAAGCTCACATAGCTTAGATTTGTTTCTTTCAGAGTATTTTCTTCAATCTTCAATCCCTTCACTGGATAGATGTATCAGCTTCTGACTTGTTCTGTCCTCTCCCTTTGACTTTTCCTCTCCATGATCATCTCTTTTTCCTTTGACAGTAATCTCTCCCTTTGTATGAATTCTCTCCCTCATGATGGATATTTCAATTGTAATTTTCTCCCATCTGGATATTCTCTCTCCCTTCGAATCTCTCTCCCTTTGATAATAATGCCAAAGTACACATTAAGAATGCCAAAGTTATATCCTTTCTCCTTTTTATAATATACTCCTTGAATTTCCCTTATATCAGCAACATAGCTCTATATTAGCCAAAATTATCTCTAGTGTTTGGTGTAGATAAGTACCTTGTTGTGTACAGATGAATCTTTGCAGTCCATTTCTTTACTTGCATCAACATGAATTATCTTCTGATTTGTGTATGGGCCGATGCATCCTCTTATTTAGCTTACTGACTAATAGACAAGGGTCGGACCCCTAGTCTCTATCTCAGGTACTCAAATGTAGCTTTAGGCAATGGCTTGGTGAATATGTCAGCTAATTGTTCCTTTGATTGAACATATTCCAGTATCACTTCTTTTGCTTGCACTTGTTCTCTTAAGTAATGATACTTGATACCTATATGCTTAGTCTTAGCATGCATGACTGGATTCTTTGATATGTTAATTGCACTGATATTATCACAATAGATAATCACTGGTTCAAGAATCTTCATACTCATACCTTCCAATAATTGTTTGATCCATGCAATATTAGAAAAATTTGCAATAGTAGCTCTACATATTCTGCTTCTGCAGTAGACTATGAGATGCATCCTTGCTTCTTGTTGATCCATGTGACAAGTATGTCACCCATAAACAATGCTCCTCCAGTTGTGCTCCTCCTTGTTGGAGATTTACTTCTGGCAGCTAGTTGATTGTATGTTTGTCATTGATGACAACATATAATATGCAGCAGTGTTATGTATGTACTTATCAGAATGATGCTATTAATCCTTGCATGGTTATATTCATGTTTTATACATGCTTTGGATGCTTTGTTCATACACACGGACTCAGATATGAAGTTTCAGTTGAGTTGTGTAATTCTATTAGTGGCAGTTACAGTTTCTGGAGTTTATCTATACAGAGCCGATGTATTAGCATTGGTTCTTGAGTTGCACCTATCTTTAGGATACACGTGTTTATATTCATCATTAGTTATGAGTTAACCATGTTTGGTTAAGAGCGCTTGTCATGTTTCATCTGGATCGTGTTGTTCGAGATAATTTGGTGGAGCCAACTCAATGAAGGGTCGCATCTGTTCAGTTCATGTTGCATGATCTTAATCCTGATTGTGTGCTTAGTTAAGCTGACAAGGAAGTTGGTGAAGTGTTTCTCTCAGCCATCGTGACCTTATACTTTGAGGAAAATACTTATAGTAGTTCATTTGTGAACGCTAAGTGTGAATGATAAGAAAAGAGATAGAAAAGGTACAGAGTATAATATCAGTTAAGTTTCATTCATCAAGGATCTATGTGAAGAAGCAATGGAAGATTACATTACATTAGAACAGCAGGTCTACTCTACAGCTCATCATCAGATATAGTGCATATTTTTTCTATAGAAGGTTGTAGCCTTCACCATTGAAGCTATGAGCTTTTGGACATTGAGTCCTCACCCTTAACCGGGTTATTTGTAAAAGACTCCTAACAGGGTCAGACCCTTAACTAGATCACTATACTTATTGCATTGTAAAGAAAAACTCCTAATAGGGTTGCAAGATCTTCTAACATGGATTATTATAAAAAAGTATAGTTCATTATGGGTGCTAATTCCCACCAGGACTTTTACCATTTGGTTTCCCCGTAACCAAATTGTGGTGTTGTCTACTGTGTTATCTGAAGGTACATTTACTTTATGGTATTCTGGAATTAATAAGAGAAAAGAATTAAATTAGCTGATAACTGATTCACCCCCACCCCCCCTCTTAGTTATCCTTTGGGACTAATCTAACAATTGGTATCAGAGCCAAGTGCCTTGAAGAGAAAGCCTAATAGCTTAAGGTAGATCATATGGCATACGTCAGGAAAGAGAGTCCTAAGTTTGATGGAGATAATTATCTGGATTGGAAAAACAAAATGATAACACATCTACAGTGTGTTGGTTTTGAGATCTTTGAGATAGCCACACAAGAAGTTGTTATTCCCTCTCTAAAAGACCTTGCAAAAGATGATGCTACTAGTAAACAAAAGCATACATTCACAACTAATGCAATTGCCAAAGAATCCCTTATAAGTGCACTATCTTATAGTGAATTCTCTGAAATCAAGAAAGTAGACAAGGCATACACAATATGGAAGTATTTAGAAGACATGTTTGAAGGAGATATCCAAGAAAAGAATGCGTACAGGAAGACATGGAAAAAGAAATACAAAAATCTTGAGAAGTTGCCTGAAGAAAACATTAGAGCCTACAAGCAGAGGATAAATGAAGCAGTTTCTGGAATCAGAAACAATGGTGGAGAAATTTTAGAAGAAGACATAATGGACAAGCTGATGACTACATTGACAGTAGACTATGAGATAAAGATCAATATTCTAGATGAAACCATGCAATTTTCAAAGGACTTCAAGAGAGAGACTTTGATCAGTAAAATCTTTGCATTTGAGATATCAAGATTGAAGACTGAACCCAAAAGTGAAACAGCCTTCAAATCATCAATACATGGTAAGAAAACTTTACACATTTCTAATGAGAAAGAAGAATTTGATGAAGAACTAGAAGAAATTATTGCCATGATTTCTAAAAGAGAAAAGAAAGGAAAAGGAAAGTATGAAGGACAACTTCCATTCAAATTTTTTTCATGCAACAAGATTGGTCACTTTGCATCCAAGTGTCCCACTAGAGTCAAGAAGTTCAGATCTAATTACAAACCTAAATGAAAAAAAGGAATGCTACCATGATGAAGAAGGTGTAACAGATGAAGATTCAAGAGAGGATGACATTGGATTCATTTCCCATAAAGACATGGAAAAATTGAAGATGAAAAGGAAGCACAGGAGTTGGCCCTAATTTCCAAATCAGACATCAGAATTGATTGGATCATTGACAGTGGATGCTCTCACCACATGACAGGTGATAAAGATAGATTTTTTCATCTAGAAAAATACAAAGGTGGTATGGTTAGATTTGGAGATAACACTCCTAAACCTATCATAGGTAGAGGATCTATCACCCTAGATGGAAAGAACAAGATAGATGATGTTATGTATGTTGATGGATTACATCACAACTTATAAGTGTTGGACAATTACTTGAAAAAGATTATCATTTGGAATTCAAAGACAACAAATGCATTATTAACAACAAAGAAGGAGAAATGATTACAGCAGGCTCAAAAAAAAAGGTAGTGTTTTTCAGCTCAATTCAGATGTAAGTTGTTTTGTTGCAAAAGTGGATGATAGTTGGTTATGGCACAAGAGACTCTGTCATATCAATTTTGACAATATAGTAAAGATAAGTAATGTCAAGGCAGTTAGAGACCTTCCAAATATTGCAAAACCAATTTACACAATATGCAGGGAATGTGTTATGGGAAAGCATGTAAGGAGCTCTTTCAGAAGCAAGTAGAACTCAGCTGAAAACAAATTAAACCTAGTGCATACAGATTTATGTGGTCCTACTCAAACAAGATCATACTATGGAGAAAGGTATTTCATTTTGTTTGTTGATGATTTTTCAAGGATGATGTGGGTTGTGTTCTTAAAGGAGAAGTCTAAAGTCTTTGAGAAATTCAAAATATTCAAAGATAAGGTTGAGAATGAATCTAGAATAAAACTAAAATGTCTAAGATCAGATAGAGGGGGAGAATTCACCTCTGACCAGTTTTATGAGTACTGCGAAGAACATGGCATCAAAAGATAGTTGAGTGATCCTAGAACCCCTCAACAAAATGGGATTGCATAAAGAAGGAACATGATCATACTTGATACAGCGTGCACTATGATGATTGAAGGAAAAGTTATGCACACCTATTGGAGAGATGCAGTCAATACAGCAGTCTATACCATCAACAAAATACAATTAAGGCCAGGCGCAGATAAGACACCTTATGAACTTTGGTTTGGTAATGTACCTACAGTAAAATACTTTAGAATCTTTGGCAGCAAGTGCTACATCAAGAGAGATGATGGTGTTGGTAAGTTTGATGCTAGAAGCGATGAAGGTATTTTCCCTGGTTACTCTACCAAAAGCAAAGCATACAGATGTTTTAATTTGAGATTAAAGAAGATAATTGAAAGTACTCATGTAAAGATTTATGAGAAGTTCATGGTTCAAGAGAGGTACTATGAATATGCACCTGTGATTGAGGATGAACCCAGGCCTAATAGTAAAGACACTATTATTGAAGAAATGTTTGATTGCATTGATGTATCATTTAATGAACCTGAATCAAGCAAAGAAGTATCATAGATTACAAATGAGGATGTCACACCAAAAGTTCCAAAATTCACATCTAGATACCATTCAAAATATGATATCATTGGAGATCAGAGCAGTAGTGTTTTGACTAGATCTAAAGCAAAAATTTTAACAATGGATGAAGAGGTATGTTTACTTTCATAGATTGAACCTTTAAGTGTTGAAGATGCTTGCAAGGATTATGATTGGCAGAAAGCAATGGAAGAAGAACTAGATCAAATAATCAAAAATGATACATGGGAATTGGTTCCTAGACCTAGTGACAAAAATGTGATTGGAACAAAGTGGGTATTTAGGAATAAGATGAGTGAAGATGGTACGGTAGTCAGAAAAAAAGGCAAGACTAGTGTGTAAAGGATATGCACAGAGGGAAGGAATAGATTACACTGACACATTTGCCCCTATGAGTAGACTAGAAGCCATTAAGTTATTCTTGGCCTATGCAACATTCAAAAACTTTAAAGTATACCAAATGGATGTCAAATCAGCCTTTCTGAATGGTGACTTGAAGGAAAAAGTCTACATAGAACTAGCCTAAAGGATTTAATCTACTAGATAAACCAGACATGGTATGCAGATTGAAGAAAGCACTTTATGGACTTAAACAGGCCCCAAGAGCTTGGCATGAGAGACTAGATGGTTATCTTACCAAGATTGGATTCAAGAAAGGAGAAGCAGATTGCAACTTATTCATAAGAGAGACACCTGATGGATTATTACTTGTTGCCATATTTGTTGATGACATTATCTTTGGAGGTAATGACAAGCTTAGTGCAGAATTTGCAAAAGAAATGCAGAATGAGTTTGAAATGAGCATGATTGGTCCTATAAAATATTTTTTGGGATTGAATGTAAAGTAGACAGATAAAGGAATTATTATGCCCTGCATCCCCGTCCCTACATTTTGTGTGCAAAATGTTGGGTCCCCCCTTTTTGTTTTTGGCTTTTGGCCCTTGCCTTGTCTTTTTCTTTGTTTTCTTTTGTTTCTTTCTCCTGGGTTTTCTTCCCCGTGGTCATGTTTTGTTTTGTTGGTTTCTCGTGCCTCTGGGACCCACTCCCAGAGTTGGTTGTCCTTTGTCAGGAGCTGGACTCCGAACTCTGGAATTCTTTTCCGTGATGTTCTCTTTCCTTAAGATGATATCGTTGTAGGGAATCCCTAGGCCTGGAGTCTAGAGGTTTGTCTATCCAGAGTTTGTGGATGGAAATGTGGCTTGCTTTTTACTACAGGTATAAATAGAAGTTACCTATCATTTTCACATTTACCGTGATTTAAACACTCAAGCAATCAGAGTGATTTGCAGCAAATTAATGATAATCTAGTGCTAAACATTTCCAGCATTTCTGAGTGATTGTGAGTGGTTTGTAGTGGTTGGTTGTGATCAGTTGATGGTTGTAGCTATTACAGAGCTTCTATGGAGGCTTCCTTTCCTCTTTTTTTGTGTTCTTAGGTTGGTGCCTCCTCTCCCTTCGGCTTTCCTTCTATTTGGTGTCGTTGTTTTCTTTTTATTTTCGTTGTCTTTGCCTTTTTGTTTTGTTCATCTTTCATTTCTTTCTGGTTTTGCCACCTGTTGGTGGGTTGGCTCTGCCAGAGGTTTGTCCGCCCTCTGTGCAGGTGTAGTCTAGTCTGTACATACTATAATAAGTTGTATATTTTCTGTGCTTTTCCTGGTTTCTTGTAGATGTTTGTTCTATAGTGTATATATGTGTAAACTTGGTGTATATTTGTTGTATATCCCTTTAGTCTATGTGTGTATATCCCTTAGCTTTGATGTATATCCTATGTGTATCCTTCTGGGTAGCTTAGCAAGCTTGTCGTGCTGCCTATGTCACTATTTTTCATCTGTAAGCTCATTCTGAGCAGAATACCACCTGTTTGAAACTTGACTCTCGACCAGTTTTAAATAGGCAATTTTCTCTCTCCTTCATAAAACTATCCTGGCCCTCATTTATGATCCATGCACGCATTTAAATCTATCCAAGTGTCCTTCACTTTTCGCACATTCAGACAGTTGGCTCCGTCGTCATCACCATAACTCCCATTTATTACTCACCCATGTGGCGCCCACATGGGCCTGATGGTTTTCCTTTTTGTACACATATTTACTAACGGTCCCTTCTTCGGGCTCTGGGTCTCTTGCCATCATCCATCCCATGTTCTTCTTACCAAATGTGATAAAATTTCTAGACCTGGATGGTTAATCAAATTCCTAAGTTCGTGATATGTATGTTTGCTTTCTAGAGTTTTTGAACAAGACTAACTTTTCAGGGGAAGCAAACACCGCGATGGTAAGATCTCTGGCCCCCAAAGTATTTACTTATTAATGCATTCTGACGGTCACCTTGCTGTGAAGGTTTTTGGAGTATACTTTCAAACATGTCTAAAGCATCTGCATCCTCACCACCTGAGAGTCTGGAACTTCCATCTACAGCAAGTACCAGGGCAGCAGTAAAATCCAAAATGGAGAAGACTCTGGAGAGGATGCCTTTGAGCCTAAAATACATAAAGGATAGAGTCATCATAGGCTCAAAGATTGAGTCCAAGGTCTAGCTTCTTACCGACACTAGCGTCAAAACATGGCCAGAAATGCAGGCCTTGGTCAAGGTTATGTACATTCAACGACAGGCTAGGGATCCTTTGGCTATTAAAATTGGAAACTCTAGGATCCTTAAAGCAGCTTGCTTCCCATGCTTGTTGTAGTCACTGAAGCTTATTCTCACGCTCATGGCTCTTTACAACCCATCTGTTCGGGCTGCTATGCTTGCACCACCGGAGCCAACAGGGTCCCCAACTCCTTTAGTGTCTCTCGACCCTGATACCTTCCAGAGGAGCTTGGGAATCCCTCAATTTGCCAAGCCGACCATGGTCACCCAGTCTGATGCCTTGGCCCAATTCAAGCAATTGGAGGAGGTAGCCCGCATATATATGAACAACAATTGGCTCAAAGTCCCAAAGAGGGACCCCAAGAGGATGAAGCTAGAGATCCCCAGGTCTGAATTCAAAGAGAGCATCCAGATGGAGATAATAGCACTATGTTAGGTCTTCGAGAAAAAGCATACCTGAGAATTTTCTGGATGGATGTACTACTTCTTTCTCAGCATAACTATAGTAGGGGAGTTTTTTAACTGGGCGGCCATAATTTCAAATCATGTCGACTCCCAGTTCCTCCAACTGGCCAAGAAGAAGAGGTTGTATATGACTTCTTATGTTCTCTGGGCCCTAGCATAGCAGAGACCCCACACTCATGGGCTACTCACCAACGGTGTACTCGGGCTCAGCCCAGATCAGAAGGCCCCTTGGGACTACTTCCCAGAGATTCAATGGGAGGCTAGTTTCCCCAATTTACTACCACCTGCTCACACCCACCCGGGATGCAGAATACCGCCTATCCACAGAGGTGATAAATTTGGTCTAAAGTTACAGACACTATTATATACAATTTCAACAACATACATATATAAGGGTGACCGGCTTCTCCAGGAAACCCTATTTGTTGCCCAAACACTGCGGGGACAAGATAGTCCTCCTGGAATTTTGCAGGCAGATAATGGAGCTACATGCCTTCTATGCCCTGAAGAAGGTAACTAATATTCCATTCCCAATCACTTGTGGGAATTATTCATGCAGCTTGGCCACCGCCAAAGAAGCAGACAATGAGCTAAAAAGCTATAACTTTGCAGAATTCTACTTAGCGCGGAAGCATTTCAATCTGCATGGCAAGATTGCAGGGGCACTTCCCTGGGCTTCAGAGCCCCATCAATACCATATGGAGGACTTTTGGGAAGACTTCTAGGATAATGTGGAGGTCCAGAGCCGGCACTATGTCAAGATGACCGCAGGTATGATGGAAAGATTGAAGCTCCAAAGATTCATGGAGGACTTCTCGGACGCTGGCTCCATGATAGATCCCCAGTACAAAGCAAAGGGGATTGATACATTGGCTCGCCCACTAGTAAAATAGGATGCCTAGGAAGGGTCCACCATTAAGGACTTCACCCGTGAGGTGGTTGAGCGCAGCCATGCTTACTTCAAGAGGGTGTGCCCCGGGAGTGTCCGCAGGGTAGCCTAGCCAGTACCAAAAGAAACCCCGGGGGCCAGAACTTCTTCACAGGGAGCGGACAAAGGGAAAGGAATAATGATAACTCCTCCTATGCAAGAGGTCCCTATAAAAGAGCTACTAAAGTAGTCACTGGCAGTCTCCCAGTAGATGAAAGCTAGAATAATCACATGGCTGGCAACCCCGACGTCAATGGCTGGACCTATTCTTCCCCCCTCTTCCCCTTCACTAGTAGCTTTGATGGTTAAGGCAATGGGGGTGGATCTGATGGAGCAAGAAGTAGTAAGGGATGCAATCCCACCCTTGATTACCCAGAGAAGGAGGAGGCTTGACCCTAAGCCTAAGAAGGAGCCAGAGTTGGGGATGCCCCAGGCTCCACAAGTTGAAATCCTTTCTTCTGACTCCCCGGAGCCAGAGAAGGAAGAAGAACCTGCTGATGTCCCAGCCCACCCTCCTCCATGAGATGATTTTGATAATGTTTTTGCAACCAAAGAGTTTGGTAAATTACAGGGGGACATCGAGCAAACAAAAGCTAAAGTTCCATCAGATGAGGAGGCTGAGGAACAAAGAACTGTGCAGATGCAGGAAGAGCCAATGGAAGAAGAAAAGGAAGTAGAGCAGGAAACAACCTCTGAAGTTCTAGAGATGTAAGATGTGGGGGTGGACCAATGAAAGTAGAGTGAACAAGTGGCATCGGCTGAGGAAACCAGACCTACAGGAGCAACCGTAACCTTAGCTGCCATGTTCCAAGTGCCACTCCCCAGAGAAACCTTTGGGCAGGTAATAACCACAACACAAACATTAAACCTTGGCCCAGTACCTCCCCTATTTCCAAAAGATGTATCAGATGAGGAAGAGATCCCAGCAACTGAGGCCAAAGAGCAAGGACGAGAGGAGGACACCCCCAGGATGGCTAATGAAGGCCCCGGTGAAACTGAAAATGCAAAGGATAAGGCAGAAGAGATAGATGCCGCTGGGGGAAATGTTCCTGATGAAGCCCAAAATAAATAAAAAGGGGTGGGTGAGACCCACACCACTGAGGAGGAACAGCAACAGGGCACCGGGGAAGAATTGAAAGAATAGAATTTGGCAAACAAGCCACCCTTGCCACCTTAGTGGCTGGTGGAGAGCAAGAAGAGAAAGGCCCCGTCCACCCCAAGAGCTCACCTCTCTCTGGCTGAGATGATGGCCCAGGTCTAGGAACCACCAAAGGCTAAGAAATCCCAGATGGTTCATACTCTTTGAACCAGGCTGGGAGGAGAAACAGTTGTCATTATTGCAACACCTCCCCCAAACATCGATGAGGCGATGACCGAGGCCGGAGAATATGATATCACTGAGATATCACTGGGAAAGAGGGGAAAATAGGGCAAAGTAAACCTATTAAAAGAAGCGACCAGGGCGGTGCATGCCAGGTATGAAAAGGAGGCCCAAAGGCTCAAAGCATAAAAGGAAAAGATAGCAAACCTCATGGGGTTGCTTACTGATTTGGCCCGGCCCATTAGTGTCATTCCTCTGGAGGCCTCCACATCTGATGTGCCATTACCACAGAGCGACATTGACTCCATGTGAGCAATGAAGAAGAAGGCCCAAGCGGTCGATGAGTGGGTCTCTCTGCAAATAGGAAACACCCAGCGTTTCTTAATATCCACCCTCCCAGATTTATATGTGGCACGACATGTTCTGCATCAGGCAGAGACTATTCTTAATATATGGGAGGGTGGTATGGAAAATTATGAGGCTTAGAAGGTAGATCTAGAGGAGCTCCTCAACCTCGAGGAAGAGATGGTCTCCGAATCTGAGATTCTCAGAGAAGAATCATTTGACTTTGTGAGGACCCAACACTCCAGACTTGACCTCACATTAGAGGTACTCAAGCAACTGGTAGGGGCTCTACATGATAAAGTCAACATGGTGCAATATTCTTCAAATATGTACAAGGCATTTGTCGCGAAGGTCTCCGGAGCTGACCCATTCAGCACTGACACATGCACTCCGGAGGAAAACATTCTGGGAAAGTTTGATGAATTGATGGAATCCAAATACCAATCCCTGGAAGGACTAGATGAGACTTAGATGACAAGGCTAACTTGTATGATCCTTAGTGGTCATGATGCAAAAAAAATGGCTGATGAGTTCAAGAATAATGTTCCAGAGCTAGGGGAGCAAATTGAGGCAGCTAAGTACCGGCGGTCCTACCTTAAAGAAATTAATGAGGATGGAATCTCCCACCTGATCCAAACCTTCAATGACAACAAGCAAAAATAAAGTTTCTCCGAAGTCCAGAGAAAACCCAAGCATTTTGTATTCTTTATTCTTTTGGAACGTAAGTTCCTGGACCCCAAAATTTTGGATCCCAAATTTTGTATTCTTTCGAGTGATCTGTGTCCCGGTCCCCAAGGCTGACTGGTCACTTTTAGAAGTGGTTAATAAAGACTATCAGAAGGTAGTTGGCTACATTGAGGAACATCAAACCAGCAGTTGGTTTTCTGACATATGGTCTTCTCGAGGCACCGCTTCAGACGTATACCTGGCACATTGGAGACAGGGCACCGCATTTCCCATTTATGAGGCATGTAGCCTCAATCCTCAAGGATCTAATTTCTTCCTTCTCTTTCCTGGCTCTCTTCTCGAAGCCAATTCTTTCTCTCTACCTTCTTGTCTTATTCTTCTAACATTTCAGGCCTATTCCATCTCAAGGTCTTTTGTAGGGTGGCGCAGGTAGTACCGGCCCCCATGTATTATATTTTATTGCAATAAAATGTAAAATAGGGTTAGGGTTAGGGTTAGATGAAAATGTGTATAAATAGTAAGTCTGACCTATTTCCAAGGGTTGGCAAAATTGATGATTTTGTGGACAAATTGATGATTTTGTTGTCCACAGTAATAGAAAAGTAGTATTTTCATTTCAGTTGCAGAGCTCAATGCTCCATTATTTTACCTTCCAATAGTTAGACGCTCCCCTGGAGCCACCATTGTATCACGCACCAGTGCTTGCTGGAAGAAATATTAATGAAGAAGGGAGAGTTCTTTGCAATGATGTCATTGGCATTCAAACTTCTAAGTTAATGGTATTTTATGTTTATATGTTCCTTATGTCTTGTGCTCTGATATTTTAAGTAGCTTAACGACCTCTTTTCCCTTGCTAATGAAAAAATATGAACTGATGGTTGTGTATTTCTTCAATATTTAGTGTAGTATATCAGACCATTATTGATGTTTCGAATGTTTAAACATAACTATAGATAGATGAAGTACTTCTGACCCTGCAGGATCTTTTTCAGTTTATTTGCTAAGTGTAGAATGCTTGGAGAAACCTCACCTTCCTGAATATTCAGAGAGAATGAGTTGAAGAAACTAGCTATCCCCCTTGAAAATAGTCACTTCCCCCAATTAAGCCCCACACCATCGTGACCTGACATCAAAGTGCTTGGAGGCCCGGGGAATTTAACTCCCCCCGGATAACCTTTGCAGGCAGAGTTGGCCGGTACCCCTGGTACCTGGTGAAAACTTATGACTGTTGATGGACCCGGTCAGCAAAACCCCGTCAACAGGAATATTCATAAATCAGTCCAAATATGTGAAGGAAATATTGAAGACTTTCAAGATGGAAGATTGTAAGCCAGTATGCACTCCTATGATAATAGGAAGCAAGCTTTCTAAAGAGGATGATTCCACAGCAGTGTCCAAGAACCCTATGATGCACGCAAAGACAAAACACATTGAGATCAAATACCATTTTCTTAGAGAAAAAGTTGCAGACAAAGAAGTAAAATTGGACTATGTGAGCACTAAAGAACAGTTGACAGATATTTTCATAAAGCCTTTATCAAAAGATACGTTTGAGTATCTCAAGGAGAAGCTAGGAGTAATTCCCTTTTCTGAGTCTGATTAGATAAAGAAGCAAGTACATCAATCCATGGTGACTGATTAATGTTTGACTACTCTATTTTTGGAGTAGTACCTGTGCCTAATTATTTATGGCACCCTTTGCCATTGATGTCAAAGGGGGAGTATGTAGTAAGGGGGAGCATATACTCTGGGGATATAATCATGTAACTTAAAAACATAGACAAAGGAGTTGTAGCAGTGTAGAAGAATCTTTGATGAGGATATTGAGAAGATTGTAAAAAGAAAGAGGACACCATGTTTTGAAGATGTTTTTAATATCATATGTTTCCATCAATGTCAAAGAGGGAGATTGTTGGAGATTTACTTCTGGCAGCTAGTTGATTGCATATTTTTCATTGATGACAACATATAATATATGGTAGTGTTCTGTATGTACTTATCAGAATGATGCTATTAAGCCTTGCGTGGTTATATTCATGTTTTGGACATGCTTTGGATGCTTTTTTCATACACACGGACTCAGATATGAAGTTTCAGTTGAGTTGTGTAATTTTGTTAGTGGCAATTACAGTTTCTGGAGTTTATCTATACAGAGCTGATGTATTAGAATTGGTTCTTGAGTTGCACCTATCTTCAGGATACACGTGTTTATATTCATGATTAGTTATGAGTTAACCATGTTTGGTTAAGAGCACTTGTCATGTTTCATTTGGATCATGTTGTTTGAGATAATTCGGTGGAGCCGACTCAATGAAGCCTCATGTCTATTTAGTTTGTGTTCCATGATCTTAATCCTGATTACGTGCTTAGTTAAGCTGACAAGGAAGTTGGTGAAGTGTTTCCCTTAGCCGTTGTGACCTTATACTTTGAGGAAGATACTCATAGTAGTTCATTTATGAGTGCTAAGTGTGAATGATAAGAAAAGAGATAGAAAAGGTATAGAGAAAAATATCAGTTAAGTTTCATTCATCAAGGATCTATGTGAAGAAGCGGTGGAAGATTACATTACATTAAAATTGATTAAGATAGCAGGTCTACTCTATAGTTCATCATCATATAAGTGCATATATGTTCTACTGAAGGTTGTAGCCTTCGCCATTGAAGTAGTGAGATTTTGGACAGTGAGTCCTCACCCTTAACCAGGTTATTTGTAAAAGACTCCTAATAGGGTCAGACCCTTAACTAGGTCACTATACTTATTTCATTGTAAAGAACAACTCCTAACAGGGTTGCAAGATCTTCTAACAGGTATTATTATAAACAAGTATAGTTCATTGTGGGTGCTAATTCCCATCGGGGTTTTTACCATTTGGTTTCTCCATAACCAAATTGTGGTGTTGTCTATTGTGTTATCTGAATGTGCATTTACTTTATGGTATTCTAGAATTAATAAGAGAAAAGAATTAAATTATCTGATAACTAATTCAGCCCAACCCCCCTCTTAGTTATCCTTTGGGACTATTCTAACAATTGGTATCAGAGCCAAGTGCCTTGAAGAGAAAGCCATAGTCCTAAGTGTTCTTTAGATATCTCAGAATTCTCTTGCCAGCAGTCATGTGTGATTATTTGGGATTAGCAGAGAATCTTGTAACTATTCCAACTGCATGTGCTATATCTAGTGTGGTATGAACAACATACATTAGTTTTCCAATCATTGATCTATATAGGGTCTGATTTACCTCATTTAACTTATCTTCCTTTGTCAACTTACATTAAGTTGCCATAGGTGTTCCAACTAGCTTGGAATCTTCCATTTTGAATATCTTCAACACTTCCTTGATGTATTTGGATTGTGTAATATATATGTCTGCATCTTGTTGAAGAATCTGTAGACCAATAAAGAATTTGATCTCCCCTAACATAGACATTTGAAACTCTTTGCTCATTTCATTAGCAAAATATTTTCATAACATATCATTTCCCCTAAATATCATATCATCATTTCCGCAATCATAATATTATCATCAGTATCTTCTTTTAAGTATAGATTTCTATTTTCACTTGTAATTACAAATCCAATGCTTATGAGATAGGAGTGAAGTCTTTCATACCAGGCTCTAGGTGCTTTTTTTAATCCATACAACGCTTTATGTAGTCTACATACCATGTTTCTCTTGTCTGGATCAACAAACCCTTCTGGTTGTTCAATGTATACATGTTCTTCCAGTACTCCATTTAGGAATGTGGATTTGACATCCATCTGGTATACCTTGAATCCTTTGAATGTAGCATAAGCAAGTAATATTATTACTCCTTCTAGTCTAGAAATAGGTGCAAATTTTTCTCCATAATCAATACCTTCTTCTTCTGCATACCCTTGCATTCTAACCTTGCTTTGTTTCTAGTGACTTCTCCATTCTCATTCAGCTTGTTTCTAAATATCCATTTGGTACCAATGACATTCTTATCATCTGGTCTTGGTACTAGTGTCCATGTATTATTCTTCTCAATCTATTTTATTTCCTCATTCATTGCACTTACCCATTCTTCATTTTCAAGTGTAGTATTAACAGATTTAGGCTAAAAATCACAAATTAAACATCTAGTGTTCATTGACTTACTTCTTGTTCTCATTCCATCCTTCTTGTCTCCTATGATTTGGTTCTGTGGATGATGTCTTCTAAAATACTTGGAAAGTTTTGGTTCAGCTCTTTTTCTATCATTTTGATCATCATCTTGACCTTCATTTTGATCTCCATTACTCGGAACATCATTTTGACTATTTTCCTAATTTTTGATCATTGCATCCTGATGCTCGGGTGCAATGTTCTGTTTCTCAGGAGTGATACACTATTGCTCGAGTAGAGTGTCAAGTTCTTCAGTGTAAACAAACTTGTTGTATTCTTCTGGTTCTTTTCTTCTTTCCTCATCATTTTTATCTATATATTCATCTATTCTAACATTGGTACTTTCAATGATCTTGTTAGAGGACTTGTTAAGACATTTATAAGCCTTTCTCTTGGTGGAATACCCTAGAAAGATTCCTTCTTCAATTTTGGAGTCAAGCTCTCCATTTCTATCATCTTTCAAAATATAACATTGACTACCAAAAATTCTAAAGTAACTTACATTGGGTGTGTAACCATACCATTTCTCATAGAGTGTCTTTTTGGTGTCTTTCTTTAATTGTACTTTATTCAATGTGTAGATAGCAGTACTGAAAAATTCCCTCTAGAATGTTTGAGTGATTATTTTCTCAATCATTAGTGTTCTTGCACAATCAATAATGGATCTATTTCTCCTTTCAGTAATCTCATTTTTTGTGGTGTTCTTGGTGTAGAAACCTGTCTTTTAATTCCATGCTCATTGCAAAAGTTAGTGAATTCATCTGAAATAAATTCCCCTCCTCTATCTAATCTTAAGCATTTCAATTCCTTACCACTTTGTTTTTCTACCATAGCTTTATCATTTAAACATCTTTAATGCTTCTGATTTATCTTTTAGAAACATAACTGTCATCATTCTAGAATAATCATCTACAAAGAGAATGAAATATCTATCTCTATAGTAACTCTTTGTCCTCATGGGTCAACATAGATCAGTATCAACTAATTCTAGAATTGCATTAGATGTACGGGCTTTGCTCTTGAAACTAGACTTTGTCATCTTACCCTTTTGACAATTCTTACATGTGATACGTTTGGGCTTTGACATGCTTAGTAAGCCTCTTACTTTCCTTTTATTTCTTATCTTTATCATGTTGTCAAAATTCACATGGCATAGTCTCTTATGCCACAACCATATGTTTTCTTTTCTAGTCAATAAACAAGTGGTGTTAATATCATCAAAATAGAAAATGTTACATTTTGTCTGTTCACCAGTTCTGATCAACCTTCCTGATTCATTGAATATCTTTGCCTTCTTATTTTAAAATTCTACTCAGTGACCTATGTTATTCAGCTGTGAAATACTCAATAGATTATAATTATGTCATTTTACCCAATATGAATTTTCACATTTGATCAGGTTATTCAACATTATGGTTCTTTTACCTTCAACTGGACAAGGTGTGTCATTACCCATTCTTACTGATCCACCATCATAATCCTCAAAAGTTTCAAACTTTTGTTTATCACCGATCATGTGATGAGTGTAGCCACTATCTATGATCCAGACATCATTCTTACTAACCTTAGATATGAGTGCAGTTTCTACATACCTTTCTTCTTCGTTTGAATCATCCTTCATGGATACAAATATCATCTCAATATCCTCATCAGATTTGGTGTCAGTGTCTCCAGCTCTGTTCTTAGCTAGGTAACAAGATTTCTTCCCTTTTTCCTTGTAGTCTCAGGTATCTCTTCTATCATATTGTTGGTTGCTTTGGTAATCTTTGTTATCACCTCCATAAAACTTCTTTTCATATGATCTATCATTAGTTCTGTCATATTTTCTTTTATTAGGATATCTTGTAGCAAAATTCCCATCCTCTTTACAATTAAAACATACAAGCTGTAATTTACCTTTGTATCTACCTTGGCCTCTCTGCAATCTTCTTGTCATTAGTGCTTCAATGTCATCAAGATCTTGGTCATCACTATCAATTTCACTATCATTCATCATAGTGTGTTTATGACTTCACTTACTTATTTTCAAAGAAGTTTTGAATGCAGACTCTATAGATGGTAAGACACTATTATCAAAATTATTCATCTCAAATGAAATCAGTCTACCAATCAGACTATCTAGAGTAACAATATTGTTTGCAACTGCTCTCATTTCTTGTATAGAAGGTACTCTAATAGAATATAAAAGTAGTAAGGTTCTTAGGATTTTACTTACCACTGTCTCTTCTTAAAGTACACCTCCAACTCCTCGTATAGCATTGACTACCTCTTTTACTTTGCAGCTGTACTAAGTGATATTTTATCCTTCTTTCATCCTAGGGTCATCAAACCTCCCTCTTAGGATTTCTACCTTAGCTCTTAGTAATGTACCAGCTTCAATTTGTCCCACATTTTCTTTGCAGAGGTGTTGGTTTTGACATCTTCAAACTCAGCATCAGAGAGTGAGGAAGCAGGCTCTATCATCATGCAATTATGCTCATGTTTTTCTCTTAATTGCTCAAGTGTGTGAGGTCCTATAGGAAACACATATTCACTATCTAGATATTGAGTAACATCATTACCAATACCTGATGGGTGGAGTCTTATTCTTCTTTGCCATGATACAAATTTATTTTTGTTCAACTTGGGCACATCTTGTGATCTTTTGCTTGAGTTGTTAAACTCCCTTTCTAAGCACACAAGCTCTAATACCAATTGTTAGAATAACTGGGAGGGGGGGTGAATCAGTGGCCTCAAAAATATTCCAATAAATCAACCCAAGAACTTTGTACCACAATATTAAGCCTCTAGTTATCTTTATTCCTACAAGATGAATGCCTTGAAATAATCTTAACAAATAACTGTTGCTCGGAGTTCACTGTTTAAACCTTATTCTTACTGTTTACCGATTAGCAGTCTTTCATTTACCATAATACAATAAATTACTTAGTGTACACCTATCAATCCATATTTAGTTATGTGTAATGCAAAACACTAAAGTAATGAATCATAAACACATTGACACATGGATTTTTAATGTGGAAACCTTGTTAAGGGAAAAACCACTTGGGACAGGTAACCCAAAATTTTCACTCTTCTAAAGTGAGCTCGGTGAAGAGCCAACCCTGTTAAAGGTTACAAACACATTTTTAGGTGTGGCCTTGTTAAAGGATTTAAATAGAATAGTTTGTCACTTGATATCTAGCATCTCTATGCTACCTTTATGACCAAACCTAGTGTAGTTTGTCAATTGGTATCTGGCATCTCTATGCTATCTTCATGACCAAACCTTTTGATACTCCTTAGGATGTATCTCAATATATAGAGGATTGTTAAGTCCTGCTTGGTTAAGAGACTTTATGATCCAATGGTTAAATTGAAACAGTAAATGATTTGTTCACATATACAACTATAGACTTGTAGATTTTTAGATCTATTGTAAGCTCACTATACCTTTCTGATCAATGTATATTTTTAGTACCTTTGCTACACTTCTTTCTACTCGTTGATGTTGTGCTTCTCTGTTGCTCGGTGTCTGCAAAATTATAGCTTTTTTCTTTAACTTGTTTGATCAGGACTGTACGAAGTTGTTCTTCATCAATTTCTCTTCAGCATCCTCTTCTCTATTTTCTCCCCTAATTCATAATGAATTAGATTGTATCTTTATAGACATGATTCAACTGTTTCTAATTTCTTAACTTTGTTTTTCTTGGCATGATTTGTAATTCTATCCAATCTTTCTTTAAAGATTTACTTTAGTTTTATCTTGTCGATATCTTCTTGAAAACTATAATAAACCACTTTAAAACTCTCTCTTATCTCTGGCTTTAACTTATCAATGAAAACAATATTAACAACTAGTTAACTCCATCTTTAGCTCTTGTCAACTAATTCTTTTGTCGCTTTTGAACTTCAATTCCTTTCAGTGTTTAACTCTTTGTTAGCGTGGTCAACACTTCAATTCTCCTTGGGTATCTCCATCGGGGTTGTCTGTCTGTCGGGTAACATCGTGAAGTTCTGTCTATCAGTAATGCTTGTGATTCTGCTTGTTGGTAATGCTTGTCGGGTTTCTTTCTCAGGCATCACTGTGACTTTCCTCTCGGGGTTCTCTATCTGTCGGTGTACACTATTCATCGGTGCTTGTTGTCACTTTGTGAATACTAAACTTCTATGAATTACTGATAGCATAACCTTTATCTTTCTAGTTCTCTGAAGTCTTTGACACTTTTTATACAACCAATTAGATTATATCAAGTTGACATGAATGACAATACAATCCATTAATTGATTTAATTTCTTGCATTATCTTTCTGCATTTTGGTGGTCATCAACTTAACATCTTCAAACATTCAATTAGTTATGGTTCATCAATAAGATCACTTAGTGCCTATCATTTCCAAAATAACAAATGAAAGGGACATGTTCAAAAAATTGGAAAGTATATATGAGATCAACAACACAAGTAGGGATCTTGCATTGAGGAAACAACTTCATCAAGTCAAAATGGAAAAAGGAGAATCTATCATATCTTTCTTAATGAAGATCTAGCTAAGGGATCAACTAAGCTCAATTGAGGATTAAGTTATGAATAAAGACCTTGTCATGCTAGCACTTGATGGTCTCCCTCAAACTTGGGAATCTTTTATCCAAGATATTATTGCAAGTTATAAGCTACCTAAGTTTGATTGACTCAGAACTAATTGTATTCAAGAGGAGTCTAGGCCAACTACAAGATGAATTATAAAAAAGATCTCAAAATGAAGACACTCATGTTCTCGCCACTCAAATTACAAAGAAGAAATGGAGAAATTGGAGAAAAGGAAACTTCCAAAGGAAGAGAGATAAAAGATCATACTATGTACCTAATTCTAAGAAGAGGAAAGATCTCTCTCACATTCAGTGCTTTAAATGTGACAAGTTTGGTCACTATGCAAGAGATTGTGTTTCAAAGCATAAGAAACAAATGGAAAACATTAATGAAGTGTCAAGGGAAAATCAAGATAGTTCAAATGGATTTATCTTCATATCTTCCCTATCAAGTAGTGTTCCTATAGATAGTGATACCTGGATAATTGATAGTGGAGCTTCTCATCGCATCACAGGTTATTGAGAACACCTTTCATATTTGGTAGAAAAAAATTCAATCCTTCAAGTGATCAGTGGACATGATGCACACTATTTAGTGAAAGGATTTGGTGCTACGCCACTCAACCTACAATCTGGGATTTCCCTTCATACAAATAATGTTTTATTTATGCCAAAAATTAAGATGAATCGTATATCTATTTCAGGTTTAGAAGACAATGGTTATCAAGTAGCATTTTTAGAAGTGAAATTTCTTGTATGGCCACAGAAGTCCAACATCAAGTCTGCATGTGTTATTGGGAATCGACATGAGAGTGATCTGTACAAGATTTATATATGTCCAATTCAAGCTCTACTACATAACTCTTCTAGCTCCAGTGAACTATAACATAGAAGGCTTGGAAATATGCATTAAAAATCTCTTCCATCATTTGAGAAAATAGTTAAGAAATTCCTAAACTAATATATGTACAAAATGGTACTTGTAAAGGGTTTTCTATGGGTAAAAATACCAAGTGCCCATTTCACACTAGTGAAATTGGGTCAAAAGAAATATTAGAACTTATACATTCTTATTCATGTGGTCCAATTTCAATGACATCCATAAGTGGATTTTTGTTTTATGTGAATTTCATAGATGATTACTCTAGGAATACTTGGATTTATTTCTTAAGGCCTAAAGATTTTGATGAAGTCCTATGAAGATTTAAATATTTTAAAGAACAAGTAGATAACTTGTCTGGAAAAATTATTAAATTTTTGAGGTTTAATGATGGAGGTGGATACACTTCTGGTAGCTTTCATCATTTCTGTGTTGAAGTGAGAATTAAGAGGGGTTTCTGTGTTCCCTACAACCCACAACAAAATGGGGTTGCAAAAACAAAAAATAGATCCATTATTGAAGTTGCAAAATCCATGATCCATGATCAAGACCTTCAAACTCTCTTATGGGCAGAAGCCTCCAGAACTACAGTTTGTGTTCAGAATAGATATCCTCATCAAATATTATAGAATATGACTCTAGAAGAAGCCTTTTTAGGAGTTAATCATGATGGGATTCATTTGATAATCTTTGGTTATCTAGTGTATGTCCATGTACTTAAAGACAAAGGAACCAAACTAGAACCCTCTGGAAAGAAAGGGTGTTTGTGGCTTCCAATGAAAAATATAAAGCATACATGATTTATTCTTGGTTAGAAAAAGATATAGGTAAGAAAAGATGTCACTTTTGAGGAATATATTGCTTTCAATAAATCTAAAGGTTTGTGCATGGAAATAAATGAAGATCAAGTGTCCCCTCAAGACATGGACATTTATCATGCTCCTAAGATTCAGAGGGAGTCCACTGAACATGATGAGACTGATGTTCTAATTGAGCCTTTGGATCCTACTAATGGGCCTAGGGATATTATTTTGAATATAAAGAGACCTATTTTGTCAAGGAAAACTATGCAGGAGGTAGAATAGTTTGCAGCTCCTATAGGCACTTTTAGAGAAAGTAAAAGACCACATAGATTCTCTAGCTATGTTGCATTGATGTGTAATATCATTGAGACTGAACCTTCCAATGTTGAAGAATCCTAAAATTAGAAAGACTAGAAAGATGCTACAGATGAATAATATCACTCCATTATTAAAATGATGTTTGGTATATTGTACCTAGACCTGAAGGGAAATTGGTTGTATCTTTTGAATGGCTATTCAAGATTAAGCATGCAGCTGATAGAAGCATTGAGAAATAAAAAGGTAGATTTTTTGCATGTGGTTTCTCTTAGAAAGAATGAATAGACTATGAAGAAAAATTTTCTCCATTTTCTCGATACACTTCCATCAGGACCATCATTTCCATTGCAACAATTGAAGGATGGAAGCTACATCATATGGATGTGAAGACAACTTTTCTCAATGGTTTTATTGAAGAAGAGGTCTACATTGAGAAACCTGAATTCTTCATGATCCATGAGAAATAGTCTCATGTGTATAAATTAAATAAATCCTTATGTGGTCTTAAACAGGATCCTTGAGCATGGTATGAAAGAATATACCGATACTTGATAAGTTTGAGATTTTGAAATAATGATGTCGATCCAAACCTTTACTTAAAGGCAGTAAATGGTGAAGCCTTAATATTGGTATTGTGTGTTGATAACTTATTTCTTATAGGGGAATAACATATCATCTCTGGATGCAAGGATTTGACTTCATAATTTGAGATGAAGGACATAGGATCCATGCACTTCTTTCTAGGATTGGAATTATGGTCGAGGCCTGATGATCTCATCCTAAATCAAGGAAAATACACCATTGATATCTTAAAGAGATTTGGGATGTTAGATTGCAAATATATGTCTACACCGATGGAAACTAACTTGAAGAAGTTGAGTGAATCATCAACTAGTTCAAACCTTACATATCCTACTCTTTACATATACTTGATCGAGTCCTTGATGTATCTAGTTAATACTAGAATAGATATTTGCTATGTAGTGAGTACACTTAGTCAATTCATGTGTGAACCCAGACATATGCATATAGTTGTAGCCAAGCATATCTTGAGATACTTGCATGGAACAGTTGGATGTGGCTTGAAGTATTTGTCTATTTTGGACTTAGACTTGTAGGGCTATACAAATTTTGATTGGGCGGGAAGTGTTACTGATCAAAAGAGAACTTATGGTTGTTGTTTTAATTTTAGGATTTGTTATGATTTCCTAGTGCAGTAGGAAATAATCATGCATTTCCCAAAGTACAAAAGAAGTTGAATATGTTGCATCCAGTGTAGAAACGCAAGAAGTAGTGTGGCTTTAGAAGATTCTTGTAGGATTTTTTTGACAATCATTGGATCCTACAGTTATTCATTGCCATAACCAAAGTTGTTCGAAGCTTTCTTTCAATCCTGTGTTTCATGAAAAAACAAAGTATGTAGAGATCAAATTTCACTATATTAGAGATGTGGTGTAAAAGAATGCTATCCAGTTGAAGTACATTAGCACTGATGACTAGATGACTAATATTCTCACCAAGCCACTTGCCAGGGTGAAGTTTGTGCATTTTTGAGATAGAATTAGATTTGTGAAGAATGAATCCCTAGCTGAGAGGGAGTCTCAACATCAGTGATTCCTTGAGATGTACTATAATGCATTCTTCTCTGTGAGATAAAAGTTTGAAGTGCAAGCCCTTATTAATGCATTATTCTCTATAAGAGAGGAGTCTAAGGCAAAATCCCTTTATTTCACCCTTTGGGAGTAGCTATGGTGGATCCACCCTTTGGGAGTAGTTATGGTGGATGACATGTGAGGTAATCCATGACTTAGAACTTGTGTTTATTCACCCTCTGGGAGTAGCTATGGTGAACTTCATATGACAACATCATGTTCAGTGATTCCATGATGGGAATTTGTGCTCTTTTATATTTAAATTCATGGGAATATCCATGATGGACCCACCCTATGGGAGTATCCATGGTGGATTTCATGTGAGTGACTCCATGACTAAACACTTATGTTGAGTCACCCTCTAGGAGTAGATATGGTGACCATCATCATGAGATGATGACATCACATGAGTGATTCTATGATGAACATTTGTATTTGTTTAAATTTCCATTCATGGGAGAAAACATGATGGATCCACCCTTTGGGAGTAGCCATGGTGGAAATTATTTTGTAACTCATATATCTTAGTACATCCTCCCTAGATAAGAGGGAGTGTTGAAAGAATAGCGTCGAGAGGACTACTATGATAAATTATTGACTTATCATCAATAAATTCTTTTGAATAAGAATCAATTAACTATCAGTTATATATATTTCACTAACTAAACAAAGTAGTAATTACCATTAATGATAATTAATCTTGTACGTGTAATTCTGACCAAACATAATTATTATGGAAATTGCGATTAACATAAACAAACATGTGTAAGTCTATGGACGTGATCCATTCAACCAAGTATAAGACTAATATTTGTGTTGTCTCCATTGATCATCAAAGAACATATAGCACTCAGATCATATTATGAACAATTTGCACATACATTTATCAGAGCAGATGATATAGTAATAATATTGGAGATTATATTATGAACAATTTGCACATACATTTATCAGAGCAGATGATATAGTGATCGTAGCATATACACAGATCACAGATACAATAGAGTAGATTATCATGAAGGATTATTGTCACAGTTTGAGATCACAGTGTTACAAAGGATATTCCTACTGAGATTGTATCATATATATATATATATATATATATATATATATATATATATATATATATATATATATATATATATAGATCGGTAAAAGGCCGAAGCCCTTAAATATTTTTATTAATTTAAATAATAATTTTACAATTTTGACCCCGCTCGCTGCAGGCGCTGGTAGGAAAGAGCAGGGTTGAGAAAACCTCCAGCCTAGCCCGGGACCATAGGTCCTAAACTTATACAAATTATACGTGGGCATACCCACGACTCGACAACTATCGAGATTTGTTCAAATACATCCCTTCCATAAGCATACCCACGGCTTGATATCCCTCGATATTTTCTATGAATACATTATTCAGTGGTCATACCCACTTGCTAGAGATTTAAAATTACAATAATTGCAATGTTGTTTTAAGATATACAATTCCTATTACATATGCTTCTGTCATTGTTTTTGAGTAT
>MU223890.1:684674-700815 GCA_018584345.1 Thuja plicata
TAATTCAAATTTAGATATCAGTCTCTTTTCTCATTATCAGATATATGTACATACTAGTGTCTAGCTTCTAATAACCATACTTCATAGAAAATTATACATTAAACTTGCAGTTGACCTTGGTGCATAGTCATTCATGGTTATCTTTTCAGCTTTGGCACACCTGGTACATCTTTTTATTTCTAGAGCTATGATTTGAATCTTATCTTCTTCATAGTTATTCAAGTACCTAGGGATGTCAAAGCCTTCGCTTCTCCAGTAGTCCAGGAGTTCTTCAGTGTTCATCTCCACCTGGAGCATAACATTGTAAAGGAATTCTACATTCCTAACCATATTTGTCCATGAGGCTTCGACTAGTTCTTCATCCTTAAAAACTAACAAAGGCATCCTCTATCCTGGAAGGATCTTATACAGCTTGGATAGTGTTGTTTTCATTATGGTTTCAGGGTGAGGTGTTGTTACATTGTCATCAATGGAATAGACCATTTTTTCTAAACCCATGAGATAGTTTTTGTTAAAAATCATTTTAGTTACCTGGATGATTTCCTCCTTATCCTTACCTACTAGGAAAGACACTGCAATGAAGGTCCCTATCACGTTACCATTGGTTCTGTAGGTAAAGTCATAGTTGAATGTCTTCTCTACCAATATCTTTTCCAAAGCTCTCCTGGTTGAGTTAGACATTGGCATGAGCATCTCATTCCACCATCAGGCGTAATGCACCCCCTAAAGGCCATTGCCCTAGTGCTGCCTTTATGAAATGTAGATAACTTGGTTTCCATAAATCCAGTTGTAGGGGATAAGACAAGCCGAAGAGAAAGAGATGGATCAGATAAAGACAAGCAGAAACAACAAGGGATAAAAGCAATTGTAGAGAGACTACATAAGCAGCACAAAAACTATCGGAGGGAGAAAAGACTCCAAAACTTGGGCATAACAGTGACAGGGCTTCTCGAAGAGAAATCTAGAAGCATCCTTGCACTTATTAGATGCTTCCAGATACCTCTAAGAAGAAGATATAGCATGTGACATCTCGGACAACAACAGGGAAAAAATCTAAGGGATAAGGAGTTAGAAGTATCTCTATAAGCCAGGAAGGAGGGATACAATAAAAATCTAAAGGGAGAGCACCTACAAAGGGATAGGAAAAGGGGCACAAGAAAAGGGGCAGGGAAGCCAAAGGATCTAAAAAGGAGAAACGGAAAGTAGGCACTACCTAAGACCGAAGATGGTTGGTACCTAATAGACAGAGAATCATGATCTAGACCTGAAGTATGAAGGAGACATCATGCCAGTTGCAATCATAATTATATATGACTACCCTCGCAAACTTGTAATTCTAAGTTACAGATGCTAGCCTAGCCTAGAAAGAAATGATGAATGCTTTATAGGTATTGAAATCATAGTTTTGATTATACCTTAAGCAGGATGTTACCTTTATAACCCTATCTGGATAGTATGGGAGTTATAATTATGATGAAATAGTGGCTTGATTCAGTCTTAAAAATCTTCTAAAAAACTTGAAATGAACCTTATAATGTTGAGGCTCGGAGCAAACAATTGGGGGGAGAGGAATATTTGAGAAAGAGTCTTAGTTATAAATATTATTGTCATATAACCATGGTCTATCTATGATCCTATACTCCTCTTTTTATATTTAAAATATAGTTTTCTTTGGTCAGTTTATACATATCATCGAAGGGAATGTAATTAGGAGATCTGTCCAGAATAGGTTGTCCTTTTAAAGTTTGATCTGCAAGTGAATAGTCATTGGTGTCTTTCCATATATATATTCTTTCATTTTAGTCAATGACTATATCATTTTGTACCATTGTTACTATACCATTAGCTCCTAAATTTGCTAGTATATCTGCCTCTTTATTTCCTTCTCTATAGATGTGTCTTACTTTGTATTTAAATATACTCCCTGCTATTTGGTTGATTTCTTCTATCTTCGAATTAAGAAGCCAATTAGGGGTTTTTTTGGTCTGAATGGCATTGACAATTACTTGTGAATCTCCTTCTATAATAACCTTAGTTAGGTTTAAACTCTTGCATAATCTCAGACCTTCTAATGCCGCTACGCATTCTGCCATATTGTTAGTGGTAGGGTTAATAGGCCTGGAATATTTAGCTATTACTTCTGATTTCCAATTGTGAATGATTCCCCCAATACATGCTTCCCCGGGGTTACCTCTAGAAGCTCCATCAAAATTCAATTTATACCAGCCCGCTTTTGGAGGTATCCATCTACAAGCGGCTCTTACCGCCTTTACTTTGGGGCCGCCTTTTCCATATAAGGGCGGTATGTCTAATTTAGGCCATTTGAATCTAATTTTATTGTCCCAGTTCTTGAAAGAGTCCTCGTAACTAAGCTTATCTCTTAGTTTGCTATTAATAATTTCTACTATTGATGCTTCTATCTTGTTTGTGATTGAAGACTAGTGGAGTTTTTGGTCTGTGAAGATCCTTCTGTTTCTTTCTTTCTAGATTTCCCATACAACAATTGATGGAGAGATAATCCAGATGTCCTTATATAAATTGTCTTTATATAGGGAAGGCCAAGCTTTAAGGTTGTTTAGTAGATCCGGTTGGGATGCTGACTTCCAACCTAAACATTGATGCAACCAATTCCAACATTTTTGGGCAAAAGGGCAATTAAGGAGGACATGATTTACATTCTCTGAATGGTTCTCACATAGGGGACACCTGGAAGGCCCTTCAAAACCTAATTTGGCAATTCTATCTGCAGTAAGAATTCTATCTTGCAAACTGGCCCATAAAAACATGCCTGCTTTAGGTAGGCATGATTTGTTCCAACAAAGATTCAGCGGTATGTCTATATTATCCATTTTCTTCTCTTTGATTATCGAATTGTAACCCTCCTTTACTGAGTAGTTACCATTATTGGAACCTGCCCAAATTAAAAGGTTCGATCTAGATTTAGGAGATACTTCTCTAGAATTCAGAGTTGTCAAAAGGTTTTTTTTTTCATGCCAGACATGATCGATATCCTCTAGCTTTCTCCATTTGAATGCTTCTTCCTTACTAAGGTAATCCTTAAGGTATACTCCTATAACTCTTTTACATTCTTCCTTGAATTCTGAAGAGAAGCCTAGTTTGCTAAGGGGGGGAGGCCAGCCCAAGAATCGTCCCAAAAAAGAGCTTTATCTCCTATACCTACATCCCATGTTAGATATTTATTGATAATACCTCTGCATTCTTTCATAAAGTTCCAGATTCATGATCCTTTAACATGAGAGGAGGATCTAAATATATTTATGGGTTCCCCTTCGGGGATGTATTTATTTAATAGTATTGTTGCCCATTTACTAATTGATTCCTTATACATTCTCCATAAGAGTTTAGCTCCAAGAGCCTGATTTTGCCAATGGAGATTTTTGATTCCCAGTCCTCCTTTTGAAATTGGTCTACATAAATTATCCCATTTAATGAGGGCAAGTTTTTTGTCCTCAGAAGGGCCTTGCCAGTAGAATTCTCTAAACATTTTGTCTATGCTATTTTTAACATTAGTGGGGAGGGGAAGAATCGACATATGGTATGTGGGTATAGCTGAAAGAACTGATTTAATCATAGTCATTATGCCAGCTTTCGTTAACCATTTACCTTTCTAGGAGCTCTTTTTATTTTGTACTTTGGTGATAACTTGCTGCCATAATTTGGGGGATAAGATTCCTTTATCCAGGTCAATGCCATGGTATTTACACGGGTAATTACCTTTTTTGTACCCCATCATGTTACATATTTCTAATTCTCTTTTCAGGGAAGTATTAATAAAGAATATTTCAAATTTGTTAGGGTTGACACACTGACCAGATGCTTTCATATATAGGTTTAAAATATTTTTAAAGGTTCTGGCTTCTTTTTTTCTTGCATACCCGGGTAAGATCGTATCATCCTCGAACTGTTGGTGTGTTATATTTGGTACGTTTTCTGCTGCCTTTAACCCCACAATTTCACCTTCCATTTGTTTCTTGGTTATGGTTCTTCCTAATGCTTCTGCCATAATTACATAAAGAAAGGGTGATATGGGATCTCCCTGTCTAATTCCTCTAGATATACTAAAAAACCCTTCTGGAGTCCCGTTAATTAGAACTGAGATTTTTGGGGTAGAGATACAATTTAATATGAGATTAATCCATTGTTTTGAAAATCCAAAAGCTTCCATGCACTTACAGAGAAATCTCCAATCTACTTTATCGTAAGCTTTTTGTATGTCTACTTTAATGAGCATACTTGGATCCTTAGTTATTTGGGCGATATGGACTACTTCCTGGGCAATGATGATACCATCCAATATCGATCTGATCACTACAAAACCTATTTGTTCTTCTGATATAATGTTGGGAAGAAGAATTTTCAGTCTATTCACTAGACATTTGGAGAGAATCTTGTAAACCGTATTGCATAGGGATATAGGTCTGAAGTCCCCTGGCTCCACACTTTCATTTTTCTTTGGTATTAAAGTAAAAAGGTATTGTTTATTTCATTTAACAAGGATCTTGAATTCCTGGTTGCTTCTACTGCTTGCCATACCTCCTCCCCAATGAAGTGCCAACATTTCTGAAAAAAGCCGGCTTGGAACCTATCTGGGCCTGGGGCTTTATCTGGATGAAGTTGGAACACTACTGATTTCACTTCGTCTAGGGTTAATTTATTATTAAGCATTTTATTGTGCGCTTCCAAAATTAGCTTTGGTATAGCTTTAAGCATTTTGTTTTGAGCTTCCATATCAGTGGCTTTTGTTTTGTTAAGAAGGGTTTCATAGAAAAGTGTGAGTGTATTCAAGATCTGCTCTGGGTTCTCTGTGAAATGATCATCATCTATCTTAAGTTTAGAAACTCTGTTGATACTTATTTTGAAATTTTTGGTATTATGGAAGAATTTAGTGTTGTTGTCTCCTTCCTTGAGCCACATTTCCCTTGATTTCTGTTTCCAGAAAATCTCTTCTTTCAGGAGGACATCATTGTATCTATTCATTAATTCTTTTTCTTTATGATAACTCTGTTCATTCATTCCTTGTGTTATTACTATATTATTAAGGTCTATTATCTCTTGTTCTAACTTAAATTTTTCTTCAAAGATATTATTAAACTTGTTTTTATTCCATTCTAATGCCTTGTTCTTGATAATTTTTAGTTTTGTTGTTAAACAATACATTTTAGAACCTTTTCCTGATATTTGGTTCCACCATTCCTCGAGGAGATTAATGAATTCTGGGTTTTGAAACCACATGAATTCAAATTTGAATGGATTCCTAGGCAGTTTTGAGTCTTCTATAATAGCGAGTCATATCGGGAAGTGATCTGATCCTGCCTCAGGAAGAATTTATGCAGAATACAGCTGATTAAAATTATCTGAATTAGTTCTTATAAAGAACCTATCTAGTTTTTCTGCAATGTGACTAAAACTAGCTCTTTTGTTATTCCATGTGTATACACCATTGTTTGTGTTAATGCTAATTAAATGGTTATCTGTTGCCCATTTGTTGAAGTCCTTATGGGCTTGGGATTCGTATCTTGAACCTCCTAACTTTTCCTCCAGACTTAGGATTGCATTAAAATCTCCTCCAATAAATAAAGGTGTTCCTGAATTATTACTCAAGAAGAGGTGGATTTCTTTCCAAACTCTTCTTTTCTCTTCGTTTGGAATGGGTCCGTAAACATTGATTAGGTAGAACTTTAGATTAGATTTAAAGCTTTGGATATCTAAGGCCATCCAAATACTATTATTAGAGATAAGTATAGTTGAAGTTTTACGGGGGTCCCAAAGTGTTGCTAACCCACTGGAGCGACCTATAGAAGGTATAAATTCTTATTTCCATATACCTAATTCTTTACTAACTTTAGCGCTTTCTAATGAATTAAGTTTAGTTTCCTGTAGAAGAATAATTTTTGGATTTGAAGGTTTTAAGGTACCTCTTTATCAATCTATGTTTGTTAGGGGCTTTTAATCCCCTAACATTCCAAGTAGTGACTTTCATTATTCTTTGGGAAGGCACTTCCCCTTCCCAGTGTTCATTATATCAGCTATCTTTTTTTGGTTTCCAGCATTACCATCTAGCGTTCCTAGTTCCACTGCTGATTTCCTACCTCTTTTCTTTTTTAATTTATTAATATTAGGAGTACTTAGGCTGCCTCTATTCAAGGATATACCCAATTCTCTATTTTCACTAGTTATTCCATAGAGGCCCTCAATCACATCCTTAACCAATGTTGATTCTCCCGCAGTTCCAATTATTGAAATCTGGACTTTTCTGTTCATCCTCTATATGTGCAAAGGGTTCATTTCTATCTACAAACTCTTTACCAAAAAATTCTATTATATCTTCATCCTTCCCTGATAGATTCACATTCAGGGCTTCTAATTCTAGAGGGATTGTGATAGCTTGTGTCTCCCCCTTATCAATATTTGGTACATTATTTATCTTTTCCTTTTGAGTTATCTTTTGTATTTCTATATATTCAGTCCCGTTATTAATATCTAATTGGTCTGGATATTTTCTTGGTGTTCCTGGAGGGGCATTTTCTGAGACTTCCTTCCTTGAGGATGGAAGGTATGTAGGTTGAGCTAATTTAAAGTCTTTGTCCTTATTTTCTTCTAGGATACATTCCTGAATTTGCTTGATTAAGGATACTTTTTGAATTTTTAATTCATCAAAATCACAAATCTCCTCTAGGAACATGTCCCTCAAATCATCGGTTAATGATTCTCCTAAGTCGTTAATAATTTGATTTACTCCCTCTTCAGTTTTATTTACCTGATCTACTAATTCTACTATATTATCATATTCAGGTTTCCCGGTCTGTTGTGTTTGTAGCTCAATCTTATTATCTTCGAATTGAAGATGGGTATTATTTTTGTCTTGCTCAGTCTTTTCTGATTCAATTTCCTTAGTATGTTTTTCATTGAGTTTCTGATTATTTGGATGTAATGTGTTATTAATTATTGTAAATGATTCCTCAATTTCTGGATGAATTGTTAACTTATCCTTAGGTTTATTAATTTTTTCTTTTATTACTGTATTATCTTCTTTAGCATTTGTTGGATTAACCTCGTTCTGAGTTATTCTTATTGTATTGTTATCTGGTAGCTGGGGATCAGATATACTTTCTATTACTATTTCCTCGTTAATCTGAGGATGATTGGATAACGAAATGTTTAAACATGTATCTGCTGTGGGAAGGAGCCTATCCAGTCCTTGAGTCCTTATAGGACTAATTATAAATCCTCCTTTATCCTTACATAACTTTACCTCCATTTCTTTATTGAGTTGAGTCAGAAGGTTAAAGTTTTTGGATGATTTTTGGGGATTAACATCTTCTTCGATAAAATTTTCTAGAATTCTAGGACTGATTATGACCGAGTTTGAGTTAAAATTTAATTGGATGGGTAGGATGCATTTTTTATGAAATTCCATTTCCACTATAACAATTTTATCGGTTTGATTAAAAGTTGACTCTACAGTCCTGATGTATTTTCCAATCTTATTACCTATAGTTCTGATGATTTCCTTACTAGACAGTTCCAAAGGCAGGTTTTTTAAGGAGACTTCCTTCTCTATTCTAAAATATTTTAAAAGCATTGGATTGAACAATGGCATCCATTCAAAAAAAGAAAAGGAAATGTTCCTAAATTTAATATCCTTTCTGTTCAAAATGCTATCCTTCAGATTCTTTTTAATGCAGTCTATAAAAAAGAAATGATCCATAAGGTGTGATATACTTACCTCTCTTGGCAGTAGCAATGATAATTCCTTCACCACATTATTGACAGATACTCCTGTACCGTTCCAAATACAAATCAGACCTTTTTCTGATAAGTGTTTCTGTTGCTGCATGATAACATCACAATCTAAAATGATAGTATCATAATGGCAGCTGAGATTATTCTTACCTGGTTTATGTTGTATTGTTCACCTGTGTGGCGATGTATAGGCTACATTTTTTAAAGCTTCATGAGAAGAATCATTATAAAAATCATGATTACAATGATTACTGACCATAGCTACTGGTTGCCTCTCCATCCTGCTACGGTGAGGAGGGCTATATTTTGCAATGTTAGTCATTGGAGCATCACAACCATAAAATTTGCCATTATGATTAGATTTCCCTCTAGAAAAGGGTGGGATCTTTGTGTGATAAGGGTAGGGCTTTGTGGCTTTTGGATGGACCGCTTCCATCTTATTCTGTCATGCCCTATAGCCCTTATCCACAAAGGTCCCATTCCTTTTGTGGGGGGGGCGAGTATTTACTTTTACCGTTATCTTCCTGTTTGAGCAATTCAAAGGAATTATTCAGAGATAAATTAAAGGGATTGTGAGATAGCATATACATGTTAACCTTTTTCTTGTTATTTACCACTTGCCAAGTGAAATCGTTCTTCGTCGTGCAAATAGGAGGTGCACGGGTAGGTAAGATCCTGCCTTTCCCCTTAGCAGATAGGGGTTCATTGGTTCTGTAGTCTAAATTGTGCTTAGGTCTTCCCACCTTGGCAACCCCGTTGCCTATGCCCAAATTCACATACTTAGTTTTTGCGAAAATATTTATTTGCCTATCCAAAGTTTGGACTAAGAAAACTTTCGGCTTAACATCCCTATTGCGTTTAGGGATTATATTGTTTGCCCTGAATACAGAACCAGGTTTTTCAACCCTAGTATTATCCTTAAATTTTTCACTCAGAGAAACCTTTTCCTGCTTATCTGATAGTAAATATTCATTAGGGTTTTCAGAGGGGTGCTTAATCGAAGCAGAAACATCAATAGAGGGATTTGGTTTTGCTCGAGTAAAGATTGCGAGCAATTCCAAATCTATATTTTGATCAGCTCATTTCTTTTGCTTTGCTATGAAATCATCTAGATGCTCATACGAAGGGTGATGCTGCTTTGGTTTTTGACAATCCTTTTTCTTATGGCCGTAAAGCCAACAATTATAGCAATAGCTTGAAAAAACCTCTTTTTTATCTTGCTTCTTTGAAGCTTCTGCAACCAATTTGGGCATTCCCTCCCTAGAATTCTCCTTATTGCATATGGCTACATCTCTCTTCGAATATAGGTTAGAGTGGATGAGACCAATATTTATCTGTCTTCTTTGAAAGGCAGTTTTCCTTTTAATGTGTGAAGTTCGCATTTCACTTTTTTGCCATTTATCCCATAGCCAGCTCTTTGATATATTAATAGCACTTGTATTATCACAAAAATAGTGACCGAATCTTTGATCTCTTCTTGCATACCTTCAAATAATTGTTTAATCCATACTATATTTTCACAATTCATAGAAGAAGCAACATATTTTGCCTTGGCAATAGACTGTGAAAGGAAACTTTGCTTCTTGCTTAGCCATGTGACCAATATTTCACCTTGAAATAATGTGCCTCCACTAGTAATTTTCCTATCATTGATGTTTCCAGCCCAATCTGCATCAATTTAGGCTTGCCGATCAAAAGTAACTCCTTTCTTGTACAATAAACCAAATTCTTCAATACCTTTCAGATATCTCAAAATTCTCTTGACTATAGACATATGTGTTTCCTTCAGATTTGAAGAAAAACTTACAACAATCCCAACAAAATGTGCTATATCAAGTCTGTTGTGAACAACATACTGCAATTTACCAAACATGGATCGATAAAGAGTATTATTCACCTCTTGTGTCTCATCTTCTTTTGATAATTTACACCCAGTAACCATAGGTATTCCAACAAGCTTTGAATCTCCCATACCAAAGGTTTTTAGGATCTCTTTGATATACTTAGCTTGTGTAATATAGATCCCTTCAGTAACTTTTTGTATCTGTAGACCTAGATAGAAATTAATCTCTCCAATCATTTACATTTCAAACTCTTTTCTCATTTCATCAGCAAATCCTTTACATAAGGTGTCATTACCTCCAAAAATAGTATCATCAACAAAAATTTCAGCAATCAAAACTTTGTTGTCACTGTCACACTTCAAGTAAACACTATTGTTATCACTTGTTCTCTGAAATCCTATTTTGATTAGATAAGAGTACAATCTCTCATACCATTCTCGGGGTACTTATTTCAAACCATATAAATTTTAATGTAACTTGCATACCTTGTTCTTGTTAGTGTTCTCAATGAATCCTTCGGGTTGCCCAATGTATACATCTTCTTCAAGTATCCCATTAAGAAATGCATACTTAATAGCCACTTGATATACCTTGAATCCTTTGTAAGAAGCATAAGCCAAAAGTATTCTAACTCCTTCCAATCTAGCAACAGGTGCAAAAGTCTCTCCATAGTCAATACCTTCTTCTTGTGCATAACCTTTGCAAACCAATCTAGCTTTATTTCTGATAACTTCTCCATGCTCATTCAATTTGTTTCTAAAATTCCATTTAGTACCAATAACATTTTTTTCTTGAGGCCTAGGTACTAATGTCCATGTCTTGTTCTTCTTAATTTGATCATACTCTTATTTCATTGCTTTCATCCAATCTTCATTATCTAGTGCTTCTTTAACTTTCTTTGGATCAAATGTAGACATCAAACATGCATTGTCTCTTACCTTGATTCTAGTCATCACTCCAGCATCCTTATTTCTAATAATATTGCTCAGGGAATGGTGCCATCTCACATACTTTGCCAAAATAGGCTTGGTAGGTCTCGGCCCTTCATCTTCAACATTTGGTTGTAGAACTCCTTGTTCATCTTCCTCCTTGGTAGGTGTTGTTGGTAAGGTATCAAGAACATCAAGTTGTACATATACAAACTTATCATAATCCTTAGGTTTCTTCTTGCTATCTTCATCATTCCTTTCTGCAAATTCATTAATTCTTATATTAGCACTTTCTACCATCTTGTTAGTAAATTTGTTCAAACATTTGTAAGCTTTACTCCTCGTAGAATATCTTAGGAATATTCCTTCTCCTTTTGAATCAAACTTTCCTTCTCTAGAATATTTCATAATATAACATTTGCTTCCAAAAACTTTAAAGTAACTGACATTAGGTTTGTGTTCATACCAGATTTCATAAGGTGTCTTGTTGGTACCTTTCTTCATTTGTACTCGGTTCAATTTGTAAACAATAGTACTCGCAACTTCTCTCCAAAAGTTCTATGAAATTCCTTTTTCAATCATCAATGTCCTAGCATAATCAACAATAGATCTATTTCTTCTATCAAAAATTCCATTCTTTTGTGGTGTAATTGGTGCTGACAATTGTCTCTTAATTCAGTTTTCATTACAAAATAATGTAAACTCATTAGAAGTAAACTCACCTCCTCTATTAGATCTCAGACATTTCAATTGTCTTTCAGATTCTTTTTCAACTCTAGCCTTGTACCATTTAAACATTTTGAAATGCTTCAAATTTTTCTTTTAAAAACATTACATACATCATTCTAGAATAATCATCCACAAATAAAATAAAATATTTGTCTCCATAATAACTTTGAGTCCTCATGGGTCCACATAAATCAATACGCGCTAAATCCCAAATTCCTTGTGTAACATAAGTCTTGCTTGAAAAACTAGATTTAGTCATATTACCCATCTGACATTCTCTACACATAACATTCTTAATTTTCTCCAATCTTAGTAGTCCTCACACTCTATTATTCTTACTCACTTTGATTAAGTTGTCAAAATTAACATGACAAAGCTTTTTGTGCCATAACCAAACATCTTCAACTTTAGCAAACAAGAAACGCTTCATAGAAGTATCAACATAAAATAAATTACCTTTAGATTGTTCTCTAGTAGTAATCAGACTATCCTTCTTATCAAATACTTTCACCTTTCCATATTGAAATTCCAGTTGGTGACCTATATTATTTAACTATGCAACATTCAACAGATTATACTTTAAGCCTTCAACCCAATAAACATCATCACATCTTGTATTATTCAGTATAATTATAGAACCTTTTCCTTTCACGGGATATGGAGCATTATTACCAAATATAACAAATCCTCCATCATGCTTTTCCAAGGAAATAAAATTAAGTGTTTCACTAGTCATGTGATGTGAACAACCACTATCTATAATCCATGTTTTATTCTTACTTACTTGTGATATTAGGGATCTTGGTTCTTCTTTATTTTCTTCATCAAAATCATATTTAATAGAAACATAAAAAACTTATTTTCCATCATCACTGTCAATTGAATCATTATCACTTAGTCCTTTATTAGCACTATGACAAGATTTCTTACCTTTGTTTTTGTAGTCTCTGAATCTCCTGAATTTGTTTTCTCTTTTCTCCTTATCTCTGTTATCTTCTTTTCCTCCTTATCTTTCTCAGGGAAGTTAAATGAAAGATGACCAATTTTATCACAATTAAAATATTTCAAGGGTAACTTACCTCGGTATTTTTCTTTGCCTCTTTTTATCCTTCTATCCAACAAAGCTTCAAATTATCTCTCATTCTCATCACATTCAGTAAATAACTCTTCAAGACCTTCAATACAACTATAAAATTTCTCACTAGCATTGCTCAAATATCCATCCTCGGTTGTAGCTTCCCTAGCTTTTACAATCTTTCAGGTAGACTTAAATGTAGATTCAATCTTAGATGTTGCAGACAAACTATTGTCAAAATCATTTAACTCAAATGCAGTTAACTTACCAATACTAGAATCTAGTGAAACATTCATCTGTGGAATAGATCTTAGCTCTTGTATAGAAGATACACGAATAGCATAACTCAGTAGCAGGGTTCTCAACATATTGCTTGTAACATCATCCTCTGTTATGGTTCCACCAGCTCCTTTGATAGAATTAGCAGTCTCCTTAAGTCTTGTATTGTATTGTATTGTGTTCTCTCCTTCTTTCATCCTCATAAAGTCAAATTTACCTTTTAAACTTTCTTTTTTAGCCTTCTGAACATGTTGATCTCCACCATAGATCAAAATAAGCTTATCCCACATTTTTTTTGAAGTAATACATCCATCAAGTTCATCATATTCTTGGTCGGTAAGTGTAGAAGCAATCTCAATCAGAACTTGTGTGTGTTCTTGTTTCTATCTTTGCCCATTGATTGTCAAAGGTGCAGTAGTCAGTGCAACATATTAATTATCAAGAAAATGAAGTCCATATTCTCTTACTCTAGACACATGCAACCTCATTCTAATTTTCCATCTAGAGAAATGATCCCTATTCATCTTTGGTGCTTCCCTCTTATACATATTTAGATCTTAACTCAAGTCCTTTTAAACTTATCACTTCAAAGTAACTAGATCTGATACCAATTATTGGTCCACTAAGAGGGGGGGAATCAGACAAAATCAAATCTTAATGCTCAAAACTTAACTCACTGATTCACTCGGTATAACTGAATACAGTAATAACCAATTCACCAAACAACTTAATAACTTAAACAACCATACATCTCAAATATGTAAATCAATCATTCAAACTCATTAACATCAAATTTAACTCAGTTAACACCAGATTTAATGAGGAAACCCAATTTGGGAAAAACCTCTATGGTAATTGTGACCCACAATAAAATATACCCTTCTGAAGTATGCTTGGTTAAGAACTTATCTTGTTAAAGATCACAAACAAATTTGCTAAATGTGACCCTGTTAGGGGATTTACCTCAGATCTATTAGGATCTTCACCCTATTAGGAGTGGCCTTATTAGAGATCTTTAAACACTCTTTTTGAATTTCACCTACTTCTAGGATTTACAAATAGGATGGTTAAATCCACTCGGTTAAGATATTTATATGTTATAAATACTAATAAGCAACAATATAAAATTTTATCTATAAATATATCAACTACCTTTTCTTGTGTCAAATCCTTTATGCTCAATTGAATACTGGCATCACATACTCCATTTATCTCTTTCTTAGACTGCAGATTCTTCAATCTCTATTTCTCTATTATGCTCGGTAAATGTTGTTCTTCAGCTTCGTCTTCTTCTCTATTAAACTCACCAGCATCATAATCTCTGTCAATTTCTCATCATTTATATAGACATACTTTTGCCTCTTAATCTCCTTAATTATATTTTCCATCATTTTCACTCTGTCATTTGATCATCTTCTTCATAAATCTCAACCTGGTAAACCACTTCATTTTTACCTTGGAACTTGAACTTTTCTTGGAACTCACATAATTAGGTTTAACCGCTTGATCTTCGCCTTAGATCTTCTCATTGAATTTTCATGTTCTTAGATCTTCTAACAAACTTGATTTAATTCTTATCCTCATCCATCTCATCATCACGTCGCATTAAATTTGATCTTATCAACATTTACAATCAATATCTTGTACTCGATAAACTTGCTTTGCACCTCGGTGACTATCTTCATTCACTACTCGATTTCTAACTCATCTTCGATGCTCGGTGCTTATCTTTCTCTTAGTGTTCACTAATTCTGACTGACTTACATAACTCTATACCGACTGACTTTGTCTAGCTCGGTAAAGTAACTCTTTCAGCCATAACTTAACTCTTTGCAATTTTTGACTTAATCAATCAATTGTATTGACTTGATAGCATCAAATATATAGTAGCAAACAACTATATCAACATTACTTCATCATTTTATGATCTATTTTTGTCACCCATTTAACTTCTCCTCTTAAGATATAGTAGCATAATAAAAATCAATAATCAATTGCTTGACATCAATGACAAAACAACAACTGATCTAACCATTTCTACAATCATGATACTCGGTATCACTCGGTCTTCATCATCTTCATTAGTTGATTAACACGTTTAATATGAAAATTGATTATGTTTTTAATGTTATCTTCTTCTATAAAATTGTATTTTTGACTTTTATATGTTTGCGAAAATTGATTCAGACCTACTGAAATAGTGTTATATTATCATTTTATTACTTCAATGCAAAAATGACTAGTGATAATTTGAGTCATCTATAATTAATTATTCATAATTACTTTAATAGTGCACTATTAATCCAATATAAAAATCACTAACATTTATTTCAACTATAATTTTAATCTATAAAATTATTAATTTATAACAAACACAACGTAGTCAAGCATATTATTGACCCAAAAATCATGTTATCATGATATTGATCTGGAGCTATTTAAGTTCACAACTATACATATTCTAAAAACTTTACTATCCTAATCAACAATAATAATTACCATTTAATTATCTTTATCTCCACCAAATGCACAAACTAATAAATAGCAATAAAAAAATGTGTCTTGTTCATTAGGTTACATGGTGGATTACTTTTTTGTTATGTGAAATTTTGGATTTCTAATGTTTAATGCAATTTGAGATCTTCCAGTTTTGGAAGGGCTCTATTTCAAATATTCCCTATACATTTCTACTGCATTCCCAAAAAAAATGGAAAATGGGAGATATCTAAGGGTAGATGTTGAACATGAGACTATAGTAGTATTTATGATACCATTGTGTGGATCCAAAATTATGTTTCTTATTTTAATTGAAAGTTGGTTTGTAGGACTAGGAACTAGGTACAATTATTATTAGTCATATTAAATAATGAGAAATTTGCATTATGATTTTGTATCAACACAAATACTATAGATACAATTAGTGAGGTAAATAATGGTTGTTTTTAAAGAGAAATTAATAAGCATATAAACCTTATTTTCAACTTATCTTGTATTATTAAAGCACTAATAGTGTTTATAACATATTTTTGTACAATTTTGAATTCGACTAGCAAGAATTGGATTTTTCTTTACATGGGAAATTGGATAAAAAGAATCATTATAATGATAATAACTATTAAACTAAAGATTGGATCTACTACACTAAGTAGGTATTTGATGAAGGGGACTCCCCTTAATACCACAAGTACACGACAGAAACAAAGAGAAACAACAAAAATTTGCAAGAATAGAAAGTTGGCTTCTTATTGGCTCCACAAATGTGGAATTAAAAACTTTAGAATTACAATATCAAAAGCCACATGGGCATCCCTTACAATAATCTATAGGAAAAAGCCTCCAATAACCACCCAGAACTGCCCTAGAAAACACCACGGGCCTTCCTTGAATAGGCAATTTTCCACCACCCGAGAAGGTTCCAAAAATCTAGCCATTAAGGCCGACTACCCTTAGCATTTAATTATTTTTCACTTTTATTACAAAAGGGTCAGCTTTAAATATTTACAAAACATGAGATTAGGTAG
>MU223890.1:706739-718844 GCA_018584345.1 Thuja plicata
ACTTACTAAAAATAGTAAGTTTCCAAAAATAGCAGCTTTGTACAAAATAGCCCTTATTGAATAGAAAAACACATATTTTTGGGTGATGCAAGATTGCCCTTACACCCGGGATGCTCCTGCATCAGTATCAATGTGGTTGTGATTTTTGTAAGGAAGTTAAGGTAGCAGACCAACTTCCTACACTAACCTTGAGAGGAGGCTTATGCAAACAAATTCAGATCATTAAAATAGTTACATATAAATAACAAAAAAAAAATATAAATAGCTTTTATACCACAACACATGGGTTTATGTGGGGAAAACCCTTTTAGGAGAAAAACCCTACATTCAAAAAGTTTCCCAATATATTATTTTAAAACCAACAACATAATACAATATACCTAGAAAGAAATATTTTTAAAAGAGTATCACCAACCACAAATCTAGAGGCAAGTCAACAACTAGAAGACTCTTACACACAACCTCCATCTCACACACCAAGCACATAAGAGATGTAATACATGAAGTCATCAAACATCATTACAAGACCATGACTAAAGCTACCAAAAAAAGTGGTGCCTAACATATCTCCAATCCAAGATGCCCTATGATGTGTCAAAATACACATCAACACATGTAACTACCTTTTAAAATAAGCTCATTTATGTTTCCAACAAATTTTTATATTTCCCTTTTCTGGAGACCTAACTTATAGAGGTGATAACTTTAAATTTGGGAGTCTGATTGACAAACTGCTTGAAGCACCAAAATGTTCGTTAAGTGCTCTATCAAGCTATAACCTACTACTTTAGTTACGACCACTTACGTACCTAAAAAATAGCTCCAAGGCCTTCAAAATTGACTTTGTAATTTTAAGTGAAATTTTAATATCTTCAAATCTTGAAACAAAAAACTTATCAACATGCTTATTTAGCCAATCTATAGCTTTTGGAAAAAATTTAGACCAATCCATGCTTACATGTAAACTTACTATAAGTAGTAACCTTATGTAAATGCAAGGTTGAGACACCATTTTTATAATAATTTTGGATGTCAACTAATTAGATTATGGTCTCAAGCATATTGATAAAATGCATTAACACTTAAAATATGCATTTGGAATAGGTCTACAAGACTATATATGTGAAATCTCTATTCTAAATTTTATTTTAAATTTTATATTTTATATTTTTATTCCAAATTTATATTTTCTAATTTTAATTCACATTTACAAGATGACACAAGCTATTCTAATTTTAAATATTTCATCTAACATTGACATGCATGTTACATATAGCACATATGATTGAATTGCATTATATCAAAGCTAATAAATGAAACTCTAATACAAGTGCAAACAAAACTATGCCCATAAAGCAAAAAAATGACATGTACATTTTTGGTATCAACCTTATGGGAAGAGAGTTGTGAAATATAAAAAAATTATACTTTTTTATAGTGTAAATGTGCATCTAAAATAATACTTAGAAACAAAAATGAGAAAATAAGAACAAAGATAGAGATAAAAGAGAAGAGACATGCATATGTTCCAAGACCCTTTCAAGAGAAATTTAACCTCTAAAGCATCAAACCAATAAATAATATATTTATAATATATTATTGAGCATAGAGACCAACACCTTATTTCTTTGGAGGAAATTTGATAATATTACCCAATAAAAATACAATACCTTTCATACTTCCATATTAATCCTTAAATATATAAACTTAAGGAGGCATATAAAACTACCAAAGGCAACACCATGGGCCCAAACAAGGTTCCAAAATACAAAGGTAATAATTATCATGACTTGTATCCCATTTGGGACTCATTATATATATTAAAAGTTACTATGGGTCACAACTTGCCTTAGAAGCAAGTTAAGATTCTTAGTCCACTTGGTATGTTCATAAAGATGGGGGACCAGAAAGAATTTGTAAGGCAAGATAAACAATAATAGATTTACATTATAAAACAAGCATATTAATAGGCTTGGGTATATTATAAATGCAAGCATAATAATAATTTTTTAATCTAAGCCTAAATGCACACGTGTTATAATTCAAGTGCATTTAGGTCTAATAAAAGAAAAATAAAAAGTTCAAGTTTATGACCTCATTTTAATTTTACCTAGCATAAATAGAGAAGAATATAGGTTCCAAACTACATGTGGGTGTTTCATAGTCAACTAGAGGCCATTAACAATATGTCGAAGCCATAAAAGTATATTTTATATAGATTTTAAGATTTAGCTAAGATGAGATGTTATTTACTTAAATTGGTTTTGATTAGTTAAATATTATTTTTAATTAAAAATCATCCTCTGTCTCAAAACCCTTATTTTTCTGATGAATATCATGATAAAAAAAAATCTTTCAAACCCCTTCTACTATTCTCTTCCATCCTCCAAAGCACATGACAGTGTCATAAGACAAATAAAACATAATTAAATTAGCTTGAGATGTTGATATGAACATTAATAAGTCCTAACACCACAAGCACCCACCAATAAGCTCTGGCAACATCCAGAGAATCCATTAATCCTGTCACTAGCCAAATTAACACTTGGGTAAGTTAGAAAGAAAGTGTTGGGAATTTATACAACAAAACTATGTTACAATATGTTGAAGGTAAAACAACAAAAAAATAGAGATTATGTATATTATTTGTTGATAAAGAATTAATGCACCCTTAGAAATAAGTGGTAAATATTTCCCAATACATCAGTACACCCATCAAAAAATTAAAAATAGGTTTTGGAATAGGTGGTGGATGGTGTTTAACCAAGCTCCATGCAATAACTATGAGGTACCTCAATATTTCTTGCAAAGTGATATTGTGTGTTTGTCCTCAACAAGATCCATAACTTTGTTTATGACCAATTTTTATAGGGAAGAGGAGCAAAGGATATATTTAGGACAAAGAGGAAGTATATAATGCATAAAACATACTAGTCGGACCCCTTAGTAGTCATACATTACTTATGTAATAGTCCTTTTAACTATGAATAACAATGTTGGGAAAAAGTACAAAGCTCTCTCACACTTCTATAAAAGAAATAGCCAACGTTGGTTCAAGTTTTTAAATTGAATCAATAGAAAGTAACATATATGTTTTGGATTTTAAAATGATGTAAATTAATAAAATAAATGTTTTAGCATATTCTATGTTTGGAATTTTAAAAAATATTTGAATGTCATTTTTTAATAAAATAAATACTAAAATTTGGTTGATAAATATATTGAAATTGAAGTTACATGGCACATCACACTATATATAGTAAATTTTATCTTTTTTTCTTCAATTTATTTGTGCATTGATAATTTGAAACTTCAGTGCATGAATATATATTTTTACTATTTTTATAAAGTTGAAACTTTGCTGAAATATAACTCTTTTCATTTGGCATCACCTTTTGTCTTAATTGTTTATCCAAATAGAAAATAGTTATATCATCTTGACATAGATTCTTTTCTCTACTGCATCATATTTTTTAAAAACATCTAAATAAATTTGGCTCATTAATCATGAGTCTAATGCTTTACTGAATGGGAGAAATACAAGGAGTTAAAAACATTCTTTGGAGAAAAGATATATATGTAGGTGCACAAATTAGGTAACTTTCTTGTCTTCTAAGATATGAAGGGTAGTGATGTAGACTATTATGTCTTTTTGAAAGTATTCAAAGAAGAAATAAATGGGAAATGTAGAATAAATGTTAGGGTATTAGAAACATATAAATATGTCATTACTTCAAGGTTGATAAAGATAAGTGTTACATGAAGGTTTTTGAGCCCAAGACACCATGGATCCTGCAATTGCCATGTGAGGTCTCCAAATCTGAATGAGTGGCATATGGAGATTTATTAGTCCAGAAGCATATAAATCCCAATGAAGAAAAGTTTGGAACCTATGATGAAATAAAAAATAAACTAATTATGAAGAAGGTGGGTGGGAGGTTTGAGAAGATGAAGGGTGATCCATAAGAAATGTTTGGAGTACCTTCCATGAGTACTATTGAAGAATCTAGGGCTATTTTATATACCTCATAATCATCAAGGAACTAAAAATCTATAAAATAATTATTTCCATAATTCCTACACCTTCTCCCAGTGCACAAAATCCTCTAAGTAGAAAGAGATCTACAACTATTGTGATTGAAAAGGAGAAAATTATTAAGAAGAACAAACTTAGACAAAAACAATAGGCTACAAAAGATGAGATTGATCCGATAGATGTGGAAATTGATGATGATGATGAAGAAAAAGAAATGAAGGGTATTGAGTTGAGAAGAAGAGAGAAAAAGATAAAATAGAGTAAAGGAGAAGGTAGTTCAAAGAAGAAAGATACAGGAAATGGGATATTGAAAGAAAGGGAAAATAAACCCAAGAAGACTCCTTTAGAGTCTTCTAAACAAGATCAGTGTAGTCTAGATGCAATTTTGAATTTAATTGAGTGTCATGGATGTTTTAAAAACACATTTTAACTATATCCAAATATACCTCTGTATAATAAAGAGATATTGAATGAGTTGTTATTATGTATATGATAAAATGTAATTTAACCAATGAGTTATATTATTGATCAATTTCCATAATGCCTTATGGGTTTTTTGATAGAGAAAATAAATGAAGCTATGAAGTTTGATACATAGTTAAGAGAAGACGATAAACAAGATACATTAAAGGAATTTGAGGAGTTAATTATGAGTGTATTGAAGGAGATAAAGGTAGGAAATGTAGTGAAAAAAGAGTATACTCCTTCAGATTATTAGCTAGAATATCTTTCAAACATTCAAGATATTAATGTGTCTATTTTTGATACCCAAGTAACTGAGACTGATCAAGTTGAGAAAAATGATAGTTTTAAGAAATACAGGGAGATCCGAGTCCTCATAATAATTTTGATCTATAAGTACACTAGATGGAGAAAAAAGCAGTGAGATGAATGTCCCGTCTCTGAACATTATCAAATAGGGTGTATGAAAATAATGCTCCAGAGAATGCTATAAATGTAGAATAAAATATGAGGCAGAATATTAATGTAGAGGAGAAGACAGAGACCAAAGGAAAAGGAGAATAGGAAAAGGATAACATAGTGAACGTTGGTGGAAAAGAGGAAAAGGGGGAAAATAATCTCTAGGACGCTACAGGAAATGTTTTGAATATGACCCTAAAGACATATGAGAAGCAAGAGGATTTTTCTAGTGGTAAAAATGATGGTAGGTGATTTGTTGATTCCATTAAAGACCTATTAGGTCTTTAGATGAAGTTTGAACTGGTGGTAACCCAAAAAATATTATAGATATTGATACACAAAGGGTAGATTGATTTGTCAACCATTTCCCCCTTCACAAGTTTCAATTGAGTGACAGATTAAATATATCAACTCGGAAGGACTTATTATAGTGGCATGAGATAAAATCAAGTTTGATAGATGTAGTATGGTTGATAAATGAGGCCTTACTAGAAGTTGGTATTCATACATCATTAGCTCTAGAAGAAACATAAAAACTACTAATGGACTCAATTAAGGATGCTTTAGTTCTTGTAGAGAAGAAAGAAGAGGACGAATCCCTTAGGATTTTCAATGATAAAGGGCTTGTTGAGGTCTTTAACTTAGTGTGCTAATGCACACATCACACTTCAGAAGAGCTTAAAGAAGTTTAAGACCTATGTTTATGACTTTGTGGCATTCTACCAATTTTTGTTTGAGGTGGCTAGATTACAAAAAGAGCATCAAAGGAACAATTTAACCCAATTGAGCCACAAATTTTTCAAATGCCCATTGCATATTCAACCTTGGGAAGGATAAAGGTATCTCCATAAAAAAAGAAAATAGAAAAATTTCATGTGCAGCCATTTTTCTATAGGAGCAGAGAGACCAAATCAAGAAAAAATAATAATGTTAAAAGAAACAATAGAGTAGAGGATAGATTCTCTATCCAGCGTTTTGGAAGAAGATGAGAAAACTAAGTTGTAAATGAAGGTTTTAGACAATATTGATATTGTTGAGGACTTATTCTTACAAGTTGAATTTCATAATTAAATTCTCACCTCAACAAAGACTACTTGGGATAATACTCGTGTTGACCTCAGGTAAAGGCGTTGAACAATATCAAAAGAGAAGTGGGGGAAAATAAGTAGATCACACCTTCCTTTTCATAATTGCACAATCGGAAGGAAGATGTCACACTAGGATCAAGATGAGACTCAATCATTGATGGGACAGTGATCCTTCACTAAATATAGAATTGATGAAAGTGGAAATGATAGGAAAAATATAATGTAGATGGAAAGATAGACAAGTAGCTAAAAAATTGGAAATAACAAATTAATACAGAATGACAAAGAGCTAAAATGTACATAAACTAAAATTAGAAGGAAAATTTGACCTGTGGGTAAATTTTGAGAATAGAATGTATGGAACATAATGTTTCAAATGTTTTATACCTAGGAACAAAACCTATTTATGCACACATAAAAATGGGGAAAAGGTTGTCTAAAGGTGTTTTCCTTGGTCAAACCCCTTGTTTAGTAATCAACCTTGAAAATGAAATGAAATTTCATAAAGTAAAGTGTGTAAAAAGGTAAATGTTTGATTCACCTTTCATAAACCCTCATGGATGGATCTAGAAATTGCTCATACCCTGTTGATGACAATTATTCAATTGTGTATTGTCATTGATGTTTACACAAGTATAGTGATGTTTATACAAATGTCTAATCCTATATGAGAACAGTTAGTGTTTTCAAAGCTCTCTGAAGCATTGAAGAAGACCAAAGTGATTTTCAGTTCTAACCAAGCTCACTCGGGCATTACAGTTTTGGTCGGGCATTGAAGGATTTCACTATTGATCGAGTTATGCTTTTAGTGACAGTCGACTAACAAAAGTTTATATTTTATGGTTAATTGGTTATATGCAGCCGCCAAACTTAAGTTTTATTAATTATTTGCAAGGTTATTAAGGTTGACTTGACAAGGCTTATCATATATATTTAAGTTCAAGTTTCGATTGAATATGAGGAAGATATATGTTTTGTGATATGAAGTGTGGAGGCAAAATTAGATGGGATTCTAAATAAGGACAAAACATACAGAGTTGCAATAGAATATCGAATCAATGAGGATCAAGTAATCAAAGCTAGAGTAGAGATTTGAATCAGCAAAGATAGTTGCTTATCAAAATAGGTTAATCCATTGTAAATCTTTAACAATTGTAGCAGTGATCTAAATCTCTTAACAGAATAGACTTAACAATCTTTTGTAAATCCTCTCACAAGGTGACATTTCTACATTGAAGTGTTTGAAGACCTCTAACAAGGCCACTCCTCATAGGGTGATTAAATCCTTTAACAGGGTCACACCTAATAGTGTGTTATTGTAACCTTTAACAGGGTTGGCTCCTAACAGGGCTCACTTCAGAAGAGTGAAAATAGTAACTACTTACAATTAGTGGTTATTCCCATAGTGGGTTTCCACGTTAAATCTTGGTGTTATCTCTGTACTTGTTATTTTCTTTATGGTTTATGTTTCTGCAACCAATCACTAAAGGATAATCACAGTTAATATCTTAAGATTTTCTATGTTAACCGAGTGACAATAGAATATCTGTGTTAACCGAGCAACAGTAATAAATTTTTTTAAGACATCTAAGGGACTTGGATTTTTTTTTGTGGTAACTGATTCACCCCTCCCCTCTCAGTTACTCAACTCATTTCCAATAATTGGTATCAGATCACCAAGTTCTTTTAGGGAAGGTTTCAAGGCCTAAGCTAAAGATCAAATATGTCTTACAAAAGGGAGATCCCCAAGCTTAACAAAGAAAACTTCGCTGCATGGCAAGAGTTGATGAGGCTACATCTATCTACTATTGGAGATACTGCTTTGCAATTCTTAGACCATAGGTATGTGGAACCACCAAGACCTTTGACTATGGATCAGATGGTGGACATGAAGCATCATAACATAATGATGATTGATATAGCTTCTTCACTTAGCTACTCAAAATTTGATGAATTCAAGGACTACCCTACTACCTTTGATATGTGGAACAAACAACATGATATTCATGAAGGAGATGTCAATGTAAAGAGAGCCAAAGTAGAGTGTCTTGGAGGTTAGTTTGATCTGATGAAAATTAAAGAAGGAGAAGACATTATAAAATAAAGTGAAAGAATCAAGAAAAGTGTCAGTGCAATTAGAATTGTCAGTGGAACAATTGAAGACAAAACAATGGTCAGCAAGGTATTGAGAACTTTACTTCCTATCTATGCAAATAGAGTTTCAGTTATTCAAGAGATGAGATGCAATAATGAAATAACTCTACATGGATTGGTTGGAAGACTCACAACTTTTGAATTGGACAACTTTGACAATTATTCTCCTAATCCTAGCAATCTTGAGTTTGCATTCAAAGCTAAATTAAATCTTGGAAAAATGAAAGGAAAGAAGATTGACAGTGACAGTGATGATGATTCTAATGATGAAGATCTGGAAATCATTGAAGCATTACTTGAAAAGAGAGCTACAAAAGGAAAAGGATGGTAAAAAGGAAGAATACCATTGATTTTCTTTTCATGTGATGAGGTTGGTCACATTGTTGCTAAGTGTCCAAACAAATAAGACAAAGGTGAGATAAATTTCAATAAGTAAAAAGGCAAGAAAGATTTTAAAATCTACAAACGCTACAAGGACAAAGGTAAGAAATATTTTTATATTGCAAAAGATTATGATAGTGATCGAGATGAAGATTAAATGGTTTACATTGCTATTAAGGATGAGTTAGATAATGAAGATGATGAAAAGACTGCACTATTTTCTCATATTAGCAAAAATGACACTTGGATAATTGATAGTGGTTGTTCTCACCACATGACTGGTGGTAAAACTAAATTTGAACATCTTGAGCATTATTATTGTGGGAGTGTCATCTTTGGAAATAATGAACCTTGATATGTGAAAGGTAAAGGTTGTATTTCTCTAACTAAAGGAATCAAATGTGATAATGCTTATTGGGTTGAAGGACTAAGGCATAATCTACTCAGTGTAGCACAACTGAATAACATTGGTTTCAAGGTAGAATTCATGGATGGTAAGGCCAAGCTCCTAGATGGTAAGGGAAACCTAGTTGGAACTGGTAAGCAAACAAAAGGTAATCTATTTTATCTTGATCTCAATGAAATTTCATGTTTCATTGCACAAGTAGAAGAAAGCTGGTTATGGCATAAAAGGTTGTGTCATTTGAATTTTGACAACCTGATCAACATAAGCAAGAATAGAAGAGTAAGAGGTATTCCTATTTTGAAGAAACCTGAATTAGCAATATGCAAACAATGTCAAATTGGGAAGATGGGAAAAACTAGTTTCAAGAGAAAGAATTACAATATAGAAAAAGTCTTGGAATTAGTGCATATTGATTTGTGTGGACCAATTGGAATAACAAGTTACACAGGTGAGAAGTATTTCATTCTATTTGTTGATGACCATTCCAGAATGATGACTATTATGTTTATCAAAGAAAAATCAGAAGCTTTTCAAAAGTTCAAATGGTCCTAGCCAGAGTTGAGAACGAAATAGGAAAGAAACTTAAATGCCTAAGATCTAACAGAGGAGGAGAATTCATTTCTAATGATTTCAATGAATTTTGCAATGAAAGAGGAATTAAGAGAAAATTATCTACCCCGGGTACACCATAATAGAATTCTATAGCAGAAAGAAGGAACATATCCATTATGGATTATGCAAGAACCTTGATGATTGAAAAGAATGTTGCTACCAAACACTGGAAGGAATCTATCAGCACTGCAATTTACACCTTGAACCGAGTTCAACTGAAGAAAGGTACTAAGAAGACACCTTTTGAATTATGGTATGGCTATAAACCTAATATTCATTATTTCAAATTATTTGGAAGTAAATGTTACATCTTGAAGGAAGCAAGAATTGGAAAATTTGATGTAAAAGGTGATGAAGGTATATTCCTAGGCTACTCCTACAAAAGCAAAGCATATAAATGTTTGAATCTTACTACTAATAAAGTCATAGAAAGTGTGCATGTAAAGATTAATGAGTTTGTAGTGAGAAATGAAGAACAGAGCAGTAAAGAGCCTAAGGACTACATGAACTTTGTGTATTATGAGCCTGATACTATACCTAAGACACATGCAATGGTGATTGGACAACAACCATGTCAACCACTGAATTCATCTACACAAATATTGTTGCAACATGTGCAACTAGCACTACTAACTGAAGAAACTGAGTCACAAACAAAGGGAACCAAGTCTCAGACTGAAGAACCTGAGTCACAGACAAAGGCACCCGAGTCTCAGATAGTGGAACCCAAGTATCAGACAGAAGAACCAAATAGAATATTTGAGCATGGTGAACATAGTGGAGCAAGCCCAGAATCAAAGAGGAAGGAACCTATACTTGCTAAATATGTTAGAAGGCATCATGTACCTGAACAAATAATTGGATATCAGACAAAAGGTATAATGACAAGGAACAAAATCAAAGGTACATGTTTGCTTAGTGAAATTGAACCTAGAACTGTTAAAGATGCATTGACTGATGAAAATTGGATCGAAGCAATGAATGAAGAGATTGAGCATATAGAAAAGAACAAAACCTAGACTCTTGTACCTAGACCAAAAGATAAGAATGTTATTGGTACTAAGTGGGTTTTCAAAAATAAGATGAATGAATAAGGAAAAGTTTCCAGAAATAAAGAAAGATTGGTATGTAAAGGATATGCTCAAGAAGAGGGTATTGATTATGGAGAAACTTTTGCTCCTATTGCAAGACTTGAAGGAGTCATAACTCTTTTGGCATATGTTGCACATAAAGGATTCAAGGTATATCAAATGGATGTAAAAATTGCATTCTTGAATGGAATTCTTGAAGAGGAAGTCTATATTGAGCAACCTAAAGGTTTTCTAGATCCTAACAAAAGGAATATGGTTTTCAAATTGCACAAATCATTGTATGGACTGAAGCAAGCTCCTAGAGCTTGGTATGAAAGATTACATGGTTACTTGATAAGCATTTGATTTCAGAGAACTAATGACAATAGTAGCTTATACATCAAAGAAGGACAAGCAAGAAACAGAACTGCATTTCTCAGTCTATAGCAAAGGTAGAATATGTTGTTGCAGCGGTAAATTGTTCAAATATCATATGGTTCAAACAACTGTTGTCAGGTATGAAGGTGGAAATCAAGGAACCAATTATTATCTAATGTGACAACACTAGTGTTATCAACATTTCAAAGAACCCTTTGATGCATACTAAGACTAAACATATTGCAATAAAGTATCATTTCTTGAGGGAATTAGTTCAGGACAAAGAAGTAAGGTTGGAATATGTGAATACTAAAGAAAAAATTGAAGACATATTCACAAAACCATTACCTAAGGATGCATTTTTGTATCTTAGAGGAAAGCTAGTGGTGATTCCCCTAACTGAATCTCACTAATACACGGTTTAGTGATTCATCAACCGAGCTACATAACAAATTTAACATGTTGATGCAGGATTGTAAGAGCTTATTGCATATGAATCAGTACAAAAAGGTACATTACAAATTCATTGGATATGTATTGGATAGTGTCTTTGGCATTGGTTGTCAAAGAGGGAGAGATTATTGATGTCATAAAGATTATTGAGGGAGAGATTGATGACAAAGGGAGAATTTTATCAGTTTATCAGAGATTTGGAATTGCTCATGTAAGAGGGAGATTTTGAAGACAGAGGGAGATTTTTTGGGTGAGAATCATAATTAAGCTAAGGACATTAATAAAATTTGATTCTTGTGTCTTTTGCTCTATAATTATTTGTATTATGACATGTTGTGTTGCCATCAATACCAAAGAGGGAGATTATTGATAACAATTATTCAATTGTGTATTTTCATTGATGTTTACACAAGTATAGTGATGTTTACACAAATGTCCAATCATATATGAGCACAGTCAGTGTTTTCCAAGCTCTCTCAAGCATTGAAGAAGACCAAAGTGAATTTCAATTCTAACCGATTTCACTCAGGCATTACAGTTTTGGTCGGGCATTACAGGATTTCAGTATTAACCGAGTTATGCTTTTAGTGACAGCCGACTAACAAA
>MU223890.1:726160-747570 GCA_018584345.1 Thuja plicata
TGAACAGTTAGATAAGATAATTTACAAACTGATGATTAAGGGTTAATGGGCTAACCAAGAAAAGTTTTAGAGGTACTAATTCACCCCTCCCCTCTCAGTACATCATTCCAATATAATTCCAACAGGATGAACTGATCAAGATAACTAAGGATATTTTGAATATTATCACTGGATTTCCTATAGGGGACCAATCCAAGGAAATCAAGAAAATAGACAAGGGTAAGCTCACCAAGCTAACCAAGTCACAATGGGATGGCAAAGGAATGAGGATATCTATTGTTGTGGATCCCGAGTTAAGGTATGCATGCAACATCATATCTTACCGAGTGTTTCAATTGTTTCGAGTGGATAGTGTACCATGTAGAGTAGTAGGACTAGCATATAAGATAGTAAATAAAGGACTTCAGATAAATATCTTTGAAGTTTTATTGAAGTAGATAGATGACAATATGAACAGAATCAGAAAGTCAAAGACCAGCACATTGAAATTTGGTTCACTGTTGGTATGTATTTTATTTTACTAATATAATTTATTTCCCTCTATTGGAGATGTAGTATGGAAAACTGATAGGCCAGTCATTTATCAAATACATGAGTATATACAGAGTCTAGGAGAAAATTTTGATGAAATCATGTCTGATTAATTTTTGAAATTCCAAGCTAGAATGCATAAGAGATACAGAGTTCCACATCAACTAATTACTAAGTATTAGGATAACATTTGTTTTTAGGTTGATATTTATGTTTGAATCATTAAGGTTGTAGAACCCAGAGTTGAATGGATTCAACCAATCTAATATGAGATGGATATAGATATTGGATCAAAACATATAGAAGCTTTGTTATCTAAACCAAAAGATCCTGATGAGAAAAGGTATGGCACCTATGAGGAAGTCAAAGATAAAATCAAGCAAGGTATTTTGGTACCTAGGTCAATAAAGAAAGCAAGTAAAATGATTGATGTTTTATCAAAGACTCTTGGAGTTGATGACACATTGGATGAGAACACTGAGAATGACAAATCAATTGTAGTGGTTGAAAATAAAAATCTACAATTGGCATCATCGAGTAAGAGAGGTATTAGAAGGAACACTAGATCTTTGGTACAACTAAAAGAAAAGAAATTTGTAGAGGTAGTACAACTGAAAGGAAGGACTTATAAGAGATCTAGAGGAAGGAAACAACTTGAAACAACAAGAAGAAGATTATTACTAGGTAATGAGAGTGAAATAAAGTTTGATGAGGCTAATAAATCTATACCAGTTGCAGAGCTCTCTCGAGTTCCACAAAGTCTTGATGATTATCTAGAAATTTTAAAGAAATGAGGAAGATTGGGAGCCTTCAAGCAAGAAAAATATGAGAAAAGGAATGAAGAAGATAAGAAAAAGATTGAAGAAGTTGTTGTTGTAACTTTACTGAGATACAAAGTTACACCTATTGAGCTTGCTAACAAAATACCAGATGAACTGTACAATAAAATAGATGTAAGATGGAAGTATGCAATAAATGAATAAAAGCTTCAATGAGAGAGAGATATCTTATACACACTATTCCATACCTTGCACCATCTAAAATTTTTGAATAATTAAAGAAGCATTCAAACAAATTTCTAGTCAAGGGGAGAGCCCTAAGAATAATGAATGGAGACATACAATCAGTGGAGAAGGATACAACTGCAAAATGGAAAGATATATTTTATATAGATGATACCTAGTATCATGAAGTAGAGAAGGAACAAGAAGCAGCCATTGATGATCAAATAAAGGGAAGCACAAAGAAAATAGATCCTATTGATCTAACTACTGACAATGCATAAATCATTATTGAAGATATAATTGAGGAAGAAGATCATGCAAAAGAGTTATCAAAATATGAAGATGTCATGGATACATAAATGAATGATACCGACTGTATGGATATTGATAATGTACCTTTGTTGAGCAAAGATCTGATCATGACACAAGTACAAAGCTACACAATTGATGATACAATTAATACTGAGTTTGTATTAGATACACCAGACATGGAAACTAAGACACCAGTTGATACACATAAGGATAAAGATGGACAACCTAACACCATCAAGATAGAACAAGGAAAGAACGCCGAGTTGGAACCCCCAACCGATGGTCAGAAGCAATAAATTCAAACTACTAACACAATAATGGATCACAATGTATAGAAGACACAAGATACTAAAAGTGAAATGTAGCAGGAATCAAATCTTAAGGAAAAGAATGAAGAGAAATAGAAAGATGAACAAAAAGAAGTAAAAGTAGAAGAAATCATAGTCGGTACCCATACCGAGTCACCTAATGCAACTAAGGAATCACATTCCAAATGCTCTACTGGTGAGAGCATATTTAATGAGAAGAAGAAGAGAAAAAAGAGGAAGCAAATCATTGATTTAAGCAAGCCAGTCATAATACCAAAAGGAGACCCTAATGTGATGAAGCCTAAATAATTAGCTATATATGCTAAGATTGTAGCTCAAAAGGTTGAACAGGAGAAGTTAATTACAAAGAAGAAAAAGGTAAATATACTTGAGCATGTGAAGGACATATTCCAGAACATTGTTCCTGAAGCAACTATTGATAAATCCGAACCCCTACTGGACCAAGTTGGTGATTTAGCCAAACAGATCAAAGAACCAAACAAGTATATGACAGAATATATGTTGAAGATTCACAAGGAGAGAATGGAGAAGAAATTTATGGAAGATTTACTAAAAGATATTAACATGGAGAAGGTAACTCTTTCTGAGTTATGATATGAAGTTGAGACACAACTGACATCCATAATTTTTCACTGTTTCAAAATTTATGTAATCTTTCAAACTTTACTATTGAAATCAAGAAGGAAGCAAATATTGAGAAAGAGTTGAATGGGCAGCTTAAGCAACTCACGACCGAGCCTAGAGCATTCCAAACTTACTACTCAAAGATACAAGAACTCATGGGAGTTCAACTTTCATTGAGATAGAAGGAGGATAAGCTTAGATTGGAACTACTTGAATTGCAAGCAATTTTAATTTCCTATATCCAATCGATGCAGATACACTTGAAGAAAGCCAAAGAACTAGCAAGTTTTCCAAATATTAGCACACTAGACACCATAGTTGGCTTATCTGCAGATATTATAGAATACATTGTTATACTTCAAAATCTTTGAGATATATGGGAGACTATACTTTCAAGCATACAAAAGAGGTATAAACATCTTTTTGATTAATCAGTTTTACTTTTTGGCACTTTTTGTCAAAAGGGGGGGATAGATATCTTAGTCAAATAGAGGGAGATAAAGGAAGATAGATATCTTACTTATTCAGAAAACAAAAAAAGGGGAGATAGATATACATGGAAAAACAAAAAAGTATATATGTGGAAAAAAAAGATATGTATAGAGAGTAACATCTGAGGGGGAGTTACTAATTTTGATGAATTTGAAGTTTTTGTCAAAAAAACCCAACTAATGCCAAAGGGGGAGATTGTTATATCTACAAGATATTGTTTTTCATTAATTTAGACAAAGTCATAGAGTCAAGTAGAATCAATTGGTAAAAGATAATAGTCAAGGATAAGACAAGTCGGTAATGCACACCGAGTCAGTCGGTAAAGCACTGAGTTGACAGAGTACCAAACACTTACAATTACCGAGTGACACACTACACTGAGCGCATGTATTACACTGAGTTGATATTATACCAAGTGATGAAGAACATTTAACTGAGTACTATGGAGTTACTCAACCGAGTTATACATTTAATCAAAAATGCGATCAGATCACATTTAATGATTGTCAGAGCATTAATTACATGTATACAAGTATTTATAACAGTTTGTTACATGATCAAGGATTCAAATAAATCAAAGTGAAGATCTAAGGCAGAGATCAAATGACAAAATGAAAGTTTGTAATTTCCAAGAAAAACAACAAGTACCGAGGTAAAAGTGACATGGTCACCAAGCTGGAAAGAAGATCTAACGGTCAAGAGAAATTTACACCGTACCAAACACATAAGATTAAGAGGCAAAACTCATCTATATTTTGGATGATTTTTGTATGTGTAAGTAGACATAAGAGGATATACAGAGAAGGACAGAGATTTGTTATTATTATTGTTGTTAAAGGAGTTATTGAAGAATAGACAGCAGAGAAGAGAGCACCAAGCAAAAATTCAGCTAGAGCAGAGCATAACAGAACAGTGTTACATTTTGGGAATTGAGGTAACACATATCAGAGAACATAGAGTCTAAACAACATTTACATTTGATGCATTTTTACATACATTGTTAAGTTATTGATACTATTGTATTGAGAGCTTTAAATCCCAATACTAGGTAGATCTTAATCGATCTTGTATCTGTAAGTCCTTTAACAGAGTACATCTCTAACAGTAGAGTTTGTAAAAATCCTTTAACCAAGTAGACCTAACAAGTCTTTAATATACTCTTAACTAGGTACGCTATTAGAAATAGATAAACTATGTAGCTCTAACCGAGCACCCTTTATACTGCAGTTAGTGAAGGTTGTGGGTGTCATCCCCGCTGCAGTTTTTATCCTCTAACCAAGGATTTTTGCATTACCAAAATCATGGTGTTATGAGTTCAATTGTTTAATGTTTCGATGTTATGGTTTTAAAATTTACATTACTTTTATTTCAAATTTATGAGCTCGGTATTTAAAAAGTAGCAGTATATGGTTTAAACAGTAATTGTGGTTAAAAGTTTTTAGTGGTACTGATTCACCCCTCCCCTCTCAGTCCCAACTTTCCATTAGTTATTCCAACAATGCCAAGGTAAATGAAACACATGAAAAAGGAACATGAAGGGTTCTAATAACTTAGGGGTCAGCGTGATCAAAATGATACTATCATCATCCCCCAGAGGTAGTAGAATTGGAAGAATGACATTGAAGAGTTACAAAGAAGAGTTTTTATTGGTTCGACATCATGGAGACCGAAAAGAATAGTTAACTACCATTTTGCATCATCCCCAATCACACAACACAAAGTTACATTTATGAACAATGGTACATGCATGACATAACATGTAATAACATATAGAAGAAGTGAGATATAAATAGAGGAATGCCGCAACAAATAAAATCCTTTATCACCTTGAGAAAACATAGCAACAAGGCTCATCTAAATAAATAGAAACAAAACATATAACAAGAAACACATCACAAGGGAAGCACATTACAATAGGAAAACACAAAATCCAACACACAAGAGGAGCTAGTTAAGAATATTTCCTTCCCCCTATCTTAGTTTATAGTGTTTAGAGAAGGTGTGAAACATGCAAGAGGAGAAACATCAAGCACGATAGATGGAAAAACAACCATTTCCAAACAAGAACCATGCTATGAAGATGGGTCACTTTGTTCATCATTGGGACTAAGATATAATTATTTTGCAAATCTAGCTGGTAAATCATGATTAAAATCAATAAGCTAATACATATCATTAGAATCAATAGCACAAATATCATATTTAGTTGCATTAGGAGAAGAAAGGTTTTGGGAAATATTTTCATGGGCTCTAGCACAACATTTATGGTGGTTGTCACGGGCATAATGGTTACATTTGGTTTTTCTTTAAATTTGGTTTATTTTATGATCAATCAACATCAAGCCCTTTTTCTCTTTAGGAGGAAGAATGGAAGGAACCACACTAGGTTGAGAGATAACATCGGTGTGACTTTTATAAGATATAGGAGGTGGAATGAAAGAATATATAGGAGATGTGGAAGGTGTATGAAGAAGTATAGATCTAGGGAAAGGTGATGAAACATCCTTAGGACTTGTAAGCTCACAAATATTTTGGATTTTTGTATTTATGGTAGGATCGAAGGAGACTGTCTTTGCGAGATTGAATTGGTTGAGGCATAGAAGGCCAAAAGAAGTCAAGGTCAAATGACTCTTGAGGCACTGAAGGCTAATAGAGACTATAATTAATCATGGCGATTTCTCCTTTATGGGAGAATTTTAAACACTTATGGATAGGAGATCAATGAATTTCATAGAGGTGAGTCATGGAAGACCAAGTCTAATTTGAAACTGATTGGAAGTTGGGATGACAAAAAAGATAATATCTAGAGTTTTACCACCAACTTGTACAAGAAAGGTAATAGAACCATGGGTAGGATAAGTGAAACCATTGAAAGTTTGTATCATCACATTAAATTTTTCATAGAAATTTAATTGTAGTTGTCTAGTGTAAGAATGTTCTTCAATTATTACATTAATCATTAAAGTAGGGTCTGTAAGGACACCATGAGAAAAGAGATCATCATTAACTTTTGCAACAATGTAAAGAGGATCATTAGGTTCTTTAATTATCTCATTAGGATCAAATGTAATGAAAATATTAGGTTTGGGTTTGGGTTTGGGTTTATCTTCAGATTCATATTAATTAATAAGATTGGTAACATTGTTGGCTTCAATACTCTTATTTTCATAGTCAACAACATGAGTGAAATAAGGTAAAGACTGGGTAGACTCAACGATATTGGTCGAATGAGATGGCAAAGGATTGATATTTAAATTTGCAAGTTTTGGTTGAGAGGTGCTACAAATTTATTTTCTTCATCATTAAAACCCTCAACAAATATAGTGTTAGAATCAAAGAGGTATTGAATAGCATATTTCAAATAGAAACACTTCTCAGTATCATGGCCAGGTTGACGATGGTATTGCCAAAAAGCTTTATGATCAAAGGATTTATGAAAATGATTGGATGTGTCAATTAGTTTAGTAGGAGGAATATTTAACACCTTAACATTAATAAATTCAACTTCACAGTATGCAAAGATTCAGAAAGTTGTGTAAAACTACGAGAATTTCTAAAAACAAATGACAAAGGAGCCACACCTTTGGATGTTGTTGTCACTTTCTCATCAACATTGTTTGATGAATTATTGATCTTAATGAAGTTCTTGGGTTTCTAAAACTTGTTATAGGAATGGGATGAGACATCACTCCTATCAAATGGAACCATTAGAGTGGTCCTCTCAAACTGACTCACTCGAGCTGATAATTATGAAGCACTGCACACAATTGAGTAAAAGAGAAAAATTCAGAAAGTAGAATTGTATCTCTAACATATTTTTGTAAATTAGAAATGAAAATGCATTGCTTATCAATATCAAGACATTGATTAGAAATCTAAGCATGCAATTGCTTAAATCTACCAATGAAATCAGCCACTTTTTCTTTAACACCCATTTACAATGCATCAAATGATTCAAATAAATCTTAGGACCAAATTATTTTGAAAATGTTGGATGAAATAATTAGCAAAATTTTGGAAAGAGTCAATGTAATAAGGAAGAAAATAAAAATACCATTGCATGGCTTTATCTCAGGAGCTTCTAGTAAATAGTTTAGCCATAGACCTATGATCATGAGAGAATCACTACATAATGTTTGAAAGGTTTTGACATGGGTCAAAGGATCACCTTTACCATTGTAAGTCTCTAGGTGAGGAATTTCCATGCATTGAGGGATAACAACACAGATGATATATAAGGACAAAGGACTAAAACTATCACAAGTAGGAATGTTGAACTTGGATTGAGTCATGGAAGCAATTTATTGTTGCAAGGAGGACACGGTTTGAGCCAAGCTATTAATAGTAGAATAAGTAGAAAGAGTGGTAGGAGATGTGAAATATTTGGATCATTATGGGAAATGGAAGGGATATTTTGATATGAAAGAGGAACACTATTCTAAGTGGGCTTGGATGAAGGTAAAGAGACACATGGAATAATTGAAGGAATAGTTTGAACAATAGGATTAAGAATGCTAACATTTGTAGGATTGATTTTTTGAACAAAAGTGATTACGATAGGTGGAGCATAAGTGGACACACTAGGAATAGAGGTAGCAATAGGCATGGATGTTTCAACACTAGTGGTAGGTGCAATGAAACCTAGATCTTGGGCACAATATCTAATAGGCTTGACATTATTACCAATGAGATGAGATATACTACGTAAGATATTAACACCATTTTAATCATTATGAATTATCTTCCTCAAACCTTCTACTATAAAGATGACCTCGGGATTTGAATTTTCTTGTTCTAACCATTGCTCAAATTTTTTGAGTCATTATAAATCCTTTTAAATTTCATAGGAGGGGCTCTCAAGGTCTCATCTTCATCATAAGAAGAGTTGATCTCAATAATAAGAGGAATTTCATTAATAGTAATGTTGGTCTTATTAAGATTTCTAGGAGATATAGAGGACTTGGGATAAAATGAACCCATAAGTCTACGACTTCTCCTAACCAAAATGCTATAGGTAGGACTCAAGGTAATAAGAATCATGCACAAGAAAATGAAAAATTGATAGATCTAATGTAAATATGCAATTTGAAAGAGAGATACAAATAAACTAAGTACAATATCAATTTTAATGAAAAGAACATTTGGCCATCAAATTAAATCTAATGAAAAGAAGATCCTAGAAGTCTAAATACATGAAAAGAGGATATAACTATCAATATTAAAATTATGTAAGAAGAGTTGGGCTCACCAATATGAACAATATGTGAGCCTATGTATCTAAATGCATATAATTTAGCAAAGATATAATGTAAAAATTGACTAATGCTATACATACAAAGGAGATCTAGACACAAGAATCAGAATGAAAATGTTATGGGTCGGGATCACCAAAATGAACAATATAAAAAGGGAAATAGGGGCAAATAAGTAGATCACACCTCCCTTTTCATAATTGTACATTAAGTCCCACTAGGCTCAAGAGGAGACTCAAGTGGTGAATGGGACGGTGATCCTTCACTAAATATGGAATTGATGAAAGTGGAAATGATACAAAAATATATATATAATGTAGATGACAAGATAAACAAGTATCTAAAAAATTAGAAATAACAGACTGATACAAATTGACAAAGAGATAAAATGTATAGAAATGAAAACTAGAAGGCAAATCTAACTTGTTAGTGAAATCTAAGCACATAATTTAGGGTACCAAACATTTCAATTTTTTTTACCTAGGAATAGAGCATTTCAAACATTTTGTACCTAGGAATATAACATTTCAAATGTTCTATGTTGGGTGTTTTTGCCTAAAACTTTCTGGGTTCTTTCGACAATTCTTGATCTTTTTGGATTTTGTTTGACAACCCCAACACCTATTCTTGTACATATAAAAATAGGGAAAAGGTTTTCTAAAGGGGTTTTCCTTGGTCAAACCCCTATTTAAGAATCAACCTTGAAAATGAAATAAATTTTCATAAAGGAACGCATCTAAAAGGGTAAATATTTGATTCACCTTGCATAAACCCTCATGCAAGGATGTAGAAATCACTCATACCCATGAACATGATTAGATGTGATTGAAATCAAGGTTTTAACCTTGAAGTATAGAATACAATAAAGGATTTCCTTACAAATACATGGATTTATGAATGTCACTCCTAGATTTTGAATGTAGATATGCTTGATAATCACTTGCAATAAAGGAGGATGAATGGAAGGATCTTCTTGCTTGATTGAGAATTCCTCTACTTGACCATCATGGGAGAGAAACTTGCTTCAATTGGATAATATTTTGTTTGACTTGAATTGAAGAATTGAAGACTTGGAGAAACTTGATCTCGGATGCTTGCCTTCAAATCTTGAATCCAATTGCTCAATTTCTCTTGCAAACTTGATAGCTCGATTGCTTGAAGATAGCTATGAATCATGAAAATATATAAAAATGAGGTGAGATAGGGTGTTTATATACTCAATCCATCATTTTACGATTAAAAAATAATCTCGGCTGACCACAAGATCAAATTCCCTGTTAAAATCCTGACATAGGGACCCACACCAAATTTTGGCCAAAACAAGTGGGGATGATTTTTTTGAAACATTATGTACCCTAGAGAATGGGCTAAAAATTGGATTGGGTGTTGGTATGGTGAAAATATGTGGGAGGGAAAAAGAAAGTTTGCTAGTATCAATAATAATAAGCATTCAGACCTCAAAATACCAAAATGGGGTCTAATAGGTCCTAATAAAGCATCCAATTATGGGTGGTAACTTTTTAGGATAGTACATGTATAAATAAATAGATCTTGTTTGTTCAGTTTTGTCATTATTTATGATGTTGATTATGAATTTAAAGATTTTTGTATCTTTTTTTTAGGGATATCCATCCAAGGGGGGGATTTTTTATGTCATGCACATTGATAGCGGGAGCATATGCAGTAAACACTTTACTCTTTTTTATTGATGTAAAAGGGGAAGGTATATTGGTGAAAAGAGATGAATATAGAGTAGAACATGTACATATGTGGTTTTTGTAGACATATATTGTAGTGTTGGCATCAGTGAAAGAAGGTAAGTCTACTAGCACTATGCATTATCATGGATGTCAATATGATGTTTGAAAATATGTGTTCTCATTAAGTTAGATGAATACAATATGTGTTGAGATCATTGGTGATTTAGTTTCATGGTTCAATTGATGCATATTTGACAACATTTTTACCATGCTAGTCTAATTAGAGACATAGAAAGGAGTCCAGGGGTTCATTAGAAGGCAATATATCTATTTAGAGTTTTGGTATGCATTGATTCACTTGAATTTTTTTATGCATTCCTTTGGTTTTTTTCTACATGGTTTGACTTTCTACTCAAACTCATGATAGAGTGATTGAAAAAATTGTCTAAATGTTCAATTTGTGCATCTTCTTATGACTCTGAGTCTATGGTTGTGCAGTTTAGGATTATAGTTTTTAATGGTGTCATGTGCCTACTATCAAAAATTAAAGTCATAAGACCTTTTGCAAAGAAATGTGTAAGAGTTTGAACTTTGAATCACCCTCTAATAGCTAAAGGTTTTCCAATTGGCTCACTAGAATGCTCCACATTCTACTGTGATGGTTGGTTTATCCTTGTGATTTTGGGAATTTGTTAGGGAATGTGAATTGAACTAAAGACATAATTTTTAGGATTGTTGGTGCTTTGAAGCATGATATTCATTTTGTTAAAGAACTCACTATCTATTTTTCTTGCACTATGTTTGTCATTTTAGTGAGTTCTTCTATCTCAACCAAAAATTGATGATTAGTTACTTCAGAAAATGATTGAAGGATGCTTGCTAATTACCTAAATTCTCTTATGGTGTTCTGCATAATGTTTGTGGTTTCTCTTTAGTGATAAGAAGACAAACTATTGATAAAAAAAATTGTGGTGTAGATACCTGAGACAACTAGGTATGTTCCTTTAATTGTAGTTGATTCTGACCTAGTTCATCTAATTTAGAGGATGTGATGTGAAAATTTTGGAGTTTATAATTGAGCCTTTCATGATTCATAACCTATTATTATGTTTTAATGGTAATAGAGATTGGCTTATGTTATTTGGCACATTTCATTGATTAAATTCTATGTGATCCAACCTAACCAATGTTTTGTAATATTTAAGAGGATATGTAAGGAAGAATAAATCATTTGAAAATATGTGAGAGTCGATGTGAACTTATTTAAGGTGAAAAATTAATCAATAATCAGATGATGAAGTGTGCATAGTCGTTGTAATAGAAGAGTGGGGCAACAAAGAGGACTACATTATCAACATTAATAATTAGATGCTTCTTCTACAATAGTTCATATCATGTATTTAATTATATAATATTATTATATCTTCCTTTAAAGAAGCAATCTTCAATTGGAAAGTCTATCATATCTTGCCCTAAAACTGTGGGTCTTGGTTGCAAGTTCAACAGTAAGCCTCTTGTAATACTTGTTTCATATATTGTGAGTTTATCCTCACCATGGTTTTTCTATCCTTGGGTTTTTCACATAAATTTCTTGGTGTTCTTGTGTGGTGCAAGATATGTCTTTTATTTTTTACTTTTGTTTATCCAATTTAATGTTTTCGAAAGATAATGAATAGTCATATTTTTGTTTATGCTATTCACCCACTCCCTCTCACCATCTGTGTGTTCAACAAAATAAAATTGGAAAATTTTTGGCCCATATACAACTTGCCTAGAATGAATCTAGATAAACTATTTGTTTGACCAAAATTAAAGTTTAATGATAAATAATTAAGATCTCTTATGTTGATAGTGGTCCTAAAGTGTGACTTACTTTTATAATTTTAGCCTTTAGATATTCAAATTTTGTAATATATTATTTATTTAACACATACCCTAATTGAATATAGTGTAAATTTATCTCAAGGCGATGATGACAAGCCTTCATGACATTGGGTATTGCCACACTTCTATCACTCTTGTGGTGATTTATGTAGTTATGAGTTATGGGACTTTGTGATGAGGTAAAAATAATATAGGGAAATTTCACTAATGAGGATTCTCAATAAATAGACTAGGATTCTCTACAAGTATACCAAAATACTTCACACACTAAGTTTACCACACAAGATGAGCCACATCATGGAAGAATGTTGAAGAATATGGTAATTACACATATCTCTTATTGGAAAAGACCTTTGAAAGTAACTCATAGACAATATTAAATAAAGTTATGAAGTTTAGTATATCTTGTATTAATTTTTATAATTATCTGTATTAATTCATTATGAATTAAAATTAATAAGAGTCGTACATACTTATTATAAATTTTAGGCTAGTTCAATTCATCCACATCCCATGGAACCGCTTCATCAAATACTTTAGAAACCATGAAAAATACTAAAGTTAATTTGAAATAAAATATTAAATATATTACCTTTTAGGCAAAATATTTTGGGTGAGGGAATAAAAAATGTTGCAAGTGAAAGCTCGCTGGGGTGATGAGGGTTATGAGGTTTCATTGGGAGATCTGCTCCCATCCCTTTGCATAGACCCTTATCATCTGCAATGAGTTTTCAAGGGTGGGTGATGGGTTGATATGGCATTCTCTAGGAATCTAACTGCCCATTCTTGGAGAAGAGATGGGAATTTGTAGCAATTCAAGCTGGTGCCCAACTATTTTCAAGGGTTTTTTAATAGACAAAAGGATTATAAGAGATACAAGGGAAATTCACAACATTTTCTTAATTCCTTCAACTCGAGTGAAACCTGGCTAGGGCATGATAGGAAAAGGAAAAACAAGGGCAATATTATTAATAAGAGGAGGCAGATCTCCTTGAATGCTCCAATGTTAATTCTCTCTCTCCCTTCGAGAAAGGTAGTTGTTAGGGTTTCCTTGCATGGGGATGTTCAAGCTACTTCTCAAATTGATGCTAGGGTTTCTTCACATACAAATATTAGGGTTTCACCTTCAGTGAATCCAACTAACACAGAGCCACATACTGTTGAGGGTAACCATAGTTCTAATCAAATTGAAAATCCTCCAACCTCTGATACGGTTTCTCTAGAGACGCTTAAGGTATGGCTTCTAGTTCCATATATTGATATTGTTGATTGTCCCTTGTTTAAAAAGGATCGATACTTGCATTCCTATGTGAATATTATCCAGGCATGGGGATATTTTTTTAATCTTTCACGGTTACTCAAAAATTAAACAATAAATGGTCTAGTATTTTGATTTTTCAAGTAATGCCTGCTAGTTCTTTCATAGTTGTTTTTCATTATGCTAAAGCTCGAACTAGGGATTTGGAAAATCCTTGGGTTTGGATTGGGAAAAAATTAGTTTTTGTGGAATCTTGGAAACCCTTTTTTTGTTCTAGATTGGGTAAGCCTTAAATAGATTCCTACTTGGTTTGATCTGCCTAAACTGCCATATGAATTTGCAAAGTTGGATATTTTAAAATTAATTGGTAATGTTTTTTATTCTTTTCTTCTTTCTCATTCGGTCTTTCAAGATGGAAAATTTATTGTGAAGATTTGTGTATTGGTTAGCCTAAATATCAATTTACCTAGGATCTGCAACATTAAATCTATAGATAGTATTTGGAGGCAAGACATTGTTCAAGATCGTGAAGCTTTTAGAAAATCTATTGTTATAATTGGTGCACCATTGTGTTTGAATTTTAAAATATTGGCTCATGTGAAGTTTGTGAGGGTAAATTCTAATGAACAGAAAACCTTGTCTAAACAATGCTTAAATTTAGAATCTTTATCGTGGTCTGAGATGCATCAGATTCTATTGGATCATGGTCACATCATGGAAGAATGTTGAAGAATGTGGTAATTACACATATCTCTTATTGGACAAGACCTTTGAAAGTAACTCATAGACAATATTAAATAAAGTTATGAAGTTTAGTATATCTTGTATTAATTTGTACAATTATCTATATTAATCCATTATGAATTAAAATTAATAAAATTCATACATACTTATTATGAATTTTAGGCTAGTTCAATTCATCCACATCCCATGGAACCACTTCATTAAATACTTTAGAAATCATGAAAAATACTAAAATTATTTTGAAATAAAATATTAAATATGTTACCTTTTAGACAAAATATTTTGGGTGAGGGAAGAAAAAATGTTGCAAGCGAAAGCTCGCTGGGGTGATGAGGGTTATGAGGTTTCGTTGGGAGATCTGATCTCATCCCTTTGCACAGAGCCTTACCGTCCGCAATGGGCTTTCAAGAGTGGGTGATGGGTTGATATGGCATTCTCTACGAATCTAACCACCCATTCTTGGAGAAGAGATGAGAATTTATAGCAGTTCAAGATGGTGCCCAACTATTTTCAAGGGTTTTTTTTGTCGACAAAAGGATTATAAGAGATACAAGGGAAATCCACTACATTTTTGTAATTCCTTCAACTCAAATGACACCTAGTTAGGGCATGATAGGAAAAGGAAAAATAAGGGCAATATTGTTGATAAGATGAGGCAGATCTCCTCAAATGTTCCAATGTCAGTTCCTGCTCTCCCTTTGGGAAAGGTAGGTATTAGGGTTTCCCTGCATGGGGATGCTTGAGCTACTTCTCAAATTGGTGCTAGGGTTTCTTCACATACAAAGATTAGGTTTTCACCTTTAGTGAATCTGCCTAACATAGAGCCACATACTGTTGAGGGTAACCGTAGTTCTAATCAAATTGAAAATCCTCCAACCTCTGATACGGTTGCTCTAGAGGCGCTTAAGGTAAGGCTTTTGGTTCCATATATTGATATTGTTGATTTTCCCTTGTTTAAAAGGCTCGATACTTGCATTCCTATGTGAATATTATCCAGGTATTGGGATATTTTTTTAATCTTTCATAGTTACATTAAAAATTACACAGTAAATGGTCTAGTATTTTGATTTTTCAAGTAATGCCTACTAGTTCTTTCATAGTTGTTTTTCATTATGCTAAAGCTCGAACTAGGGATTTGGAAAATCCTTGGGTTTGGATTGGGAAAAAATTAGTTTTTGTGGAATCTTGGAAACCCTTTTTTATTCCAGATTGGGTAAGTCTTAAACAAATTCCTACTTGGTTTGGTATACCTAGACTGCCATATGAATTTGTAGAGTCAGATATTTTAAAATTAATTAGTAATACTTTTTGTACTTTTCTTCTGTCTCATTCGGTCTTTCAAGATGGAAAATTTATTGTGAAGATTTGTGTATTGGTTAGCCTAAATATCAATTTACCTAGGATCTGCAACATTAAATCTATAGATAGTATTTGGAGGCAAGATATTGTTCAAGATTGTGAAGATTTTGGAAAATCTACTGTTATAATTGATGCACCATTGTGTTTGAATTTTAAAATATTGGCTCATGTGAAGTTTGTGAGGGTAAATTCTAATGAACAGAAAACCTTGTCTAAATAATGCTTAAATTTAGAATCTTTATCGTGGTCTGAGATGCATCAGATTCTATTGGATCGTGGTCACATCATGGAAGAATGTTGAAGAATGTGGTAATTACACATATCTCTTATTGGACAAGACCTTTGAAAGTAAATCATAGACAATATTAAATAAAGCTATGAAGTTTAGTATATCTTATATTAATTTGTACAATTATCTATATTAATCCGTTATGAATTAAAATTAATAAAAGTCATACATACTTATTATGAATTTTAGGCTAGTTCAATTCATCCACATCTCATGGAACCACTTCATCAAATACTTTAGAAACCATGAAAAATACTAAAATTATTTTGAAATAAAATATTAAATATGTTACCTTTTAGACAAAAATGACTACCCATTCTTGGAGAAGAGATGGGAATTTGTAGCAGTTTAAGTCGGTGCCAAACTATTTTCAAGGGTTTTTTTGTCGATGGAAGGATTATAAGAGATATAAGGAAAATCCACTACAATTTTGTAATTCCTTAAACTTGAATGACACATGGCTAGGGTTGTTAGGAATAACAGTCCACCAACACAACTAAGAGGGGGGGTGAATCAGTTGTGAGACAGATTATTAAACATTAAAATTTATAAGCCAAAACTTCAAATCAAATGATAACACAGTAAATGCCAACATAATAACACAATCCTTTGTTGTCAAGGAAACCTTGTTAAAGGTAAAACCCCGATGGGAATTAGTACCCACAAATGATGTACTGAGAGTATAGTATCCCTATTAAAAGAGTTATCCCTATTAGGAGCTTATTACAGCATTACAATGCACAATCTTTGTTAAAGGACATGCCCTATTAGGAGTCAAGAGTAACAATGTGCTCACTACATAGGTACACTACCAAAGAAGGTTAAATCCACCCTCAAGGATTTACAATCCAAATAAGTGTATTTAGGAAATATACAATCTAGTGAATTGTCTGATAGCAACTATCTTTGCTTGGTCAGTTCTAATGAAGTATAATGAACATATCCTCTTCTCTACATCCAACAGTCAATCAAGCTCGCAACTTCCACACTTATTTGTCTCTTCATACACATACATCCATGCATCTTTTCAAAAGAAAAGATCTTTCATATATATCCTAGTACAATAATTGATTAGGTCAGCCAATTAATTTTTCCCAACATACTAATAAATAGTTAACCCCTTGCTAAGATACACATGATACCTATAACAATTATATATCAATTAAAATACATCATATATATTCCAAGATCTATAATCCACACTCACAGTCCACAATACATGCTACATCTCTCAAGTCGGCCTGAAATAGGTCTCCTCTAGAATACACACCACAATTGACATCAACAACAATCATATGACTTGCGACCCAACCAAAACATTCCTAAACATGTCTTCTATCATCCCTTAATCTTTCTTAACCTGAATCATCATCACTTGTAAGATATACTCAAAACATAGAGACTCGGTCTATCAATCACTAATGTCACTGTCCAGAAACCAGTCTTCACCAAAACATTTGTAACTCATCCAATATGCAATATTAAGCCAAGATACCTTAGAAATAAGATAATCATACATCCTTCTACATATCCCCATATTTTCCCATTCTAATTCATCCGTACAATATTTGTAAACTTATGTCAGTCATCATAACCATTCTGTACTTCCTTCATAGAAACATATGTTGACATCAGTGACAAAACATGAATGCCAACAACATCAGTAGTAGCCAATTCCAACATAATCTTGTTGGAATTATTGGAATGATGTACTAAGAGGGGAGGGGTGAATCAGTACCTCTAAAACTTTTTATGTGATCGGCCCATTAACCTTTGTGTCATCAGATTTGTATATTCACCTATCTATCTATTCATCTTTCTTTATGTATATGAAATCATAACATAAGTTATTTACATGTGTAAACATTCAAGAAACATACATGAAAGTAAATAACACATAACTCAAGATATGATATCACAGAAAAATCCTGTTAGGAAGTAAAAATTGTGGTGGGGATGTCACCCATAAAACTTCACTATCTGTGGATAAGAAGGGAGTCGGTTAAGGCTTACAATTTGATCACTTCTGATGATCTACCCTCTTAGGAGTATTAGAGTGGAAACCTGTTAGGATCTACTTCATTTTAAGCTTTAGAAACACCATTAGGTGTGCACTCTGTTAAGAGATTTATCAAGAATTGTTAAGTCCACCTTCTACTAAAGGATTTCTGATGTGATGCACTTGTTAGAATGCAACTACATTATAAATTTTGATCTGATAGTATATGCAATCTTTAATTGCTGATAACATATCCCATAAATCTTACAATGTATATGTAATCACCTTGAGTGATTGAATGATACCCTGTCTATGCTCGTCGGTAGCCTTGTCTATGTTCTTGAGAACTGATATGATCTGTTTCTAAACTTTTGCATGAATTCACTTATGTTGCTTAGATGCTCTTCACGGATACAATAATTTATCAACTCATTTCATATTACAAATGATTGAACATCTATATATACTAGTTTCTAGATCCATTCTTGATTCATGCTTTTCAAATTAACTCTAGATCCAAGGTTTACAAATTGACCTTGATCTTTAGTTTGTTATGTTTTAGATCCATTAGGATGCTTTAAAACATTTACAATATACTTGCTTGATCCTCGAGTAATTTTTTAAAACAAATTAAAACTCTATAAATAGAATTACAATGTTTTATCTGATGTGGAAAGTCATATCCACTTTTTGGGGGTTCTGTAACTGACTGTTAGTTCTGATGCTTGGGCTGATCTATCAGTCTATCGGGTTTCTACTCCATCAGTGTCCCTATGTTGAATTGTTCGTCAGGTTTCTTTCCTTTTCTACTCTGCCAGTGATGTTCACAAAATTGTACCATCGGTTTAGTGTCTGTCGGCAATGTATTGAAAATTGTTTTGTCGGTGATGTCCTTTATGCTTTGTTGTCAGTTTCAACAATTGTCAGTGTTCATCGGGAAATTATATACTTAGAATTTTCATGTCAAGCATTATTATTTCATCGAGTATGTAGTGTGTTATCCGTCAGTTATGCCTATACCGATGACCTTTATCATGTTTTTCACTTAAGTATACTAATGGCAAAACTTAATGTCATCAATCTCCCCCTTTGACATTAGTATCAAAAACTAATATGTGCAACATAATTAATGTATTAGTATGTACACATGTGTATACTTCATCCTTAGTCATTTTTCTTTTAGTCATGAAATGACTCCCCCTATGCATATGTCGGTAAGTGTAAGTTTATGCACATATAATTGCCTTTCGTTTTTGTTTCCTTTTCCTGATATATGAAATAGTGTACATATCTATTTTTACATATCTATTCATGTTGTACATACAAGATACATATCCTTTTCCTCCTTTTTTCTAATGTAGTATATCATACATATGCACCATTCATTCTCCTTTTTTGATAATAAAGGCAAAGGTACTTACAACTTGTCAAAAATGTGTGAGTGTGAGGCTTTGATTTCCTCCATCATCATCTCCCATTTCTCCTTCAAAATTTCAAGATCCATGTGCTCAATTGATATCCTCACATGCATATCATAGATTTTGTCTACCACAGACATCTTTGGGGTCGGGATCAGATTCTTTGCATCTGTAATGTGTTGTTGCAGAGTGGTGAGGTTTGACAATATGTGAGCCTGCAGCTCGGTAACCTCATTCCTAAACTATGTCTCTGCATCCCATATCTCTTGTCTTAACCTATTTACCTCTGTGATCTTTTCATGGTGCAACTTTATTGCATTTTCATCAAAGGTTAAAGTTTGTGCACTTGTTGTCAGATCTAAATCTAATTGGGATAACTTTTCACCATTTTCTTTTTTGAAATTGTCAAGTGTGCACATTTTTTGTACTAAGGTAATAGCTTCTGCAATCATTGGTTCTAATTTAATTTCTAATTCAGAGAGATTTACCTTGTTTTTTTGCCACTTCTTAGCTAGTCTTTTCAACTAATTTGTGTTGATACTTCATCTTTGCTTGTTCTTCCCTTGCCTTCTCTGCATCTACACCTTGAGTAGTGATGATGTCGGTAAGAACTACAATTTGTTCCATGACTAATATATCATCTTCAATTTTTGTATCAGGAACAAGTTGATGTAGTATATCCATATCTTTGTCAAGTTCTTGGGCTTCCTTATGTGCCTTTTTCATTTTCTCTTGTATGGCTTTTCTTTGACACATCACTCCAAACTTTTGAAGTGTTTCAGTATCTAAAGTAGATACATCCCACTTGGGTATTTCAATTACCTCATCAAGTGTTACAGCCAAGATGTCTTTCTTTATTACTTCCTTCTTCTTCTTCATTGGTTGAGAGATAGATTGGTGAACTATCATTTATAGATCTTGAGATTGGATTGATTTTGTAGGTGAAGGTCGAGAAGATGAAGCTTCTTGTTGCTTATGTTCAGAGTCCACATGTTGGTTGTGTGAAGACATCTCTTCATTGGCCTTGGGTGTATCAATAGATTTTTCTTGCTTTTCTTTTATGCTATCATCTTACTTAACTTCTTCACTCTTTTCTTTCTCTTCATCCTTCCTCAATGTTTCATCTTTGTTTATATCTTCTCCTTTGTCCTTTTCAGTAGACAACTTTTGTTGAGTGTTGGTTGCATCCTTCATCTCTGTGTCTATATCTTTTTGAGTGTTTTATGCATCTTTATTTTCTTCATTACCCATGTTCTTTGGTATATCACCATCTTTCTTAGATGATTTATCCTGACTTGAATCAATATCAATAGCTTCTATCAATATTTTCATGTTGGTCGGTGTATTTACCTTTGTAGTGTTAGTAAGTTTGTCCTGTCCACCGGTATCACCTTGTGCAACAATGACATCTTCATCTTTTTGCACCTCTTCTGCAGGGTCTTTTCCTGTAATATCATTAATGACATTATCTAACCATGTTTCATCATTGACTTCCTCATTTATGTTACCTTGTATGGTCAATTCTTCTTTGGTAATCTTTGCTTCATCATCCAAGTCAATATGAATTGGGCTTGATGGAAATTGGCATTCTTCACTCTGAGTTTTGTCATGAGTAGTGTCGGGCCATATCTCATCTACAACTTTCGTATGTTTGTGGCCTAATGTATCACTCTCTTCTCTATCCAATTCAACTGATGAATCATTCTGTATATCTTTGATGATGATGTTATCTTTTTCCAGGCTAGCTTCCTTAGTTGGCTTTTTGGGTACTGTTGACGGGGTTTTGTGGACCGGGTCCGCCAACAGTCATAAGTTGTCACCGGACTCCGGAGAGATCGGCCAAATCCGCCTGTAAAGGTTGTCCGGGGGAGATAAATCCTCCGGGCCTTCAAGCACTTGGGTGTCGGGTCACGACGGTGAGGGGTTCGATTGGGAGAGGTGACTATTTTCGAGGGGGATAGCTGGTTACTTCAACTCATTTCTCCCAGAGATTTAGAATAATAAAAGGTTTCCCAGAGTACTCCACTTAGCAAAGAAAACAAAAAGATCCTGCAGGGTTAGGAGCATTTATCTAACTATAGTCATGCTAAAAAAGTCTGAAACATCAACAATACTCTGAAAGAACTACACTAAATACCGAAGGAATACATAACCGTCAGTTAGCATTTTATCAGTAGCGGGGATAAAGAGGTCGTTAATCTACTTTAACACATTC
>MU223890.1:788412-801920 GCA_018584345.1 Thuja plicata
GAGCTCGGTAGTAACTAACTTCTCGGTATAGTATTCTGGGGCGCTTGGTAGACTCTGTAAATAGCTTCTCTTACCGTCTGAGCTCGGTAGACTCGGTTAACTGCCTTGCTGAACATTCTGAGCTCGGTAGACTCTGTCTAATGACTGATATGACATTTGTGTAACATCAAGGACAATACACAATTAAACAATTGTTTCCAACACTTGATTATAACAATCTTGGTGAAACTTCTAGCAATAATATGAATAGGGGTTAATTTTGTAATCCATCCTTTAGATGGTCTTTTTGGGTTTTGTTTTGTATTCAATATATTTATTGGGTTGAATTTTCAATGGTTGATATTGACAATGTAATCTTGTTCATATCCTCATTTTGTAACTACTGGAGACTTAGTTTTTTTAGGTTTCTTTATGAGCAAGACCAGAGGTTTTCTTTACTTGGTTCTTTCCTCCTAAAAGATGCATTGTGAAAAATATAGGAAGAAAAATTTATAAACACTCAACAAATTCCCTTCATGAACCCCTTATAAAGAGAATAAGAAGAATAAGAAAAGGTAAATGAAAAATTTCAAAAAAAACTTACTCACTAGATACTGAAAATATTTACAAGTTCTCCAACATACAGAGCAAATAGAAATGTATCAACTTCCACCTGCATAGACACCATATAAAATGCCTTTAGGATCCTTCAAAACAACCTAACTCCTTGTAAGGAATATCATTCAAGAAAGGAAATAGATTTCAAAAAAATTGCATAACTACCTACTTCTTTCAAATGCATGCAATCTTGCAAAATGAGTATTTATAGTTGTTGTTCATTTCCAGTATGAGAGACTCGTGTAGAGCATTCAACTAAATGACATTTAAATTTTATAAATTAATTTTAATTTATGATAAAATTGACACAAAAAAATAAACACATATATCAATTGCTCCATCACGATAAAAAGCACCTCTAGCTGAAAATATCGAGTATCATATGCATTACCTAGGATTTGTTTGTCTTTCAAACTAGTCTGCTACAGTCAGGCTATCCTTGTTTGATATATCTTATTTCATAACAAAGAATGGTACACACTAATAAATGCTCCTAAAAGATACATTGCAAAAATCTAGGAAGCCAAACTTCTAAACACTGAACAACTGCCCTTCATGAACTCCTTGTAGAGAGAATAAGAAGCATAAGAAAAGGTAAATGAAAATTTTAAAAAAAACAAATTGCTCATGAGATACTGAAAATATTTATACTCTCCAACACATGAAGAAAATATAAATGTATCAACTTCCACCTACACAGACACCATATAAAATGCCTTTAGGATCCTTCAAAATAACCTAACTCCTTATAAGGAATATCAATTATGCAAGAAAATAGATTTCAATAAATTTACATAGCTAGCTACTTCTTTTAGATGCACGCAATATCCCAAAATGAGTATTCTAGTTACAGTTTATTTCCAGTATGATCTAAACTCCTATAGAGTAGTCAACTAAATTACATTTAAATTTCATAAAAGAATTTTACTTTATGATAAAATTGACCATTTCATAAAGTTAATTCTACAGAAGTCTTTGTGTGTGTGTGTGTGTGTGTGTGTGTGTGTGTGTGTGTGGGCGCGCGCGTGTGTGTGTATGTACACACACACATATCCTTTAATGAATTTATTTTGTTTAAAGGCCAAAAAATATTATAACACAGAACAAGCTTGAAAGAATAAAAAATTAAGACATGTTCTTGTAACAATGGATGATGCGGAAAAATTAACAAACTAAGATAAACATAAAACAAACATATGAGGTCATATGATGGATATAACTCAAAACAAAATAATAGGATAGTTCATAAAATTAAATTGCATAATTGAATATTTCTCTTGATATCATAAGAGTGGTTAAAAAAACTCACTATTAATAAAAAATTGATCAAATTTATGTTGGTGCTTTTAAATATCAAATATAGAATAGTCTTTTTATGTCCCTATTGTACGGAAACTTGAAGCCAACTAAATGGCAATTTCCACATAAACCATTATAGATATTAAATGCAAATAAACACTTAGAATCCACATGCAAGAGAATACACAACATACCCACAAAAATGTGACACAAGATATACCTTGGAAAAATCCTCATGAGGGAACAACCCAACCTCCAAAAGCATCCATCACCGTGTATTATTCAAAAAACACAATTGCAATACAATCGTGGAAGCCTTCAAAGCCCTAGCCACAACCAAGCACTCCATGTGAACAAATATGAATCCACACATCCCATGACATGCTTCCAACCTTCAAAAATGCTACCTTGGCTAACCTGTCTAACCTCAACAACTACCCTTGTGGTTTCTTTTATAGAAAAAATCTCCCATAAAACCACCAAGTGGTATTACATAAACCATGTACTACCAAACCCCATTGACCCACATTCAATATTGGGTACTTCATTTACTTTATTTCCCCAATATTAAATAATTATATTACAATGTTTCAGATTAAGTGAAAATAGGTTTTGAATGGGACCTGAAACCCTTTACAAAATTAAGAAGAAAGATAGATCAACATATCATAACAAATAAGGACCAAACAACAAGGACAAAATAGTTGTTAACAAGGAACAAAAGCCAACAAAAAGATAGCAACCATTACAGGGCCAACAAATAGAAATAGAAAGGGACAACAGAACTCCCAAGCAGAGATAGAGTTAAGTGAAATTATTTAGAAGCTCTGCTTCTTCCATCTCAAGATGGATCATGGTTCAACAACTTTCTTCAAGTCCTCAATATCCTTGTTATCATTTTACACATTCTTCTTCATGTTGGCATGGGTTATCTTACCAAGCCCATTAGGAACATCAATAGGACCAGTGTCCTTGTCATCAACAACATTTATAATGGCTTTCTCCTTGTTGGTGTTCTCCATCTTGGAAATGAGAATCCTAAGGTGTTATGAAGAAGCCTTGAGGATCTTACAAATCTACTCTTTGATATTATTAAGAGTATCCTCCAAACCAGTAAGTCTTTTTTCAACAGTACAAAACCTATCATTCACCTTCTTAAACCTTGAAGTGCTAGCTTCGAGCATGGCTTCAACATCATTAACAACCTTGGTGAGATCTATGAGCTCTCCAGGGAAGGAACTATCCTTACCAACACCAATAGCCTACATAAATTCTGATTTTTTGGTGAAGGCCCTCTTCTTTATCTTCATTTCTTTCACCTCATGGAAAACCCATTTAATAATCATATAATAATCTATTGCCCCTTCCTTAGCAGTCTGCAACACATTCATATTGGGATCCTTTCTATAATTATTAGCTTTAGAGAAGGTAGCTTCCTCCCTATGGGTACCCATAACAACATCAGTATTAACAAGATCTCACTGAGGAAAAGAGACACCACCCATCACATTCTTTAAAACACTATCCTCTTCCATATTATTCTTCAGCACATTCTCAGGCGTAGTGTTGGGTGACAGAGGTGGGTAAGGGATAGCGGAGTCCGCAAGAATCAAATGCACTGGTCTAACATGGGAATATGGAGCCAAAGTATCAAGTTTCTTTTGGGAATACCTCACATTTTCCTCGAGGTTAGTGTCCATATCATCACTACCATCAATGCCTTCATCAACCCAAATATCCTCCTTGATTTTCTTCTTACTCCTTCCTTTCGACATCTTCCCCTTCTTAATATTACCATACCTAGAGGCCACATTTTTACCCTTGTCCTTGCTAACACATTTCTCTGGGGTATCAGAATCGGTTTCTTCCTCCAAATCAGTATCAGACTCCCCATCCTCCTCAAAATCATCAAATTCATGGGATCCTCATTTGAGGCTAAATGATCATAAATAGCTTACTCAATAAAGTTAGCTTTAAAATGATCAACAATTAAAACCATAAGCCTTTCATGAAAGTATGGATTACTATCTGGATTGACGAGTATGGATTACTATTTGGATTGACCCTAGCACTCTTAATACTAGAGTTCAGAGAACAAAAGAGATAATAGGGAAAATATACCTTCTGATTATACCGGAAGTGGTTAAGCAAAATGAAATGATAGCCATAAACATGAGAGAATATCCCATCCAGTGTAATATATAGCATGATAGTGAAGAACACCAACCTGCAAAAATATTCTTGATAACCATGGGGGAGTAGTAGATTTTATCAATTTTGACCAAGTTGTCCCTCTCTTTCTGTTTTATTAGAAACTTCATAATGACACCATCAGTAAGATTTTGATCTCTATGTAACATCTTCCCCACAATGGGCATACACTTAACTTCCACAATAAGTCCTTCATCAATTTTGACCTTGCTCCCACCAATAATCATCTTCCCCTCCTTCCAACCCTTCTTAAACATTGTGGTAATTGAAGGGTTTTGACCATGTAGACCTTCCATGAAATTAGCCATCTTACCCACCTCCAAGATCTCCCAAACTATGGGCGTTTGCTTCCAATCCTCACGGGATAAGGGGTCCCTCCTCTTTCTATTGCCCCCCATAGCACCTCTAGCACAACCACTAAGCATAATTCACAGAGAAACTAGAGGAAGAATGAAGGCTTAATACTTAATGCAACTTTTATAAAATGTGAACCAATAAAGGATTTAAAACAACCATAAAGTGTGCAAAGTCACTTCATAATCACTAACAAAACTATCAGTTAGACAACCACTTTTGCTTATCATTATTGCTTGGGTCATTCAAAATTGCATTATAATTAGAATTAAGTACTCCCACATCTTCATGTATCCTTTCATGCTTTAATATGGTCTTGGCATTATAGGGAGGTCCAGCTCACCTTGCCAGATCACTTGTTTGTCAGATCTCACTGCCACATTGACTATCCAGTCCATGATGGAATTAACCTCCCTAAACCTATGCGAGACAAAACAATTATCAAAAGAAATAATAAATTCCCTTGCCTTGGATATAATTTTATTTATGGTCCATGAGGAGGGAGACAAACCCTTTAGGTGTCTAATTATGTTGTTGGAATCTCCTTCAAGGTAGTGTAGCCCATTGTTTTAGCAAGCATGAGGGATTGAAGAGTCATCATTGCATAAATTATATTATAATGTTACAATACAACTCACCGAGAATATTCCATGGGAATCTCTACATGTTTCACATCCATCTAGGTGTGACATTTACATAATTAAATGAAATAATACAATAATAAACATTATTATGCAATGTATACAACACATGATTTCCCATCAATCCCCCACTTGTTGTATACATTGCAAAAGGGTCAATACATAGCCACATAAATGAACCAGGGAACAACCCCTCCTAACACATACATCATCATGAACCAAAGTACACCATGTGCTCCACCAAGGTACCCGCAACAAAATCAAAGTATCCACCATCTCAAACATGAATGATCCCACCTCCTATTATGCCACTACCACCGGATATACATAAAATTCATCCAAAGATAAAGCCACCCAACCTAACACATAAGAATCACAAAATCATGTACCAACTGATATCCTAGTCACAAAAACTCAGTCCAAAGGTAATCACATGTATCATTAGATGCCAAAACCACATTTGAAATAGAATCCACAACAAGTTCTAACCCATCCAACTATCCATGCCTACAAGGTATACCAAGTGAATCCCACAACATCAAAATATCCAACCTGTAACATGAAACCACAAGCCTCAAGTGCAATACCTGCCACATACACACCAAGAATCTCCCACTGCAAAGGTAATTTCAAATATGAAATCAATCCACTCACAACATCTCATAGAAGTGAATCCATGTAGTATCAAGGAAATCCATAATAATATGCAACATATGAATCAATGTCATGAGGGAACAACTTCTCACAACAAGTCTCCAACACTCTCCCAAGTTCTCCACAACCAATAAAGAAAAGAGATAAAGAAACAACCATTCCATCTCCAACATGACACACATGAATACAAACCAGTGATCACAAAACTCCAACCAATCTCTCAATCTAATGTAAGTAAAACCAAACATCTAGGAAGATAACCAAGACTAAATATCAACATTGCAAATCATAACATGTATCATCTCCTTCTACACACACCTCTAAATGTCAAATGTGTCAAGTATGATTTCCATGAAACCCCATATAATAAGCCACAACAACACCCAAACCATACCATATAACTAATTATGTATGTAAGCCTCTCACAAGAATATCAAACTCATAACCATTCCTAAACCAAGGAATATACCCAATAAAACCATCTCCTAAACTCAACCATAATAATATCATAATAACAACACATGCACAAGGAGATAACCAATGCCAAACCATCTCTCAAATGAATCCTCCATAAATAACTCGCACCATAGCTCAAGATCTATATCAATGAAATATAAGCACAACCATTACCTGAAAGAAACAATGGGCTATACCTCTCAAGTAGTAAATTGTCGAGTAGACCAAGAGTGAGAAATGAGAATTTGCATCAAGATATCCAAGTCTCTACCAAGACTAATCTAAGAGAACTCTCCTCTCAAGTCCATACCAAGTGAATGCTCCTCAGTCATCCTGTTGAAACCATCAACTGTCCCAACACATACATCTCTAATCCTAAGAGAAGTCAACATCAAATTTGTCTCTAAGTATCCATGAGCACCTATAACTTATCAATAAATGTCAAATCCAAATGCAATATAGCAATATCATGAAGTATCCAGAAAATGATCAATGTACTCAAGACCGAGATACTAAACCAAGATCAATGTCACAAATCTAACCTAGGAATTAGGATCATAAACATGACAACCATGACCTAAACCATCTCAACCAAAGAGATACCATGCTCCATATGAACATACCATAACACGTCAAAAATCTAACTATGCATCAAGAGTATACCATGACATAATAATGAAACCATCCTAATAACAAGGATAACATGTCAAATGAAAGCATAAACCCCACAAGTCCTCCAGATGTCACCATCTCCCCACACCATGAAGATAGCCACCACCTACAAGTGCACTAGAAAATGTCAAATATGCTTCTAGAGAAACAAGATCTAAGACACCCTCCAACATCTACAAACACTAAATCCATATCACTACAACAACTCCCACTCAACCATGACATTGAGTCACCCATGGCATCATGATATCCATCTGCTACATGAAGATCCTCCAGGTCTACACACACACAACTGATATGTCAATACTAATTGAAACCAAGACCTCCAAACCAAGAAGATACAAAATAAACCAGGAACCAATCATGCACTGCCACATCATCACTGTCACAAGCTCCCACTAAAGTGTGTATCCAAGCTATCTATGACATCATGATAAAACCATCCTCTAACATGAGAATCAACCAAGGAATTAAACCATCAAATAACTAAAAGCTAGCGATCATGAGCTCCCTAAGAGAAACCAAAATAACCAGGATCCTCAACCAAGAAGATATGCTGCCATAACCAAATCAGGAATCCAACTAAGTGATTATAAATCAAATTACTTATCAACATAACATAGTCAATTATAATTCTCCACCATAATTGTACATAGTAACAACATCTCATCATCCTCTACATGAAAACAAATCAGAAAACCATGTGATAAAACCATGCGACCAATCTAAATATGTATCAATAATAAAATATATATGAGAATAGACAACCCCTATACAAGCCATACATGCAACCTGTAAGTATAACCCGCTTACAACACTACACAACCTATAAACCCAACAATGAAACATGCATATCCAAACTAAATATTGATAACCATGTCAACATGAGACCAATTTGATATACAAACTAAGTATACAATGACATCAAACCCAATATCCAATAGTCACCATGTCATAAACTCATAATGTCACCATAGCCAAAATAATCTACAAATTATTTAGATCAAAATCTCATTAAATAAAGCATGCCAAACCTGCACCAAATCTAAACCAACATGTAGATCTTTTTGTCGACTATTTGAAGTCCAAAATCTGACTTCGTAAGCTCAAGTTATGCTCCATGGAAAAAAAACATCCTTCTAGACCATATGTGCAATAAAATGATTCCAAAAGCAAATCTCCAATGCCCCCAAAAAATTAATTTTCAAATTTTCCACATGCCACCCAATTTTATTCTCAAATCCTTTTAATATTAAACCATGACATATAAACAACATCATATAATATCCAAGCATATAAAATTAGCAGCAACATCGAATAATAAATAACATTGGCGAAATTTGTTTTAATAAATTTCAAAGTTTTTTATATTTGAAAACAAATTATTAAAAAAAAATGGGGTAACCACCATGGGAATCCCACACCCCACGGTGGGTGTTCCCACTAGTGGTGTTGTTGTCAACTCGCCGACAATGTGTAGCGTCAGAGATACCACCGTTGTGAGCCTCTGCTAGGCGTGGGGAGGGTATGGGGTCTGCGGACCCTAACCCCCCTAATATAATGTCTTTTTGTTTTGTTTTTAAAAACATTAACCCCCTCCCTTGCACAATGCTTCAAGCGCTTTTAATTTTTGTTTTTCTGATTTCGATTTTCTGCAGGTATCGACGATAAAATTTTTATTTTTATTTTTTTTAATATTTCTTTGCAAATTTCGCCTGTGTAAATTTGATGACCATCGTGACCTACAACTATTTTTTTTGCATCTGGTTCAACTTTCATCAAACATGGGTAAATTTTATATCAAAATTCATCGGAAGGCCAACCCAAATCTAATGGTGAGGTTTGTTTCTTCCTAGGAGGACATTTCTACAAAATCCCCTACAAAATCCTCATTTAAATAAACATCAAAAAGTCCCTTTTGACCAATAATTTTTCATGCCCCAAATCTTCCAACAACCCATCATAACAGCAAACCCAAAACTCTCAGATCTACAATAAACAACCTACAAAATTTATATATCTTGTCATTTCTTTCATTCTTTCATACATTCTCATGGATTCAACCTAGGGTTACAACAATAAAACCATAGCTCTGATACCACTTGTAAGGAAATTTGTAGGCAACTAAATGACGATTTCCACATAACCCATTATAGAGCTTATGCAAATAAACACTTAGAATCCACATGCAAGAGAATACACAACATACACATAGTAATGTGACACAATATATACCTTGGGAATACCCTCATGAGGGAAAAACCCAACCTCCAAAAGCATCCATCACCATGTATTATTAAATAAAACACCATTGAAATACAACCATGGAAGCCTTCAAAGCCCTAGCCACAACCAAGCACTCCATGTGAACAAGCATGAATCCACACATCCCATGCCATGTGTCGAACCTTCACAAATGCTACCTTGGATAACCTATCTAACCTCAATAACTACCCTTGTGGTTTATTTTATAGAAACAATCTCCCACAAAACCACAAAATGGTATTATATAAACCATGTGTTACCTAACCCCATTGAACCACATTCAATAATGGGTACTTTATTTACTTTATTTCCCCAATATTAAATATTTACATCAAATAATATTATAATGTTACAATACAACTCACCAAGAATATTCCATGGGAATATCTACATGTTGCACATCCATCTAGGTACAACATTTACACAATAAAATGAAATAATGCAATAATAAACAGTATTATGCAATGTGTACGACACATATTTTTCCATCACCTATTGACACAGATTTCAAAACTTAGCTAAATTGTATCCTTTAAAGAAACTAAAAAAATTGGAACACAGTCCCAAATAATGGGACCTTGAGACATTAGTACATGAACAGTTTGGCAGATTGGCTATATTTGAAGCCAGGTAATTTGACTAAATTACCTAAATTATTGACTAAATTAAGTTTATATTCTTGTAATTTGTTTGGTTAAATTTATCACTTTCTACCACATAATCTAACATGTGATTGTTGATAAATGTTGGTTACAGATTAGGCGAGGAACAATTCAGGTATGCTTACCCTTCAAAGACTCATTGATGGCTGACTTTTAGTATGGTTTACATGGAAATAAATCACCATTGCTAATTCATTTTGTTACCAGGGGCTACATCCATTGATGTTCATATTTTCTTTAAGACGGATCAATACAACATATGTGGGAAGGTATAAATCTATATATTTTTCAAGTTTTCTTTCCTCTCTTGAATTTTCAAGAGCTATTATAACCTCTTGATGTCATATTGTTGGATACTTTTCAATGGGTAGGATAACATGATTGTTTTGAGATAGGGTTAGATACACTAACTCTATATATTGATGTAATTTAATTTTGTAATAATGATCAAGACCTTTGTGTTTTCCAAATTGTTTGCATAAAATGATGTGTTTCCATTGTGCTTTATAATTAATAGTTTAAATTCTTCCAAGACTTAAAATTAACGATGCACACCCTCCTCTACTTGTCTTAAGGAGGGGAGTATGGTGCAGGGGCACCTAACAAGACCTCTCTAATGCTTTGGTACATGACTCCATATTGTTTCCTCAAGGTTTGATTGCTTGGTGACTGTTCATTATTTGAATGTTGTTCAATGAATGTCTCATAAAAAAGGAATAGAATTTTCAAGTGTCTCCATGAATGTGTATTCCAAGTTACAATTAGTATGTGACAATATTATTATCAGACGTAAATATTGCAGTCCTATGGTCTGTTGTGATCAGTCATGGGCCATTGATGGAGTCTTCTTTTCCTTGGATGAATAGGAGTTGGATCATGTGTATTAGAGAAACATAGTGTAATTGGGATTCTTAGGAGTATATGGGAGGATTGCATGCGAGGGTGAAGGAATTCTGATTAGAAATTAGAGTGGGAGAGTATTAAATATTTGAAGACAAGTTGAAAGGTAATGTGTGGGTTCTTTTAGCAAAGGTGTGTATGGTGTCTTAGGGTCAAGAGTGGGTCCTCATGGTAAGTTGTGAAGTTGAGAAGAATATAACATTGTTAGATGCCTCAAATCCACCAATTTGGAGCCTTGAAGGGATGTTAGGGTTAAGAAGTATGCTAAAATTAACAATGAATTAGTGCTACAGCATGCTAGGGCATACTTTTTTTTCAGTGTTAAATTATCATCGAAATTACGACGTACACCACCAAAATGTATCGATGGTAATGTTGTACCTCTGATGACCATTTGCATTAGAGGTAGAACATTACCATCAAATTAAAATGGGGGCATTCATCGCAATTTTGATGAGCATTCTCAGTAATGACTGATGGTAATGGTGAATGCCCAATGATCTTTTGCGTCAGAGGTACAACATCCTTGTCGAAGCATACTTTGGGATTGGCATTGAAATACCGATGAATGCACTTGAAAAATATCATCAAAAATACTGATCTTCTGACAACAAGTCTCATCAGAGGCACATCTTACTCGTCGAAGTATTACACTTTCAAACCAAACTGGTTTCTGATGCATCTTCGTCGGTCATGCGATGAACAATCCAACACCAGAATATATGAGGAAAAATAGAAATGAGTTTCTCACCACATTTTTGTCAAACTTTCAATACAACCTCATTGGACATTCGATCATGGTCTGTCGAAAAATATGCCTAGATGTCTTAGTGTCTGTAGGCAACCCTTTGGTTGAGATCTTCAATCTTTCTAGGGAGAGGTATGTGGATAAGATGATGCAAGTGTGTTCCCTCTTCTAATCTTGTGTCATCTATGATGACTATGCCTCCATGAACATCTTCTACAATGATAATGAGTACCTGTTTCTAGAGGATGTTAGGGATAAGATTTTAGATTTCTTTACAAGGCTTGATGGTGGTGAAATTTAATTTGGAGTTTTCATCCTTCATCTCTAGTTTTTTTCTCATCTTTATTTCAGAATGTTGCTATAAATAGTGTAATACGTTCTTACATAGTCTCAGGATTTAGTAGCTCAGTGCTAGGGCAGCTAGATGAGTACTCTCTTTGGCTTTTTTGTTTGCTACTAGAATGGTTGAGTCATGCTCTTGTGTTTTAAGTAACCTTTCCTACTATGTACTTCCTTCATGTAACTTCTTATTATTATCATATATTATCTATATAGTTTAGGCCTTTGGCCTTTTTCTTAAAGAAAAAAAATTCATATATAGTGGAATTAAATAAATAAAAAATAAAAAATTAGATTTATTTTTTTATCATTTTGATAAGTCTTTTTTTTTTTAATTATTAAATTGTCAATAATTATTATTAGATATAAGCTGAATTAAGAGCACCTACAAGTGGCATCAGAGCACATGAGAGAAGTCCATATCAGAGCAGGTCTATTGAAATAGGAGTCTAGTTTCCAAGTCAATCACAGGTCTATTGAAGGGTTTTTTAGCTGAATCCAAGGGATCGCAGATTCCTAAAAGGTAATTGCAGAAGGTCGTAGCCTTGTGAATATTTATGCTGATTTGAGGAGATCAAAATGTACTGATGAAAGCGTAAGCCTTAAGGAGCCTCCCAAAGGATTACAAACCCCATCAATACATAAGTTGGAAGCCATAAGATCACTGTCAAGAAGACCAGAGGATTCACAGAAATCATTGAAGACAACTGAAAATTAAATAAATCATATTTGAAGCAGTTGTAGAATTCTTATATAAGGTGGGAACCAGAAGTCAAGTTTTCAGGAACTGTGTGCAATTTATTATTTACCATCGATCGCACCACACTGTAGCAGAATTCACCGTGAAAGATGGATCAAAATTAATTACTTCTCTCATTTTTTGTATAATTAACATTGTGATTAAGGTGTTCGCTTCTGTGAGTGTGTATTTGGGTACCCGATGAAAACAACACAAACACTCAATAAGTCATTACATTAGCTTGAAAGGGTTAGAAAAGCATGTGAAAACCACTAAAACTGACTTATTGCCTGCTAACTAGGAAGAGTGTAATTAATAACATATTAGTCCTTAGAATATGCTACAAATCAGTGATGAGTACAACCTAGCATGAAGGATTTTAGTTTGAAAGCAAGCTAAAAGATGGAAAAGCATATATTCTAGCTCTAAAAGATGAAATTGAAACAATGCAAAAGCATGGAATAATGAGTGGAATGTGAATCTAGGATGAATCCAACAGCATAACAATGTAATTTTGATCTAATGTGAAGGCTCCTTTACTCTCAAAATAGGCTTCTATTTATAGAAGAATAGGAGAGAGAGAGAGAGAGGGCGGGGACAAGGTTCATTTATGAATTAGAAGACCCATAAATGAAGATGTAAGAGCCATTAATGACCAAGGCCATAATAAGGCATGGGAGAGACATAGGCTTAAGGCATCTTTCATTAATAAGGCATTAATGAAGGCCTTAAAGAGGCAAGGGAGGATGTAAGAGGATGACTTGAGAAAGTGGACCTTAAGGAAGTCAAGCTCGAGAAAGTGTACTTTCTCAAGTGGGTTGAGTTGCTAATCATTCCTTAATGAAATGTGACAACATTAGGAGGTGGGTTAGAGTAGAATTTAGGATTAGGATTAGATTAGCAAGGGTGAATGGGTTGAGAAGGGTTAGAACCCAAGGTAGAAGGGGTTGAGATAGGTTAGGTTGGGGTTT
>MU223890.1:838143-852443 GCA_018584345.1 Thuja plicata
ATGATTTAAGGAGGTATGGCGATGGAAGTATGAGCTTTTGTACCAGGAAATGCAAAGAAAAATTAATTTGTGGTCATCTTTGTCCTAGGAAATGTCATCATGGAGGACATGTGAGAATTGGATTTGCCAGGCCCGATGTATATGAAGAATTTTGAGCTTTGTGGACATGTCATCAGGAAGGTTTGTCATGCAACTTCCTATGACCCCTTTCGACACGTTGGAAGGTTTGTGTGCATTTTCTGATTCCTATTGCTTGAATTGTTACCAATTTGTGCCTCCTAAATACTGTGAAGATTACCATACATGTCTTTTATACGAACTTCGCGGGGTGAAGGAAGAAAACAAAATATTTACGACAAAGGGTGAGAAACAATTTGGAATTACTGAAAATCTGTGAGAAGAGGGGGAAAATCAACTTGGTTGAAAATTATCCAAGCCCCGAGACAATAAATTTCATCATTGCGTGTAGAGAGCGAGAACCAATTGGGAACAATTCAAAGAATGCAAAAAGAGATTGAAATCTTGTGTGCAGAGGAAGCGAAATAGAGTGAGAGTGCAAAAGAGGAAATTGGGTTACTTCAGAGAGAGAGAGAGAGAGTACAATTTCACTCACTTGAAACACCTATGTACTATGAGGGTATTAAATTGTAATAACTATGTACGAAAGGTTGGAAGATTGCAGAAAAAAATCGTGGATGGCCATTGAAAGAAGCAAAGGCAACCAATCGACCATTTAAAAAAATTCATGGGCGACCATTGAAATAAGCTATTTTGCTAGAGGGAAGAGCAGAAAACTTTCGCTAATTTGCAATTGTCTGAAGCGAAGGGAGCAACTGTACTTCTAGATGTATTTCAGGTTGCCCATCTATACAGTTTGGTGAAGAAGGGTGTGTATTTTATGATTCCTATTGCTTGAATTGTTACCAATTTGTGCCTCCTAAATATTGTGAAGATTACCATACATGTCTTTTACACGAACTTCGCAGGGTGAAGGAAGAAAACAAAATACATACGACAAAGGGTGAGAAACAATTTGAAATTACTAAAAATCTGCAAGAAGAGATGAGATTATTGTGAGAAGATGGGGAAAATCAACTTGGTCAAGTTATCCAAGCCCAGAGACAACAAATTTCATCATTGTGTGTAGAGAGCGAGAACCAATTGGGAACAATTCAAAGAATGCAAAAAGAGATTGGGTTACTTTAGAGAGAGAGAGAGAGAGAGAGAGAGAGAGAGAGAGAGAGAGAGAGAGAGAGAGAGAGAGAGAGAGAGAGAGAGAGAGAGAGAGAGAGAGAGAGAGAGAGAAAANAGAGAGAGAGAGAGAGAGAGAGAGAGAGAGAGAGAGAGAGTACAATTTCACTCACTTGAAACATCCACGTACTAGGAGGGTTGGAAGATTGCAAAAAAAATCATGGATGACCATTGAAAGAAGTAAAGGCAACCAATCAACCATTTAAAACATTCATGGGCGACCATTGAATAAGCTATTTTGCTGGAGGGAAGAGCAAAAAACTTTCACTAATTTGCAATGGCCCAAAGTAAAGGGAGCAAATTTACTTCCAGATGTATTTCAGGTTGCCCATCTATATAGTTTGGTGAAGAAGGGTGTGCATTTTCTGATTCCTACTGCTCGAATTGTTACCAATTTGTGCCTCCTAAATACTGTGAAGATTACCATACATGTCTTTTATACGAACTTTGTGGGGTGAAGGAAGAAAAAAAAACACTTATGATAGAGGGTGAGAAACAATTTGGAATTACTAAAAATCTGCAAGAAGGGATGAGATTATTGCAAGAAGATGGGGAAAATCAACTTGGTCAAATTATCCAAGCCCTGAGACAAGAAATTTCATCATTGCGTGTAGAGAGCGAGAATCAATTAGGAACAATTCAAAGAATGCAAAAAGAGATTGAAATCTTGCGTGCAGAGGAAGGGAAACAAAGTGAGAGTGCAGAAGAGGAGATTGGGTTACTTCAAAAAATCTCAAGCGAAGCATTGGCTAATCCAGATGTCACGCTTTGTACTTCTGATGGTTCAACATTTCAAGTGCATTCTCTCTCTCTCTCTCTCTCTCTCTCTCTATTTATGGAGAATAAAATGAATAGTTTTTACTTCTTCAAAACTTGATCGGGTTTTGAAGTACTTTTTTCTTTTCAGAACCCGATCGGGTTTTGAAGTACTTTTTTCTTTACAGAACTCGATCGGGTTTTGAAGTACTTTTGTCTTTTCAGAACCCGATTGGGTTATTTGAAATTAAGAAACCCGATCGGGTTATGGCTCGGGAAGAGGCTTGAAAAATGACCCAAAGGCTTGGAGGCTCATTTTCCCTCCATTTTTGTTCTTTTAGACATTTTTATCTTGTAAGATGATTTCTCGACTTTATCTTCATCAGGTTTACAATTTGTCAACTGGGTAGCTTATAATTTTCACCATAATCTCATAAGTCTTCTTAGCTTTCTAACCATATAAATATTTCTATTTTTGGACAACATTAGCATAGTAAACTTTAATTTTCTTTACCAGTGTCTTGATTGTAGTCACAGACATATGTCTACCATTTTTTTAATAACTTTTGAAATACTTAATCAAATTACAAATAAATTACATATTATTGTTCTACACTTGATTCTATATACTTTTAAAAAATAAATTCATTTTCGATTATTTTGATGCAAGTTATGCCCAGCGCACGAACATGTACCAAATTTTCAGGACGCGACCACTTCAAAAAATCACAGAAAATAAATACTAATAAGAAAATTACAAAAAATACCCAACTTCTAGATCTCACTATTACCTATCATCCTACCAAAGGGATTTAAAAAATACCGAATATAACTATACCTTTTGTACCGCGCATGGAAACAACTATGTTATGTTTTTCCCAAAAAATCAAGAACATGTTTTCGTGCGCGCAAGGTTTGACCCTCTTAAACTTATCGGGTTTTAAAAAAAAACTAGTGTTCTAGAAACTAGATTCAAATTAATATAATTTTTATTTTTTACACATCTTCTTATTTTGAGTGCATGACCCTCAAACTCCTGTTCCAAGTTCAGGTTTACCTGATTTCAGAAAAAATGTGTCCACTTATACCCCCTTTTTGGTCCACAAATTGGTGCACACACCCGCAAATGTATGGAAGCCTTCATTTTTTCCAAACAATAGATAAACCTCATTTTTAATTGCATTTCCTCTCCAAAAATTTCTTTTCTTATTAATGGTACGCCAAAAGGTTTCTTTGACATAACTAGGGGGATAAGACAAGGAGATCCCATTTCCCCCTTTCTCTTTATTATTATGGTAGAGGACTTAGGTAGATCCATTACCAAAGCTCACCAGAAAGGTAAGATTGCAGATATTAAAGTCACCAACAATGTGCCAAACATAACTCATCAACAATTCGCTGATGATACGATACTTCCTGGATGTAGTACTAAGAAGGAAGCTAAAGCCTTAAAAGATTTACTTTCAGTCCATATGAAGGCATCAGGGCAAAGAGTCTATCATAATAAATCAGAAGTCTTTTTTCTTAGCACCCCCTTGCAAAAGCAAGACAAATATGCAATATCCTAGGCTATAATATTGCTAAATTTCCATGTAAATATCTAGGGATTCCTGTTGATAAAGGTGTTCACAGTACCAAATTATGGGACTCAATTGTAACTAAGATTCAAAATAAAAAAGAAAATTGGAAAGGAAAGTGACTTACTAAAGCAGGCAAAATAACTATGATTAAATCTGTCCTATCAGCAATCCCAACCTACCAGATGTCTATCCTCCCCTTACCTAGTAACATTAAGTCAAGTATAGACAAACATCTTAGAGACCTCTTTTGGCAAGGTTCATCGAAGCATAAAATATAGCATTAATCAAATGACATAATATTTGTAAACCAACATCTCTGGGAGGCCTTGGTATCAAGAATCTTCCATGGCAAAATAAGGCTCTCGAAGCTAAGTTAGTTTGGTAACTTATGCATGAGACTAATAGTAAATGGGCTTCTATTCTCCTCAATAAATACATCCCAAATGCAGATCCTATCAACATCTTTAGATCCAAAAATCATGTTAAAGGATCCCGAATATGGAACTTCATTGTGGACAATAAAGAAATCATTAATAAGGGATTAACATGGGATATTGGTAATGGTGAGGAAGCCCTATTTTGGGAGGATTCTTGGGGAGGGCATAGTTCCATGGATAAGATGGGGATCTCCCAAGCAACAAAATACATTATGATCAAATCTTGGGGTAATTGAGCTAAGAATTATATCTCTTTAGTTAATGCGATAACCTCCTCAGGTGTATATTATAAGGACCTCAACACTATACAAATGGATCCAATATAAAAATAGAAACTAAGAGAGATTCTCAAAGAAAGATCCATCTCCCTTAAAAATAGAAGATCAAACGATGGAGTCTACAGAGTTAAAAATGGATATTAGGCTATCATTAAAGATCAAAATTTGGAATCACTAGACATTCCTCTGAATCTTTTTTGGAATAAAGCATGCCTTCCTAAGGTAGGTATGTTTCTCTGGGCTGCCTTGCAAAAAAGAATATTGACTACCAATAGATTCAGAAAGTTAGGCTTTCAAGGACCATCTAGATGTCCCTTATGTGAAAAGAAAGAGGAAACTATAGATCACTTATTACTAAACTGCCCATTTGCTAAAGAATATTGGGATTGGTTAAGGGGGAGCTTAGGATGGAGCTCACCTTTGCTCCCAGATATAGTAGATTTTCTAAGAACATGGCCTCTTCTACACCAATCTAGTTTATATAAGGATATCTAGGTGTCAGCTCCATCTATAGTGGTATGGGAACTATGGAAAGAAGGTAATAGATGAGTCTTTGATAATCAAAAAATGGAGTCAAGCACATTGATTAATAAAATTGAAGCCTACTTGGTGGAGCTTGTCAATATTAGACTCCAAAAATCCACAAACTTTGAATGCTCCTTTTCACTCTGGGATAATTTGATCAAAAAGAAATGGCAGAATCTTACCATCCCACCCCTATATGGTAAAGGAGGAGCCACTAGTAGAAAGGAAAGATAAAATTGTAAGTGGCAAGCCCCTAAATTTGGATGGTACAAATAAAATTTTGATTGGGCCTCAAGAGGGAACCCAAGAGTTGCTGGAATTGGATGTATAATCCATGATTGGAATGGAGAAGTCATCACTAAATGTGCAAAAACCATTAACCCCACAACCAATAATATGCCAGAATGGTCTACAACGCTAGAGGGTTTAACACCGTGTAAGAGAATTGGGATTACAAAAACTTGAGATAGAAGGAGGCTCCCAAATCATTATTAATGCAATCCAAACAAAGAATACGCCTAATTGGAAACTAAACTCCAAATTGGAAGAAATTATTGAAGTTATGAAAGATATCCCGAATTATGAAGTAAAACATATCTATAGAGAAGGCAATAAAGAAGCAGATGCCATAGCCAATTCTAGAGCAGATGGGAATCAATTCACTAAAGTATTTAAATATATTGTAAGATGAAATTCTCTAAGCTAATAAACAACAATGAAAGAACTAACTATGGATTACAATAAGGCATTCCATGTTAGTAATTTTTGGCTCTGCTTTCAATATTGGGACATGTATTTCAATTGTCAGTCTTCTTTTTCCCTATGTCTCTTCTTTTCCCTAAACTTTTGGCGTCTCACATTTTAATGAAGTTAAAGTTAAGTATTTCTTCACTAGCTCAACTATTTGAATTTTTATCTATGGCTAACAAAGAATTTAGTATAAAGGAGTTAAATTAATATTTTCATATGGGTGCACATAATACGTATATAAAAGATCCATCTAGACATTACTAATAAGATATGGTCAGATTAGTCCTTGTATGATAATCAATTTAGTTTAATAATTCATTGATTGGATAGTTAGGCAATACATGTATTCAATTGAGCATGGTACGACTGAATAAGTAAGATTAACTTAAATTATTGATTTAAAAAGAATTACGAATCAACTTATATATTTTAATTACAAATTTAGCACTGAGTAATGATCTTTAAACGAGACTAGAAATATCAAATTGTAGCGATGTATCGATAAGACCAGGAATCTTTGTGATTTTTCCCAGCTAATAAGTAATATAGTTAGTATTTATCGAATAATTATAAGGAAATTCTAACAAGGATCTTAGCAAAAGGTTTTGAGTTAATGACAGGTAATGATTGAGCATTTTCATCTGCGAAAGGAATAAGGTTTTATCCACGAATGCTTCCTAATGAGCATGACATCTCATTAATAGTCCAACACGGTGGATACATTAGAGGTTTTTCTTTGGAAAATCCAGAAAGAATTGAACAAGGAGCAGAAAATTTAATTATAAATGTCACAGTTAAATCTTAAAAGCTCCCCCCAAAAAGGGAAGATTTTGTTTTGTATAGGAGGGTATGCCCTCTAAAATCGCAAACACTTTTGCAAATTGTATTTTAAATTTCTAGACTATGTCCTGGGCTAGACTGGAGGTTTTCTTCCCTCCGTTCTTTCCTACCAGTGCCCGCACCGAACGAAGGTGTACTTTTAAAACATATTAATTAATAAATTATATGGCCTCGGCGTCTTACCGATAATTTTCTTTTTAGAAATTTACTTTTTTATCTTTTCAATAAGTTGTATTAATTTTTTTAATTTATAAGTTTGTTTTTACTTGTAACTTTTAATGTTACAATAAAATTTTATCTGTTATTTAAGCTTCTTGTGTTTGACTATGTGGTCTTTTTTCTCATTGATGTTCAAAACATACTCTTTGATTTTTCATCTCTATTTGAGCTTTTGTTTTTAACTGTGTGGTTTTTTTTTTCTTCTTATCGACGTTTCGAATCATACTTTGTGATTTTTTCTTTTCTAGCTCTTTATCCTAATGATGAATCACGAGGAAAAGGACCACACAACCGAAACTAAAAGCTCAAATAACATAAACATGAAGTGTGGAAACCTCATGTCTTTAAAATTTTTTCTTATTGAAATTTTAATTATTGTAAAAGACACTCTCTCTCTCTCTCTATATATATATATATATATCATCCTCAATCTTTTCCAAGTTATATTTATATCTCTATCCCCCCTCTCTCTTCCCTCTCTCCCAATTCCTCCCTATCTCTATGCCCTTTTATATCTTTCTCCACTTCTACCTCTCTCTATCTTTCCATTCCTCTCCCTCCCTCTCTACCTATTTGTATATATCTATCTCCCTCTTTGCTTATTGCAAACAAAACATTATCTTGTTGGTAATTGAATCTAGTTATCTTCTTGATTCAAATTTTTATTTTAGTCACATTTAGATTCCTATAATTGAATACATAATTGATTAAACTATCATTTCTCTATTGCAATCTTAATTGCCCAAAAATACATCTAAATTTTTGGTAACAAATCTTACACACCTCTAAAACTTACCCATTACACACTAAGATATTTACTAATAATTAAAAAAAAAACCTTGATACAAATCAACGACCCTCTAAAAATCACTTTTAAAGAACACCACCCAACAATATTTTCCTCAAAAATTTTAAAAACATACTTTCCTACTAATCAACCACCCTCTAGAAAATCACTTTTGAAGAACACCACCCAACAATATTTTCCTCGAAATAAAAATTAATGTTATTGGGCATCAAGGGTCATTGTTAAATTATTCCTGTCAAAAGTCTTTGAACTTTTTATTGATTCTCCACATCGCATTTTTACCATTAACAACATAAGATGCTGTGAAAACAGCGTATGACCAACGCTACAAAATCCCGTATCCAAGGCTAGCGTAGGGTTTTTTAAACAACAAAATCAACCAAGGGTTTTGGCTGTCTCATCTTTTTGGCATCTCTATTTGAAAAATTGCTATTAGAAATTCGCCTGTAATTGTACAGAAAAAATCCGGTCTCGCACCCTTCAAAATGCCTCCAAAATCAGCAAAGAAGGATGCCCCTCCAGAGCGCCTCATTTTGGGTCGCTTTTCTTCGCATCTCAAGATTGGCATTGTAAGTTTTTCGTTCCATTCAAAAAAATCTGATTGGCTGGTGTTTGGTTAGAAACTTTATGCGTCGGCAATCCATAATGTTAAAATGATGCGTAGATCAATTTTTTAACTTCAGTTTACAGTTTTTGAAGACTATTGTTTCTTTTTCCTGCTTCAGGTGGGATATCTCCTCTGTAAAATTCACCTGGATTTTATACACTGTCTTGTCTGCAGACAATCTATTTTAAAAATAATCCGTTTCCTTTTCTTTCCGTCAAATTCATCTGGGATTTTACACCCTTCCTCACCTGTTGAATGTGTGTTGCCTAGCAGGTTGGATGCAGTATTTTATCGAATTCAAAAGCCTACTTTAATAATGCCGGCAACGAGTTTAACCAAATCTATTCAATTAAAATGTCTCTTGCACTGTTTCTTAAAAGTTTAACCCATTTTATCGAACAAAAATGACTTAGTTATCCCATTCTTCTGATTTCAGCTTGGGTGCCAGCTCATGCCTCGAGATTGAATTGAGATTAAGAACTTAATGTTAATTATTTCTAAACATGAATTATATTTCCCAGGGTTTCAACGGGGGGCTTTACCGCATTTGACATGTTTTTTCCTTTATAAAACTTGAATTGAATTTGAGAACCGAATTTGATATATTTTTAGCCATGAATTTGAACACTTTAGCATGTCTCCTAGGGTTGGAGCCAAAGTTATCCTTTAATCACATTTGACATCTTTTGGCTCTAGATTCTGAAGTAAGACTGATCTAGATTTTAACTGTTTTCAGCCATGAATTGAACACTTTGTCAGATGTTTCACGATTTGAACCCGGGGCAGAACTTGGTTATGTTTTTATTGCATTTGACTTTTTTTATTTTTATTTTATTTTTAGTATTGGATTGAGATTCAAACCAAAATTTTAATTGTTTTTATCATTTTAGCTACAAGTTCAACACTTAAATAATAGGATTTGAACCCAGCTCAATAATTGGACTCGGGGCTCTATACTAAAGCCCCAATACTTTTACTACTCTTCACCCTTTTGCCTTTTAGTATTGAATTGAGATAAGAACTAAATTTAATTGTTTAAAACCTCGAGTCTCAACACATTATCATTTCTTCTGAGATCCACAACTTGGGCAGGGATTGAATTGAGATAAGAACTAAATTTAATTGTTTAAAACCACGAGTCTCAACACATTATCATTTCTTCCGAGATCCACAACTTGGGCAGGGATTGATCTGGGGTTCCATTAGTATTTAATTCAGATTTATAACTAAATTTTAACTTATACTTCTTTTCAGCAGCCTGTTTGAGATTTTATGATTTATCACATATCTTATATTTCAATTGTAGGGCTTGATTGTGAAAGCCCTCATTCCATATTATGGTTTCCTGGTTTTAGTTTTGAATTGAGAATTATAACTATGTTTTTGTCATTTTCAGCCATGAATTATTTGCTAAAGTATCTGATGATATTGATTTATTAAAGGTTGGCATGCCAAATGTGGGGAAGTCGACTCTGTTTAATACTTTGACAAAGCTTTCAATACCAGCAGAGAATTTTCCCTTTTGCACAATTGAGCCCAATGAAGCACGTGTAAATGTTCCAGATGAACGCTTTGATTGGCTTTGCCAGTTATACAAGCCTAAGAGTGAGGTATATGGTTTGCCATTACTGCACTGAATCCCTTTGCATTATATTAACTTTATATTTTATAAATTGATTTTCTGTATTTTTGTATAGGCACATCTGTGCGTGAAATGCATTCATTTTGAATTATTTAAATGTTGAAAGCATAGATCTGGATCATGATGCTGAGAAGTATTTAATATTTATTTGTATTTCCAAGGAAATTGAAATTATTCAAAGTTTTTTTATTTCTTCAAGTTGAGACAAATGAAGGTCAATTTACCCTCCTTTCAAACAATATAATGTTTTACAAATATTTCGGCTCTTTTTGAGTTCACATGTTTCAGTTTGTAAGTAAATAACGAAATGATTAACTACTAGCATGCAATTAAACACAAGAAACCTTTTGTCTAACAAGCCACAGTGAGGAATGTCTTTTTGGTCAAAGGTGGGAATTGGAAAATTTAAGGGATGAATTTTTCTATCAACTATAGAGTGTTTTTGACTCTTAATCTTTGAAGTAGTTTACTTCTGAGGGTATTCGTGCATAAAACAGGATTTCCTGTTAATTATTTTTAGTGGATCTAAGAATATTATTTATGTTTTAAATGGAAATTTGGCAAATATTTGTGAAAATTTTGTTGTTTGCAAAATATGTTCTCTGATAGATTCAGTGAAATTTAGTTAACAGGTGGAAGTAATCCCCAAATTGGATCGTACTTAATTTGTTTGTGGCAATTAAATAACATGCATACGTAATGCTGGAGGACCAATCCTGTTGGGATCTGAAACTGGGTCATCATCATATTAATCACTTCGGATTACTACTAGACTGTGGCCTGACAATTCGAAACACATCAAGGTGAAAATCTAGTATGTTTTGGATCTTGGACAAAAACTCACAACACAAATTAATGTAGAATGTCAGTTTTCCACAGTCCATAACAGTCGATGCTAAAGTTTCTGGTTAAGATTGTGTTCAATTTTTTATATCGACGTTTCAGATCACACTCTGTGATCCATCATCAGGGTGATAGAAAGCAAAACAAAAAGCTCCAGAAGAAGAAAGCTGTCCATTTTTCTTCTTCTTGAGCTTTCTGTTTTGCTTTCTATCATCTTGATGATGGATTACATATTGTGATCCAAAACATTGATATAAAAAATTGAACACAATCTTAACCAAAAAAATCAGCATCAGCAAATTAATGTGTTAAATTACCTTTCTTTCTTGGTGTTAGTTAACAGATTTGTCACTTAACTCTATGTTCTTCCGCCCACACAAGTGACAACTGAAACCAACAGTTGAGCCAGGTGTAATGATATTTTACACCTACTCTCTGCATGTTTTACAAGGTGCAGCTACCTTCTAATAATATACAAAGAATAAATTCCACGTATGCTTTTAGCCTGAAAGCAAGAAGGGCATAGCTTTTAACCAGAAAGCTTTAAAAAGTGAAAATCACAACTTAATTATAACCAAATAGAATGCAAAGGTTCCACTTTGAAATAAAAAGATTCATAACATCCAAACATCACTGTGCCATTTGTTCAAACCCAAAACATTCACAGCAATGTGCATATACAATTTTCTTAAACCATTCAACATATATCAAGAAAAGATTATCCAAACAGCAGAGTATTCGACATAGGAAGAACAAACAATCCATCATATATCAAGAAAAGATTATCCAAACAGCAGAGTATTCAACATAGGAAGAACAAATGATCCATCAACCATCACACAAAATTTACGATTCATGAAACTGTATAGATGTCTTTCATTAATATCTATTCAAATCAGCGTAACATCAAAAAAATCCCATTCATAGCATCTCTATCTAACATATACAGATAACATTCAAGTTACTGTCTTTTTGGAAAATAACAGCCTCTTAAAGATGACCGTTTTTAAAAGAAACTTAAAAGTCATGACATAGCATAAAATAAAATAACGACCCTCCAGAGCCAATAGTTTTTGGTTCCCAACCATGGAAAGAAAACATTAAACATCATAAAACAAGATTCAATCAATAATAAAAGCCCCTTCATCTTCAGCTCTTTGCTCTCCACACGGTGCTGCCTCTGCTGCATTGTTTGTTGGTGTCTCTTGTGCGCTTGCGCCCGTACCTTTGAACTACATGACCTGTATTTGGAGATGACCGGTGTCACTGATTTAGCATTAGATATTGCCCCTTAGCTTGTATTTATTTAGCTTTGGATATGCTTCTATGACCTTTGGGTGCATATCATGCACTTCATTCTTGAAGGCTGGAAGGTAGGATGCTAGGTTTGCCCCTTAGCTTGTATTTATTTAGCTTTGAATATGCTTCTATGACCTTTGGGCGCATATCATCCATTTCATTCATGAAGGCTGGAAGGTAGGATGCTAGGTTCTTCAAAGTCTTTAATGTCTTTTCATTCACCCTTTCTGCGGACAGCTCCTCATCCATTCTTATCTTGAAGCTTTGGGCTACATCAGTACTTTTGCGCAATTTATCCCCATCTTCTTCAAATATATTTATTTGCAGAATTGACAAGTGGTGCTTCATGTTAGTTTTAATTTCAGATCTGATAATTAATAATTATGAAAGTAAATGAAATAAGGAACAAAAGAAACAAACACGACACAGATGTCCCCTGGGAAAACCTCCCTTGTGGAGGTGAAAAACCCAGCAATGATGATCAACTATAAAGATGAAAACAATACAACTCACAGGAAGGATTTTCTGAGGATCCCTGATCCACGAAGCAAATTAGATATTGATGCACAGTCCAGTTCAAATGCTGATCAGTATATCGCTCTCTGTCAGATTCAAAGGGCAGAATTCAGAATGCTGATGTATCACTGACGGTTTGCATGATCTGATGACTTCCTTAGTTTGTATCCTCCATTGCTTGACATCGTACACTTAGTAATGACAGATTGCAGTGAGTATATATTTTGCAATTTGTAGCAGACTTTGCTTTGTATATTTCACATGTATATGTATTTTAAATGATCAAGGTGAATGATCTTATATATGTGCCGTGGAGTGAATTTTATCCAAGTCAGCCTGCCCTTTGGTATTTGAATTCTTGGCGCCAAAAGTAGATAATTGCCTTAAGAAAAAAGACTATCCTTAGACGTTAGGAAGGGCCTGGCCCTTTAAGTTAAATCGCTGATTACATAATTGTATTTATAAATACAATTTAGCGATCTATATTTAAATTAAATTAAAGATCTAATTTAAATATTTTAGATTCCGAAATAGCTATAAAATTAAAACTCCCTCTTAGCTATGAGGGATCTAGTTATTACCTTACCTTTCCATCATGCCTACCTGTAGAGGATGGACCAACCGTACATTGCCCACAGAGGGTGGGAGAGGACAAGCCTCAAAGATCACCTTGCATTGCCCGTAGAGGGTGATAAAAGATTTGCCATCATACATTGCCCGCAGAGGATGGTCTTATCCATTATTACACTTGACACCTTGCATTGCCCGCAAGTGTGGACTTTTAATACAACACCATCTTGCATTGCCCGCACAAAGATGGTAACAATAATAAATACAACTCCACCTTGCATTGCCTGCAAGGGTGGTTACATATATCTTCTCTCAAGGAAGATTAAAATACAACATGATACAATATTCACCTTGCATTGCCCGCATGGGTGGTACAATTGTAATACATAGACAAGATACATTAATGAAGCTGAGACTCCCTCTCAGCGATAGCAGGTATCTTTACAAGTCCAAGCCTTTCACAAAAGTATTCAAACTTCACCTTGTTAAGTGGCTTGGTGATAATGTCTGTCACTTGCTCTTCAGTGCTGATGTACTTCAGCTGAATGGCACCTCTCTGTACCATATCTCGAATAAAGTGATAGTGAGTTTCCACATGTTTGGATCTGTCATGAAACATAGGATTGAAAGACATCTTTATACAACTCTGATTATCACAGTAGAATCCAGTGGTTGTCCAAACAACCCAGCAAGAAGCTTCCGAAGCCACACTGCTTCTCTAGATGCAACGCTAGCTGCAATATACTCAGCTTCAGCTGTACTCTAAGCAACTGAGGATTGCTTCTTGCTAGCCCAGGAGATCATGGCTGATCCCAAACTGAAACATAAGCCTGAAGTGCTTCTCTTTCCGATGACATCACCTGCCCAATCTGAATCACAAAATCCTTCCAAGGAAATTATGGTAGAAGAATATTTCAGCCCATAGTCAATTGTGCCTCGAAGATACCTTAGGATATGTTTAGCTGCAACAATATGAACAACCTTGGGTGTGTTCATAAACTGGCTGAGTGCACTAACAGCATAGCATATATTTGGTCTAGTGTTAACTCGATACATCAAGGACCCAATCAGTTGCCTATATTCTGTAGCATTTGCAAAATCAGAATTTTCTGCACATGCACTCAACCCTTTCAAATTAGTCTCCATAGGTGTAGACATAGATTTACACTCCAACATTTTAAATCTTTTCAAAATATCACCAGTATATTTTCCTTGACTTAGCATAATTTCGCTAGTACCTTGCCAAACTTCTAAGCCAAGAAAATAATGCATAAGTCCTAGATCTTTCATTTCAAATTCAGAAGCTAACTCCTTACATCTAATGATAAGATCTTCTTTTCCAGTTAGAAATAAATCATCAACATATAATACCAAAATCA
>MU223890.1:877372-894678 GCA_018584345.1 Thuja plicata
TATATATATATATATATTCATAGATTTCCTACATGTAACATGTCAATGCTTATTCATCATTAGTTCAAAACTTCAAACTTCGAACATATAATGATAATATATTAATAAGAAATTAGAAGCGTGATTCTCATAAAATGATAAATCCATAATTGCCAATATATGTTTATGTCATATTCATACTTTGCAAAAGTGTCAAAATGTCATTACATGACGAACAAAACAAAAATGGTGAAAAATGCTTGAGAGATGAATGAATGACAATCAAATGAACAAATGTATGCTTTACTGATCGAATTAGGATTTAGAGGCTTTTTAGTTTTAAAAAAGAATAAAAAAATGGCATGTGTGGCCTGTTTTTGGGCACCCACATGCTCAGATTTTCGTGGATTCCTCCAGATTCTGCCTGGATTCCGGCAGGATTCCGGACTGGAATCCGGGCAGAATCCGAGTAGAATCAGGATCCGAGGCCATATCAGAGGGATCCGGTAACATAGTATATATATATATATATGATCATGTTCAGACTTATCACACCTTGCTAGATTGAAGAGGAGGAATGCAAGAATATCTCCAAGGAGGGGCTTGTCTAAATCCAGCCAATAGCTTTCTGTCCCAAAATAGGGTGGGGTCAGCGTCCCAATAGTTTGGGCTTGGGAATGTTCTCTAGGCGCTTTGGTTACATTCCCAAATCCGTCTTTCTTATCTTAGCAAAGGTAATAAGATGGATATGAATGTTGTTGATCACATGTGGATGTCTTGATATGATTAAATATTTCTCTTGTTTTGGTTAGATGGAATTATAAATTTGTCCATTTAGATCATAAGCACATTAAGAAATTTTGTGGCAATTTAAGTCTTAAACTGAAAAGGGACATTACATTTTCTTACTAAATCTTAAGCATTTCTCTTTATTTTTGCTGGTTTCTAATGTAATGGAAGTGAGATGTTCATTTTAGTTGCGTTTTAATGAAGCATTTGACATTATACCATGTATGCATAATCTTTTTGTATTGCTGTGATTGTGTATGCATATTTGATATTTATCTTTTGCTATTATGGTTGTGCAGTTAATTGATTTCTGTATGCTTTGTTTGCTAGATTTCATGGGTGGCTAGAGTATTCACGTTTTCTGATTTTATAGGTGGGTTTCTGTTTGATAGGTGTATCTCCTTTGTTGGGTTGCTTTGATTTTACTGGCTGGTAGAGTATTCAGTTTTTTTTTCAAATTTTTTATTTTATAGGCAGGACTCTATTCGGTAAGCATATATCTGTGGAGTTTTTGATTGTTTCAAGTCAATTACATTTAGATTAAGTACTTTATTTTGATACACAATAAACCTGATTCGAAACAACAAAATACGAGAAATGCAAAACAATTTGTGAAAAGATGATAAAATGACAGATTTTCAACCCAAGACGTGTAGGATTCCATATGCAATGTTTGATATAGGGTATAAACTCTCCAAAATGAAGTTTATTAAGGTTAGAAAGAAGGTGGGCTGACATCAGTTTGCTCTCTCTAGGAAATGAATATTTCTTTGCACTGCTGTGAAAAGTGAAACTTACTGTTGCTTTTTGGAAGTTTCTCCTTCCATGTTTTGATAACAGCCTAGAATATAATATCAAACAGAATCAAGATATAAATCAGATATTTAACTTTGTTCATTGTCCATCAATTGGTAAAAATATCAACTGATTATAACAATTGGTGATAGGATAAACAGTCATAACTGAGTTGAATGATTCGAATTTGTAAGGTTGTCATTTGCTTTTTTGATTGTTGGTTAATATATTAGTGCAATTTGTTTTCCCCCATTTTCCACTTATCTGTTGGTGAAATCTCTAAAGACATTTTGAAAGAATTTGTTGCTCCGATTAATTTTTTAAGTCAAATATATTATTGATGTATGATTTGGCGAGGGAAGTTTCTCAACAGGCTTTAATAGCCGCTTCTTCATTTGGAAGTTTATTGCTATCCTGTGAGATGATTGAATGTTATTTCTGTGGGCTTATTATAAAATACAAAGTGGTAAGCTGTTGTAGGAGCAATACGCCTAAGCTTAATTTAATCTCTGTATCTGGTTCTGGGTCATCTTCATTGCAGGATCTGGAGTTTATGGAAAGGCGCATTGATGATCTAGAAAAGTCTATGAAGCGGAGCAATGATAAGCAGCTAAAAGTTGAAATGGAGTGCTGTCAAAAAGTAACTGTTTTGATTTTTCATCTTTTACATATTTATTTTGTTTAGCAAGCTTAGATTAGCTGTGCCTTTCAGGTTTATGAACAATGAAGATTAAATGGCTCCAATTGTTGTGAACTTGCATACATCTTTTTTTAAATTTCTCTGATGATATTGTGGAAAATTCTTTTATATTGTTGTTTCTTCATTTGAAGCCTTTAATTTAGACAATCATAAAAATCCCTGTTGAATGTGTTGTCATAAATAATAAGCCTTGCCTGCATGATTGATGTGTGAACATAAGTTGGGTATGTAAAGAGTACAATTCAAGTTTAGTTGATCAATGGATTATCTATTCTCCGGTTGGAGTCTTGTGTTAGATAACCATCAAAATCTTTGAAGAATATGTAGACTAAATAATTATCTTATTACGCAAATTCTAATGGCATAAGTTGGGTGTTTAAGGAATGTGTCAACTAATATTAATCTTAGTACGCAAAATCTTATGGCATAAGCTGGGTATCTAAGGAATGTGTCTGAAACTTTGTTGAATGCTATATGAATAATAATCTTAGTACACAAAATCTAATGGCATAATTTGGTTATTTAAGGAATGTGTCAGAAACTTAGTTGAATACTATATGTTAACAATGTCAATCAAGGATTTTTTTGCTCCTGACGATACAAAGTCTTGTTTTATATAATTGTTGTAATGCAAAATTGCATTTTTTGGAACTGTTCCAACATTCCAGTGACACAATGGGATTGATCTCAAGGTGTGAGACCTTGCAGATGAGATCAAACCTGCGAAGATGGCCGACTTTCTTTTTAATCTAGATGCAAAGTTTTGGTCCTACCCAGCACTGGATAAACCTACAGAGTAATCCTCATATAACAACTTGCAAGAGAAAAGGGAGAGGGAAATGTAGAAAATTAAAATGTTGGTGATGCACCTAGATTAAAGTGTCTTCATGCCCTAAATATCTCATATAATCAACAATAAATTGCTTGAAGTACTCACAGTTATTTGTTATACTAGTTTCTAGAGGTGTGCATGGAGGTTAGGGTTTGACAAGGAACTACGAGGGAAATCGAAGATCCGCAATTAGCTATTTTAAACCAAATTAACACAACATAGAAACATGAACAAATAGTAAATATGTGTTCATGCACAAAAGTAATCAGGTTTTACATAGAATATAAGAAGAGAGAAGAGGTGAAAATGGCAAATTTTCATTAATAAAGAGGCATCAGCTAGTTTACATTTGCAGAAGATGCAAAAAATACATCTTATACTAGAGAAAACAAGTGGAAAACCCTTTTCCTTGAATACAAAATGTTTGTTATCCCTTAGAGAGAGAGAGAGAGAGGCCCTAGCCACGACCCTCCCAAAATCTGACACATTTGCGTGTGGAAACTCGTCCCAAATATTGCTGCTATACTTTTGCATTGATGATTTGAGGATGAAATGAGCAAAGTGAGTCTGCAACAATGAATGAACCATGGATGCCCTTTTCCCCAAAAATCACACGAAAAATGCATTAAAGGCCTTCATGAAGCCCCTATGACGTCGCAGGGTTTGGTGAACACTTAATGGCTTTATAGAGGGAGTAGCTGTAGAAAGTAGCGTGAGTCGTTAGAAGAATGGGTTGCATGAACCAGTTGGAGGATTCACTACTTGCAGGAACCTTCAGAATCGTCGACTCTTTAGCTTCTCTTTTATTCGTCCTCTTTGTCTTCTTTTTGGTCTTTTGCAATGTCTTTCTTCTTTGTTGGGAGTTCCCAACACCTTGGGAATTTCCAACCGCTTACCTTTCTCTAATTGCATTCTGTTTCCTTGATCTTTTACCTTTTACCCTTGTTTTCTTTTCTGTTTGGGGATGGAAGTGGGAAGTGGATATGTTCAAGGTTCATATAGTTCTGGGAACCATGGGAAGCTTCGACATCCTCATTCTTGTTCTTTTTCTTTCCTAGTGCAATATATCTTTGTTACCTTGTTATCGCCTTGGCTCCTTTTGTTGGGTGTGTTATTGGAGGCTTATGCTTGGGGTTCTCTAAAGAGCACATAGTTATACTGAGAAGGGGGGTGAATCAGTATAACAATATTTTTACCAATTTAAACTCTATCAACCACAATAGTATTATTTATTGAATTCCAACAATCATGTGCAAAAGAACATATTAACACAGTGTTTACTTGGAAACCTAATGAGAGAAAACCACGACAAATCAATGCTTTTATATAGTTCTTTTTTGACAATGTTTGTAGGCACCAACCACTTAGTTTGTGAGCACCAACCTACTGTAAGCACCAACTCCCACTTCTAAATTTTTAGGCACCAACCCCTCATTCAATTTGTGAGTGCTTAAGCCACTAGAAACACTGATCCCTCATTCTATTTTCCACCTTCTCAATGTTGCTTCTACAACAGATGATGGATAATCTTTTCTCCACAATCCCTCTTCCTCAAACTCCTATTATGATGACAACAAATTTGCCACCAAACTTATAACAGGTCTCCTTATAAAACTGCCATAAAAACTTCTCACAATGCTCTCTTCAAAATGCTTCATAAATCTGCAATAGTCCTCTATATACCGCTCATAAATCTGATCATCCAAGCCTTTATAAATCTGCACTTTATCTTTGCTAATGGATCATTATCAACCTTGTGTGTGCTTGATTCTCTTCCTTATTCATCATACGCTCTCTTTATTCATCATACGCTCTCTTCTCAAGATCTTAATCTCTTTATATCTTGATACCTTCATGAAAGGATGCAACTCTTTCAAAAAGATACAATCATTTGAATGGTCATGTCTCTTACCATCAAATTTGCATATTAACTTAATTGCTATTTTTATTCTCTTAATGTATAGGCTTTATAAAGATTTATCCTTTTATTCCTCATACACAATGCACTCCCCTTCAAGTTTTTTTGTTTCACTCATTCGCTTCCTCTATTCTCCTAAAACCTTATTTCATTTTATATCCATATGAAATGATGTAACCCTTTGAATAGAGGTTTCCTTTTAAAGAGACATGTCTTATCCTTCAAAAATAATTATTGTTTAGCCTTAATCTATGTGCTTCTGCCTCTTAAGAAAATCGTAAGTCTTCATCATTTACTTTTTGGACCCTTAACAAATATTAGTTATTATAGCTGCCTTTAATAACCGCTTGTCATGTCTTATTAACATCTACATCAAATTCGCTGTGCATTGCCTTGGCCACTTTGGATATAATCAGCCACTCTTGCTGTGCATTATATATGTTATTGCTGTCTTAAGGAATTGGCTTGTTCTTGTTATCAACCTGGGCTTGGGAAGCATTTCCTCCAACTTCAAGAAAGTTGGCAGGAGCTCGTCCGTTTAGGTTTATGATATCCATTGCTAAGCCAGCACCATTGATATTCTTATGTTGCTGTCCATATCTGCATGTTTGAATTTTTGATTTGAATTTCAATATATTCTTCACCACTGTCTCTAATATGCTATTGCTGGCATATAGAACTTTCTTCTCTGCTTATTCACCAATGCTCCAAGGTCTTTAATCTTAAGTTGCTGCTTCTTATATTTCTCCTTTGTTTATTGTGAAATTGCTGCTCATATTAAAGCGCTGCCTTTGTATGATTCTTTATAATCAAGTTGCTTCTTTGTTGTTTATAAAGTTGCTGTCATAAAGTTCTATTGTTCAAAACAGATCGCTCATCACCTTCTTCAAGCCACTTGATCATGCATGAAGTTGGTTATAATTACTTGTCTATTCAGAATAATCATTTAACACTTCACTGTCATTAATCACATCTTAAACTCCAACAACTTGAATTTCAAATCCCATATCCATTATGTGATCTGCTTCATCCACAATAACATAGTTATATTGATTAAGAACAGCAAATCTTCTTTCTAGGAAGTCCAGCAAGTGTCCAGGAGTTGCTATTTCAATATCACATCCCTGACGCAAATTAAAACCTTGTTCTTCAATGAATTGATCTCCAATTAATTGAAACAACTCAAATATCCAGATAATGGGCAGATTTAATAGTCTCTTCTATTAGTTGTGCAAGTTCTCTTGTTGGGACCATAACAACTGCATAAGGTCCCTTGACTTTAATTTTCTTTATTATAGAAGGGATTCTTGATAGTACATTGGTATGGGCAATCACACAATCTTTCATTTCTCTTTGCGCATTTCGTTTGGTCGATACTCTTAGGAATCTGATGTGGCATGTTCTAACTAAATATAGATCTTTCTCTCAAGTTCATAAATAGCAGTCAACTTTAACTATCTCAAGTTGGCTAGTACATCATGTTACTTCTTGACAATGACTTCTTTGATTTTAGTGACAATTGTAACATTCTTTGACATCAAACCACCACCTTCTTTACATACACTTCAAACTAATTAATTGTCAATCCGATTCATTCACCAAAGATAATGGATGTCTACATTACAGCAATGACAAACTTTCCAACATTCTCTTGGTCTTACCCTTGTTACCTTGTCTTTTTGTTTCCTCTCTTGGAGCCTGCGTAGGAAATCTCGTCAGAGGTTCCTAAGGTTTCAAGAACCATGGGAAGCTCCATCATTACTATTGTTAGATGAAGATTCTGGAATAATATAGTTCTGTTGGTCCCACCATGATTCCACGTTGGCTTCATCAAATAGGTCTTCTACGTCGATGGGCCTTCCTAAAGTCATGATTTGAAAGGGATGTTGTAAATTTAAGTCTGTATCATCATCATTTTGCTTGAAATTGATTGTGAATGAATGATTCCCGACTGAGTTTTCAATGAATGATAGTTGTAAATACTTAGTTTGATGAGAATTCTTCATTTGGATGGAGGGATGGAGGTCTTGTATATTTAGTAAATGTATGTAACTGATCTGACAATGTTGCTTGGTTTGAAATTCTCCATTCAAATTTTGGCCATCGTACAAGATCAACGAGTCTTAAATATGATAGATCTGTTGTGATGTTCCCTTCCTAGTTTGTCCTCAAATCAACCCTAAAAAACACAATGGCAACAAATTAGGGTTAGGGTTACATCTTACCAAGCAAAATATCTTCCCAATAGTGCAATCATGGATTTGAATCCCGCAATCATAACATAAGAAACATGTAGACATGTATAATATATATATAACCATTATTAGGGTTAGTCCATAACACATGAGATTCATAGAATATCTATAGCATAATTGCAAACACATTAGAGAAGAGGAACCATTGGTTCACCCAATGCCATCCCACACTAAGCCCAAGAGCAAAACTTTGGCGCTCTTGGCCCTGGTGGCAGACAACATGGACATCCATCCGGGGTCCCTACCTAGTGGGGTGCTTGTATCTGCTTTCCCTATCCATGCTTCAACTCCTAAGATTTAGTGGCCCTCATTATAGAGTTGGAGGGAAGGTTGTAATGGAGGTTCCTTGATTTTTCTATCTAAGCCCAAGAGCGGAGCTTTTCCCTCTTGGCCCCGGTGGCAGGCAATATGGACATCCATCCAGAGTCACTACCTAGATGGCAATCCTCATGGTTCCTCTTACACTTATTGGACCTTCAGCTTCTGATACACTTCGACAAAGCACGAACGAGTAGCAAGATGGCTCTGAGACCATGTTAGAATAGGAAAAACTCTATTCTAACACTTTTCCCTCTTGGCCCCGGTGGCAGGCAATATGGACATCCATCCAGAGTCACTACCTAGATGGCAATCCTCATGGTTCCTCTTACACTTACTGGACCTTCCTTCTATAACGATGAAATTTCACAAACAAATTATTGATACACGCATCTATATCAAATCGTAAATAAACAAATATAAAGATAATTGATTGACAATAATGCATAGGCCATGATAATACCACAAGAGCCGTTATTCAGATTATTAGACGTTGATTATAACTTATGTTTAGGGAGTCGCAACTCTTTATTACATGCCTCTTGACCTTTCATTAAACTTAATTAACTTGCAATTATATTCTATTATTATTTATTTTATTCTTTTTATATTTTAATTTTTTAAACTATTATCTATTATTAAATCTCATTTCAGAAAGAGAACATTCCATCTGTTTTAATTCATAATATTACAAATTGTCCTTGATTCCCTACCACTTGTGGTTCTGATGCAAGCCAGATCTGCTAATTGTCGGTCAGCAATTTATAAATAATGATTATATTGTTCATTTATAGCAAATCTTAGTATTTGCATTTGGACATGTCTTTGGATGGAATTAAAGTTAACATGAAATAAACAATCAAAGCCTATAGTAGGAGGATTATAGGGAATTCTCTACTCAACTAGTCTACTACAATAGTCTCTTCTTGGAATGGGTTGAGTAGTATAATTAAACTGATTGAAATAATCTTGCATCGTACATACTTACCTCTCCCAACCTTGCAACCAGGATCCTTATCTTTGAATGTTAAGAATCTAGTACAATGAGTTTTTTAATGAAATGCTTGAGATGCACGAGTCTTTGGAATATACCAGCTAAAAAAATAACTTGTAATACTTAACAATAGAGAGTTCACATTATCATTGATCGAATTAAAATTGAAATCATGTTATTTAGAAGATAACTTTCTCCCGATATCAATGCATTCATATGGTAACAATCAGAAATTACAGAAATAGCTTTCTCAAATAGACTCAACTCCTTAGAATCGTCAGATCAAACATTTATACAAGAAAGCACTGGCAAAAACAGTTCAGGTCTGCAGACTTACAGGGAACACTCTGAGTCTACAAAATCGCCTGAATATAAGTGACTGTCTTATGTGATGCAGACCCAGTTATAGAATTGATTTCTGTAGATGGCTTGGAGGCAGTGAGCATGTTCAGTTCCTTGGTGCTCTGTATGCAATGAAGCTTGCTTGCATTTAAAGGCGCAAGCAACTTATGTACTCCACTTTGTTGTTTTTTGTCATTTGATGCTTCTCGATTTGCCATTTGTGTTGTGTTCTGCTATAAGATTCAATTGTCAGTGATCTGGCCTCTGCACTCTAATCTCTGTTTGTATGATGCCACCTGTTCACTGTCAAGGATGTTCGAATGAAGTTCACTGCTATGACAGATTCCTCTCCAGAAAATGCTTATGCTAAGAATGAGCTGTCGGATGGTTCTGAGTTTTTTGTCTTTTTGTGTGTCTCTGTTCTTTAGCATAACTGCTGTCTGGACAGGTGTAACAGCAGCGGTTACAACAGCACCCAGCAGGTTCATATATGGCAGCAGCGGTTACAGCAGCACCCAGGTTGCTATCAAGACTTCAACAGGTGTCGAAACACTTGAAGAAAGTTTAAAAAAAACGTACGTTGTTTTTGAAGAAGGATTTCTTTTAACGTGTTGGAATTTTTCGAGAATGAGTGAGCATTCTGAGTCGTTTTTGGTGGGATCAGTTGTAACCGCCAAATGACTTTATCCGTCTCCCAAAAATAGTTCGAAGTCTGTCACTTCTTTCAGCAGCATCTTTAACAGTAAAGAAGTTGAATTGTTTTTAGGTAGTGCAAGAAACAATTTAACAGGTGTCGCAGTTTTTTAAAAAGATACATGAACTGTGTAAAACGTGAGTTGCGGTGTATCCAGCAGAGTGCATATATTCATGGGAGTTTATGGAGTTTTTTTTTTTTTTTATGTCTCTGCAAGGGATAAGTTTTGCAAATATCGGCTATACCAGGGATGTCCGAATGACTTCACCAGAGGCATGAATATCGGGGTGTGTGTTTTGAGAAGATGATTTATAATTCTTTGTATCAGTCCACTTGAGACTTCAGTTTGGTTGCAGCTTTAAAGTTATGTAATAATCTTGTTGTGTGAGAGCTTTGTGCGAAGGAAAGTTGTAAGATTTCTGAACGTCTTTACATTTTCAGTGAAGACATAGATCCTATCTTAGTTCTGTATTTCTCAGATCACCTACAAACAAAAGGTTGTTGCCTTTTAAGACAGGTTGGAGCCTGTTCTGTTAGAAGTCTGTGAAGAGTTGTAGCTCTTGGATGTAAAGGGTTGTTGCCCGTTTGAGATTAGTGATGCCGTGGTTTTTTCCCGTTTTGGGTTTCCACGAGATAATTTTGCGTGTCCTGTCTTCTTTGCTGTGTGCTTGACAATTCCTGCTTCTCCTTTTTCAAGCCTGTGTTTTATACTGATTCACCCCCTCCCCCTCTCAGTATTGCGCGTTTTTCACACTTCACTCCTGCACATAGGCTGCCTTGAGCTTATTAATATTGCTATTCACCTTAATCTGTAAATGACCTCCAAACTGCCACAGGATATCCTCCCTATGAAATCAAACTTATATAGAGAGCTGATCGGAAATTACTAGGGCAGAAACGCAAGAGATTAGTGCCTGAGCAAGTGAATATAAATGTGGTAAGGTTTCCCTCTCACCAGTTGTGAGAAGCTCGGGTTGGCATCCAAGCTCTCAATATGCATTCGTTAAATGCAATCTACAAAGTAAACTGATCGATGATTCTTTAAGGTCCCAACCACACACATATACCAAGCATTAGTCAGTTAATACACACATACACAAAATTTATGTAATTATCTACTAAGCTGACTTCCTCATGGGTCGGCCAATAAAATATTCAATAATTGCATTTATTAATATTTTATTTATTTTAAAAAAAGCAAATAAATGACCTGATTGAACTGGGTCTAACCATGGTCGTTACAGTTTTAGAGCAAATTTTTCTAGGCATTGTTTTATTCCATATATCTCTTTTTCAGATGAACTCCACTTTCGACCTCCTTCAACAAATAGTCAGCTAGCATGCTCAACTACGAATTCTATCTTTGTTGATAAAGCAAATAACTCCTCCCCATGCATAATCAAATGCATCTGTGTAGAGCACAAAATCTTCTGTTGGTGGCACATGTAGGAAGATATTTGATTTTCTTTTTCAATTTTCCAACTGTTTCTGTATATTCTTCTTTCCAAAAGATTTTTCTTCTCAAGAAGTTGCTGGAGAGATTCCTTCAATACCAACATTTGGATAAAAGTTATTTACATAACTTAAAATACCTAAGAAAGCTTGGAGCTTTTTTCTATTAAATGGACATTCAAAATCCAAGGCCTTTTCTTTTATATGAGGCTGTACTTCAAGAGTGCCATTATTCAACAATCATTTTTAAGAATTTTTCAATTACTAGTACACCTGAAATTCATTTACAGATGATACAATTCCAACAATTTTTACAATATCATAAAATTTTCTGAGCTGATTTAGGTTATCTTCAAGAGTAGAACTTATATATATATATATATATATATATACACACATATATAGATGTACCTTTGAATACCTAGTCTATGTGTTCTTGGAAATAAGCAGGAGCATTCATTTGTCCAAATGGCATAACTTTCCATTTGAAGTGTCCAAAAGGACAATTGAAAGCTGTTTTACGGCTGTCTACTTCTGCAACTTGAAACTGGTAAACTTTTTTTCCAGCAATATGGTAGGGAAAAGGTTTTGTAATTCCATTTAAAGGTTTATAATTGACAACTAACCTTTTCTTCCTTTGTTTTTATTCTGATTTTTTTTTTTACCATAAAAGCATAACAACAGAAAGGATATTCCGATGGAGAAATATACTTCCCTTCATCAAGTTCTCTGATGGGTTTCTACATATCTAGATAATCTTTAGCTGTAATAGAAATTTCTTTCCTATTTTTATTTGTTTTCCTTGGATTTTATTTATTTCCATACTAGGCATGCTTTGTCATTAAAATATCTGTGGATCTTCAAAACATAGTTCCTTTTTTATTTCTTCTCTTAATTCTGCAAGTGGGTCAGTTTGGGATACCCTTGTAGTTGGATAATTTTTCTATAGCTTAATTTAATCTATTTGTCCTGATTCTTTTTCATTTGACTGTGAATAAAACACATTTTTCTATGCTATCATATGGAGAAATCACTAAAGTTGCTTCCAACCAATACATCTATTGGGAGTTTAAAGAAATCACACTTAAAGTTGTTTCCCTCTATGGTGATGTTTTCTTGGTGTTCATATCTGTCACAAGTAAAGAGTTTTATCGGTACATCTGAACTTCTGGATGTGTTCTTTTTGTAAAGTTGCTCCCATGCTTGAAGTATAGGAGTTTTACATAATGATAAATCACCAGTGTCTACCTGAGTATCATAATGTCTACCATTTACTACTGAAATAAATTGAGTGAATTTGCCATTAACAAGAAAAATATATTTTCTATCTTGGGCTCTTGTTTTAGTAGACGAGTGTTGCAAGTCTTACCTAGGTTGTTAATCTTTTGGGTAGCAGCAGGAGATATCATCTACCTGCGATGGTTGTGCGAACTATATCTGACCTCAAGCCTTCTCAGTTTCATGATGCTGAATCGGTTCTTTATTCTATGCCTGGCAGCGACTTCATTATTCTGGTGATGCTGTTGTATTTCTGTGTTCGATTATTGAAGACAACTATTAGTTATGACGACAACTCTTCATTTCCTCTCGGTTCCTTTCTGCTGTTGATGTATATGGGTCTATGTTTTATGTAGGCGGTTCATGTTATTGTGTATCCTCCACTGTCCAGCCTTAATGAAGTTTCATTCAAGTGTCTTTAATCATCGAGTCACTATGGAATTGCCGCTCGTGTCTTATGAGTTTCCATTTCTGGTTCGCGTGAACAGGTCATTGCTGGAAGATTCAATTTGTCTATTCTTTGTAACTGCCGTCGATTCATGTTGGGTAACGACAATGACTTTTGGTATTCAACAAGAAGAAGCCTATTCATTCTTTCGGGTTGCATAGAATATTTGTTTTGTGGAGTATTGCAAGCGGACTATCATTCTGAGAATTGACGGTGACCTTTTGTATGAAGTTGTGTTATTCTCATGTCTGGAGAATAAGTTTTCTACTGTAATAAGTGAGTCATTTTTCTGAGTACAGGATCAGTTCGATATATGCTTTGAGAACAAAAGATTTATGTGTTGAGTCATTCTCATTGAATATATTATCTGTGAGACGCCCAAGTGATCAAACTCTGTATAAGGCTGATTGTTAAATTGTTAAGTGTTAAGCTTGAGATCTCTGTATTTGTTTTGGCATTAAATAAAAGGATCTATATTTTGTGGGCTGGGTTTTTCACCCTCAAGTGGAGGGTTTTCCCAGGATAAGTTTTTGTGTCATCTGTTCTTATGCTTTTCTGAGTTTCTGTATATTGTTGTATACTATTCTGGTTCCTAAAACTTAACATAGGTAGGATTCGGACATTTGTGCTCTGTTAAGAAATCTTGTTCAATTTCTGTAATCTATATACCTTTATTCGTTTGAGAACTTTTAGGAATATTATCAAAAGCAGAAGTAATAAAACTACATTCATGAAGGATTTTATTTAATTCCTTTTCTTCTCTTTCTCTTATTTTTTTTCCTTCTTTCATGCTCATGTTTGGGTAAGTTATATTCTTTTGATCCAAATTCCTTTTCAAAAAGAAGAGGAAGTTTTGCTACATCTTCGTAGTCTAATTCATTTTTTGGATAGAAAATAGGAAATCTTTGTGTTTTATAAATATTACCTTTTCATTGTGTAAAGAACAGTGGTCTTGCTCCTCTACATGGAAGTGATTTATTCACTATTGTAGAAGGCAGGTGCTGCTCTAATTTATCTGCAAGACTTTCCAAAGTTTCTGCATCATAATCAAAATCTTCAATTTTTTCAAGAATTGACTCAAATATGTCTTCTTGCATGCACATATCTTCATCTTCTTCAACTACATCACTCTAGACTGGTGCATTAATAGTATATACATTTTTAATGACTCAATTTTTATAGGAGCAATCAGGAACCTTATGGCTTGTTTTATTGCATATGTAGCAAATAACTGTTTTGGATAAAGGCCGTGTATATTTTTATTTTCTCATATGGTGGGGAGCATTGGAATGGCGTTTATTTAAAGAACGACATTTGTACCTTAGCTTGTGGGATTTTGGCTAATGATATTTCTTGTGGGTGGAGCCAAAATCATTTCAACCATAAGTTTTTGTTTCATTGTAGTGGGGTGTAGTCTTTTAATTGCTTGTTTGGTAAATTTAGCAGCATATTTATGTTCATTGATAAATTTAACTAGTTCTTGTCTAGCATATTGGATAAGATTTGGAATGGATTGATCTTCAAGCTTCATGTTATAAACTTGGATAGTGGAGGAGCATTTTCCCTTGGTAAAGCCTCTTCCAAAGAGACTTTTGAGTATTTAAGGGAGAAAGTGGTAATGTAATGAGTGATAAAGTATTCAAACCGTAAGCTACAACAAGCTAGTAGGTGGATATTTCACCATCGAAACTAGCACAACTGGAGAGGATTTTCGTCCACAACAATCACCAAGAGAACCTCCAAATTCATTCTAGTAGCATTTGCTTAATGCGCCTGAATAAAAAATCACAGCTCTAATTTATAGAGTTGAATGGAAAAGTTAGGGCAGCACAAATTTGAAATATATCATTTTTCCTCAAAAAATTCTCAACATAACTTTTAAAGTCACTCAAGTTCCACCCCCCACCCCCCTATCTAGGCGTCCACTTTACAAGCAGTTTAATCACCAAAGTTATAAATTAAAGTTACATTTTTGATCTCTTAAGTGAAAATTATAAAACATTATTCCCTTTACCTTAGTAAACTCGCCAAGGCATTGAAATTGAGAACACTACACTTTGAAGTTAAGAGGGAATCGAAATTGAGACCAAGCCCTTTCTAGGCATCCACTTCGTAAGCAGTTTAATCACCAAACTTTTAAATTAAAGTTACCTTTTTGATCACTTAAGTGAAAATTCTAAAACATTATTCTCTTCACCTTAGGAAACTCGCCAAGGCACTGAAATCAAGAACACTTACAATTTGAAGTTAAGAGGGAATTGAAATTGACACCAAGTGCCAAAATTAGCCCTTACTAAAAATAGCACATGCTAAAAATAAAAACATTTCCGAAATCCATTGAAATCACTGTTAATGTTTTGGCCTTTACGGCAAAGATCAACGCACTGGACAAATTGGCAATAATAATAATTAATATATTGGATATATTATTGATATATTTAATTATGATAAAATCGGTTGGATAATAATAATAAATATAAAAGGTTATATTTATTATTAAGGATTGATTTTAATCGTTAAATATGGAGCAAATAATATAAAAGAATATATTATTATTATGGACCCAAGTCAGCCAACTTGGGAGGCCAAGAGTTTATCTTGATAAGCTCATATATTAGAGCGACTTGGAGAAGGTAAGAAGCAACCAAAAACATAACGTTGCCTTCTACCTTCAGCAAGATCTTTGGATGAGCTTATCTAGGCGCGAAAATACTAGCAGCGAATTGCATTTTGGAACAGACCTTTTAAGCTCTTATTCAAGGGTGAATTAGAGCAGAATTAGTGCAGCATTCAAGGGCGAATTGTAGCAGCCCTAGAAGGGCGAACTTGGACAATATTGAGCAGATTATTAGTGCGAATTGTTGCAGCCCTAGAAGGGCGAATTTGAGCAGCTCCAAGGTGCGAATTAGGGCAGTCCAGGAAGGCCAAATTAGGATGAACTGAAGCAGTCCTAAGGTGCGAATCTGATAGCACATTAAAGACATTCAAAGGCAGATTCATAGCAGTCCTTGGAGGCATAGGTGCAGATTGAATTCATTTCAAAGTCAAATCTGAATGCTGATTAGGATCAATCAGAATTGGAAGAAGCTCCAAGTGGGCTAAATTCAACATCCATAGAAGTCACATTGGAGAACTTGAAGTCTGATTTCCGAGTACTATCTCTCCTTCTTCGTGATTTCATATTTATATCCTGTGCTTAGTGTTTGAAAGACTTCTATAGATTGCATATTCCTTGTGATAATCTGAAAACATTTACATGGTATCAGAGCCTAGGTAGAGTAAAAGATTCATTTTCAGTTTTAGGAATTCTGTCTAACTCTTTCAAAACTAAGAAATACTATGGCAACCGGGGTTTGGCTCAAATTTGTAATTTGACTTTACATCTTATTACATTTTATGAGGGTTTTGATTTGTATCAAGATCTAGGATTCTGATTATGCAAATTCATTGGTCCTACGACTAATATTGATTGGCTCCTATGTTGTGAAACCATCTCATAATTGGCTGGAAAGATATGGGTAAAATTGTGACAATACATTCTTGCATGTTTTGAAACTATACAATTGACCTTCTTAGGGTAAATTACAAAATATCTGGAAACATACATTGAGAAGGAGTCTAACCTTGTGGACATTATAAGGTAAACCTAAGTTTCACAGGGAGAAGATAGGATCTGTATAAACCTCTCACCATATTGTTGCAGAGGGAGTAGATCATCTTGAGTGGCACAGGCCCCAGAGATCATAACCTGGTATGACGTTAAACATTCATGAATAATTTGAATCATGGGCATACTAACAATTTATCCCTGTGTGGTTCTGTAGAAGGAAACCTACCTTAGTGCTTGACTTAAGAGGGAGTTTAATCATGGGCTCACTGAAACCTGATTTTGCAGTATAAACTCCTTTCTTTACTTTTGCATTCCAATTGTATGAATGTGCAGGATCATTCCTATATACATGGCTGTTTGACATATCTAGTTAATTGTTATTAGCTGATTATGAATGTGTAGGACTGCATACTTCACTTTGGTATATATGTATGGGAACATTAACTGTTTTATTGGATACATACATTATGATACCTTGACATGCATATATGAGGAGCATACATTATGCATGGATGCATACTTTGCTTGGACATATGTATGGGAACATTCACAGCTGATTAACATAGCTGTTTCTTTGCACATCTGTTATGGGCATAACTGATTGACATAGCTGATTATTTTTTTTTGGCATAGCTGATTATTTATTGGCTGATTACTTGCTATTAGCATAACTGGTTAAATGTCATTAATATGCTATTGGCATACTTTAGATATGCGGGAACATAAATATGTTGGCATTGGCATTCAAGAATTTATATATGTTGGCATATGATTGCATTGACATATTTTATAGTTGAACACATTTAGTTTGCACTTGGTTATATATAGCAAACTGGTCATATGGTTTCATAAGATAAGATTTATGTGGTTATTCTTATGTTTATATGGCTAACATCCTTGTT
>MU223890.1:928757-961595 GCA_018584345.1 Thuja plicata
CTTTTCTAAGAAGTTACTAAGAACTTCTAGAAGCATCCAATTATAAAATCTCATTATAATGCACTTTATAATAAAATAACTTTATAAAATAAAAAGTGCAATCTCAACTTAAATTTATAACATGTAGTCCCAAAAATCGCATAAACTGAATGTAGGCTCAACTACAACTGAATGTAGGCACAAACTACCACTCTCCAAGAGCAATATACAACCAACTGATCTCCAAATGATCAACAAGATGACTCTCTTCACATCGCCACCAGTCTACGAGAGCCCGTGATAGACTGATCCGGCACGCCAAACAATGTCAGCCAGAATGGGGACATGACATTTGAGACAAAATCACATTACTTAATTTAGTACAATTCATAAATATTAAATAATAATATTAGTTAATGATATGCATATTCTGGTACCTTCAAAAATTAGTTATCAATTTAAAATAGTATGGCCATCCTTCAGCTTTTGTACGGCAGGCCTCGAAGATTGTCTCAAGCCAAGGTCATTTAAAATTGAAGTACTGAGTTGCTTATCAATCTCTTTCAAGGTAGTGACATAACATAGGAATTATTTTTTTGTCCAACCAAAGTAGTGGCCTTCTTGTTACTCTTATTCAGCTTAATATTTATAAACAATGAATTGGGGCTTCAGAATCTATGAAATGTCTGAACGAATTCACCTTTACCATTGATAGCTGATGGTGGAGTACTACGAATGTGTGGACAGTGGTATGAAAAAGGTGTGGAACTTGGAAGTTTCTTTCCAATCGCTGATCTCAAGGTGCTTGAAATGACTATGCTCAAGTAATTTGCATAATTTGTATCCTTTTGATATTCTGTGTGTGAAGATACAAGTGGCCACTTTGTGTGTTATGATATGCTTGCCTGTTATAAGCAGGAAGCTTTGCAAAACCCAGAAATGCTTCTACAAATAGGGAATTTAAATAGGCAATTTTCTATTGTGTTTCTGCATGTAAAATACAAAGATAAAATATGAAGAACACCTCCTATTTATAAAAAATAGAGGTGTAAGAAAACAATAAGTAGAGTGGCTGGAATAGATAACTTTCAATGCATTTGCCCCCGACTTGAGTGTGAAGTGCAAGAAAAAGAAATGAAAAAAGATACTCAATCATTGATCTTGATAACTAGGCTTGATCAAGTAATGATGTACAATGGGAGCAATGAAGGAAGGATTAATGAGAAATTCTCCCCATGGACAACTACCTTCACTCCAAGCATTGATTGAAGTTAAAGAGAATGAGATTATGGTAAATGCTTAGTGAAGACTTTTTCAACCTGCTTCTTCGTAGGCAAGTGCATCGATGCTCCTAGGTTGTGATAAATGTGTATATCATTATGGTTGTCACCAAAGAGTAGTGGGATGATTGTGCTAATAGCTAAGCTTTGTCATCAATAGGTGAAGCCAAAGAACCTTCTTACTAGCTAGAACAATTCCTTAATACGCAACTTGGCTAGATGATAATGCAGTAGCTATTTGCTTCTTGTGTGACCATACAACTAGACTAAAACCAAGCCAATAGACAAAGCCTAATGTGGATTTTGATCATTAATATCACTGGGCCAATCTAAGTTAGTGAAATTCACAATCCGAGTAGTAGCTCTTGATGTATATTGTGTGCCAAAGTGTGAAGTGCCTTGAATATGCCTACAACCTTATAATATGTTTGATTTGTTTCGAGTGATTCTCATGAGGATCTCGGGAGAAACTTCTGACATGACCAATTGCAAAAGAGATACTAGGATAATTGTGTGAGATACAAAATACTATCCACCATTTGTTGGTACAAAGTACAATCAACCTCCCCAACGGATCAGGCTAGGAAAAAAGTAAGTGAGAACAATGCAAAAGCCAAGCATGCAATTTTGTGTGGATTATCTGAATTTGAGTTCGTGAAGGTCATGGATTGCAAATCAGCTAAGGAGATGTGGGATAAGTTGAAGAACATCTATGAAGGAGATGTTAAAGTGAAGAAGGTGAAGCTTCAAACCCGTTGAAAATATTTTGAAAGCCCTAAGATGAGAGAAAAAGTGAACATAGTCTTCTTGTTTGGTTCATGTTGATGAGACTGTGAACAAAATTTCAGGACTTGGTGAAGAAGAATATGATATTAGAATATTTTAGAATCACAATATTTATGAGCCTCAGACATATTCAGAGGCTAAAGGTATACCTGAGTGGGAACAGGCTAAGGCAGCTGAACATCAGAGTCTCCTGAAAAACAATGCTCGGGTCGTGTTAGATCTTCCATTGGGGTAGAAGCCCATTGGCTGCAAGTGGGTCTATAAAGTCAAGTATAAGATTGATGAAACTCTTGATAAGTGCAAGGCTCGATTAGTAGCAAAAGGGTTTTCATAGAAGGAGGGCATTGGCTATCAGGAGACATTTGCTCCCACAACCAAAATGAGTACCATTCGGTTTGTCCTCACTCTTTCAGCTTAGTTTAGATGGAAAGTTCATCAAATGGATGCCAAGAGTGCTTTCCTCAACAGTGATTTGTAGGAAGAAGTCTACATGAGGCAGCCTCCAGGTTTTAAGGTTGTCAATGAAGAACACCAGGTATGCAAATTGGTAGTGCAACACATTTGGTCGAGCAGTTCCAACAGAATTATTGCCAGACTTTTGATATGATAGAGTTAGGACTTCTCCATTATTGTCTCGATGTAGAGGTTTGGCAGACATATAGAAACATATTCATTTCTCAGTCAAAGTATGCCAAAAGTCTGTTGGATAAGATATGGAAGGGCACTCTTGATTTTGGCTGATTGTTTCAGCCCTTTATCCATAGGTGTAGATGCAAGTTTGGAATCGTGCATCCATAACTTATCCAACAGATAAACTCTTGAAACAAAGCGTGTGCTGAGATATGTGAAGGGCACTCTTGATTTTGGCATTTTGTACAACAGAAGCACAAATCCTAGGCTCGTTGGTTTTATGGACTTAGATTAGGTAGGTTGTGTTTAAAACAAAAAGTCTACTTTTGGGTGTGTTTTTAGTTTAGGCACAGGGGCAGTCACATGGACTACCAAGAAGCAACAGACATTAGCTCTTTCCTCGATTGAAGCAAAATATCGGGGAATTGTTAAGGCAGCTTGTGAGGCAATTTGGCTTCGAAGGCTGCTTGCTGACATGCACATCTCACAAGTAGAACCTACTCCCTTGTTCTGTGATAGTCAAGGGGTCCTGAAACTTGCCAAAAATCCAGTCTTCCATGAATGGACCAAGCATGTTGACCTTCGTTGTCATTTCATTTGCAAGCTTGTTGAAGATGGATCAGTGATGACCAGACTGCAGATATCCTTACCAAGTCTCTCAGTCCAGAAAAGTTGTTCAAGTTTAGGTAGCAACTTGGCGTAGTTGATAGAATGACCATTAAGGGAGGGTATTAGAATATTTTAGAATATTTTACAATTTTTAGCTAGTTATTTTTTAGATTTCTTTTAATGGTCATTTATGTAGCTTTTTTTACACTTCTTTTGTAAGAAGTCTGAGTTGCTAATTTTAGCTTCACTTGAAGCTTCAGTTCTATGGGTTGTTCTTTTTAGAACCCTGTCTTGTAATTTGCTATATGTACCTGCCGAATTTGTTAATTCAAACAATCAATTTTGGTTTCTGATGAAGCCTTATCTGTTCAAAAGATACTAAGGTCTTTGCACTTAGGGTTTGATTCCAAAGTTTTTCCAATGGAAGAAATGAAAGATCTAGATACATTAACAAAGGGCTAGTTGCAAGGGATTCTCACCACTTTTTAATTTAGGATTGAAGACAAAGCCATCAAAAAAAGAGGCAACCTTTAAAGCATCAATGAAGGGAAAGAGCATGGTATGTGAACCAAGCGAGACTTCATGCAATGAAACAAATGAAGGAGGAGCTCAATTCATGAGAAATTGGAAGAAAGGATTCCGTAAAACTAAATATCAAGGTAAGTTACCATTCAAATGCTCTAATTGTTGTAAAATAGGATATTTTACTTCTAAATGTCCACAAGATAAGAATGAAAGTAGTGAGGATGAAGAGCACCAGTACATAAAGAAAGAAGGAAAGCATCATCAAAAGAAGAACCACAAGCAAGGTCAATATAAGAACTCACACAAATACAAAGAGAAGTCTTTATCAAAAGAAGGATGATAAGTATAATTCATCAAGGAAAGCAGCAAAGAAAGTGCAAGTAGTGATGCAAAAGAAACACTATTCATGGCAATGAAATTCTAGGATGATATAGACAAAGAGAATGGAGAAAAGGAGGCGTGCAATGAAGATGAAGAGGAAGTACATCTTAAGGAAAACAAAAGTTCAAGAAAAGAATTTCGAAACAAAAGTTATGAAATCAAGACGTTAGTGAAGCTCAAGAAAAACTAGAACAAAATCGAGAAAATCTGATGAGTGTAGATATATAAGTACAATTAGAAGAGGCAAAACGGATTGAGGAGGTTATAAGAGATCAATTTTAAGGCAAAGGAATCCAACTATGAAAAACTAGATCTAAAAATTGTCTCTTTAAGAAAGGAGTTGGAGAAATCCATTGAACAAGTGAATTGTAACTTGAAGTTTGATAGAAGTAGTGAAATATTTAATGATATCATCAACTCACAAAGGTCACCATATATTAAGACTTGTCTTGGTTTTGTTGAAGATTAAAACAAGATAGAGGAGGCTACAAATTATAAGGCTATAGATTTGCCATAAAAGAAAAATGAAGAAAAGCTGAAAGAGGCATTATACACACAACAGTACACACACAAAACAATGGAGATAGATGGTATGTTGATAGTAGTTCAAGGCACATGCCATGTGACAAATGTAAATTTCTTACTCTTGAGCAAATGGATGGAGGGACAATGAAATTTGGAGAGAATACCAAGAGAAATATTAAATGAAAAGGGACACTTAGTCTAGACAATGGTAAACCAAAAACTGAGAATGACCTATATGTTAAAAGGTTGAAGTAGAATCTCCTAAGTGTAAGTCAATTGTGTGGTCAAGGGCACTCTCTTACATTTCATCTTGTAGGATGCAAAATCAAGGATGGGAAATTGATAGTTGATGCATATAGAAGACGAGAGCTAGTTATGGAACAGGTTAATAGGGCACCTAATCTTTGACAATATTGTCAAGATCTCAAAGCCCACAAACATCACCTGTAAACAATTTCATCTTTGTAAGCAGACTATACTGAGTTTTAAATCAAAGGAACATTTTTCAGCAAAGTTGGAGCTTATACAGACAGATCTCCATGGTCCAACCAAAACAAGAAGCATGCAAAGAGAAGGTGTTTTATGCTGTTAAATTTTAATTGATGATTACTCTAGAATGACTTGGTTAAACTTTTTAAAGAAAGAATTGAAGCTCTTGACAAGTTTAAGACAATCAAAGCCTTAGTGGAGAATGAATCAAGTTTGAATATCAAATGCCTTAGATTAGATAGAGGAGGAGAATTCACCCGTTGAAGATTTTTGTGAAAAGCATGGGATAAGAAGACAATATTCAGCTGTAGGAACACTACAACAAAGTGGAGTTGTGGAAAGAAAGGATAGAACATACCAATAAATGGTTAGAGCTATGTTAAATGAGTCAAAGTTTTTGGATACTTTTTGGAGAGAGGAGGTTTTCACATTTGTCTATATTTTGGAAGTATTTCAAAGTATTTGGAAGCACATGTTATATAAGGAGAGATGAAGATTTAGGAAAGTTTGATTCTAGAGCTGATGAGAGAATATTCCTTGGCTACTCCATAAGAAGTAAAGTATACAAATGCTAGAACAAGAGGCTAGACATGGTTGTTGAAAGTACATTTGTGAAAGTTGATGAAGGAAATACAATATGAAAAAGTTCAAGAAAATGTTCCTCAAATGAGGAAGTTTGCAAAGAAGAAGGATCAGAGGAGGAGAATGAGAAAGATATAGTCGAGCAAGAGAACCTAAAGACACCATTAAGAGCACTATCTAAGCGTCCTTCGAAATTTGTCTAGAAGAATCGTCTAGAAGACTTGATCATTGGGGATTTAATAGCACATGAGAACGTGCAAATCTGCGTTTGCGCTCCAAAATAGAACCAAAGTACTTTATAGAAGAAAGTGATGACAAGCATTGGATAAAGGCCATGGAAGAGGAATTGGGTCAAATCGATTAGAATGAAATTGGGGAGCTTGTCCGAAGACCTAATGATAAGAATGTCATTGGCACTAAATGAGTTTTAGAAACAATTTGAATGGGGATGGCCAAGTCGTAAAGATCAAAGCAAGCCCTGTATGCAAAGGATGTGCTCAAGTTGAAGGAATCATTTTCAAAGAAACCTTTGCCCCTGTTGCTTGTATGGAAGCAATAAGGATGATTTTAGTCCTTGCTTGTTTTAAGAACTTTTAAGTCTACCATATGGATGTGAAATCAGCCTTCCTAAATGAAAAGTTGGAGGAACAAGTGTACATTGAACAACTAGAAGGATTTCTCCTATTAGAGAATGAGGACTATGTTTGTAGGCTAAAGAAGGCACATTATGGACTAAAACAAGCCCCAAGGGCTTGGTACTCAAGGCTAGAGAGTTACCTCAAAGGGCAAGTCTTCAAATGGGGAATTGCAGATAGCAATGTTTATATCAAAAATGAAGGAGATGATTTGTTGATTGTTGTGGTCTATGTGGATATCATATTTGGAGGTAGTAGTGACAAGATGTGCCAAGAGTTTGCTACAAATATGCAGGAGGGGTTTAAAATGTCAATGTTTGGTGAGTTTTCCTTCTTTGGGTTGCAAATTTCCCAATCAAATAAGGGGAAATTTATTTCACAAACCAAGTATATTAAGGAGATGTTGAAATTTTTTAGGATGGAAGACTGTAATCCATCGAGCACTCTCATGGTTACAAGATGCAAATTATGGATTATGAATCTCTTGACTGCCACAAACATGACATTATGCAAGCAACATGAATGGTGGCACACTTTCAGGAAGCACCAAAGCAAACTCATGTGCAAGCAATCAAAAGAATTTTCAAATATCTAAAGGGCATTATAGATTTTGAATTGTGGCATCCAAGAGGTGAAGTTTTTACACTTTTAACATGCACAAATGCAGATTGGACTGACGTGTCGAAAAAAACACTAGTGGAGGAGCATTCTTCTTTGGTAACAGTCTTGTATCTTGGTTGAGTAAGAAACATGCTTCAATTTCTTTGTGTATGGTAGAGGTAGAATACATTGCAGCTATAATTTGTTGCACATGATTTTTCTGGATGAAACAAACATTGAAGGATGTTAAGGTTGAGAAAGAGCATCTCATCTCCATATTCTGTGACAATGCAAGTGCAATAAATATTTCAAAGATTTTGGTTATGCTCTCCAGGACAAAGCATATTCCAATCAAATATCATTTCTTAAAAGTGCAAGTGGTTGATCAGCAAATGAAGTTGGACTACATTACTATAAAGGAATATATTGTAGACATCTTCAAAAAGCCTCTTCCAAAAGAGACTTTTGAGTATCTAAGTGAGAAAACGGGAGCAAATCGCTCTACTCTATTCACTAAGTTCTTCAAGGGAAGCATGTGTCCAAGGGGAGCTATTCATTGACTTATCTTTTGACCTTAGACAGCCTTTACCATTGATCTCAAATGGGGAGGAGTATGACAAGGGGGAGCATTTAGTCAGGGAGAGAAGTTGGTTTGTGTTGTATTGCAAAATATTTTCTTTGCAGGGTTGCCATCAATGACAAAGGGGGGAGATTGTTGGAAATTGTCATTGTTTTCAAAGGGTAAATGGGCAAGGAAGGAGTTAAATTAAATTTCAAAATAATCCTTACTGACCGACCCATAATCAGCACTCTTAAAGGCATTAAATGTTTGGGCCAACCCTCTCTACATTGGCACCAATCCTCTCTTACCTTGCTGGCTGACCCTTGGTATTTTGGCACCCCTCCTTGGCATTTATTTTTCAAATAAAAATTGTTTTTACATGTGAATCAACCATCCCTTAGTATGGCACCCTCTTTGGGAAACACATAAAATTAAATAAAAATATTTATTCCTACCTTGGCTGGCCTTGAAAGAAGAGGTTCATTGGTTGGTGAAGAGGCACAATAGTTGGTATAAATATGAGGTCATTTGGAAATCATTCTAACAAGCAATTCATTGAATAATATTCCTGTTCAAAGCAGATTTGAGTAGACCTTAGAGAAGATCTAAGGAGCTTATATGAACAGATTGTTTCATACCTTAAGAGCAGAGTGTTTTATACCTTAGGAGAAGAAATTGCTGAAGGGTATGAGCTGATTCTAAGTCTGAATTATTTCAGACTTTAAGGGTGAATTATTGCAGACCTATGGGTAGAGATTTTTGAAGATCATAAGCAGATTAATATAAGCAATTTTTGAACAGATTTGTGGAGGATCACATCTAATTCAAGAAGATCCATCACTTTTCACTTTATTCTTTTAGAGGTTGGTGCCTCATTTTTAAAGATATTGGTGTCTCTTGCTGCCTTGGTGTTTAGGTGTGGGGATTGGTGTCTCCACGTTGTTGGTGCCTTCGAATCATCTAAAGGGGATTGGTGCCTTTTGTGGTTTGGTGTGTGCAAAGATTGTAAGAAGTTTCTAATATAAAAGCATTATTTTTCCATGGTTTCCTCCTACAAGGATTTTCTTGTAGATTGTGTGTTCTTGTTCTGTTTCTACTTGCTTAGTCTTGCATTTGTGGTTAATTAAGTTTTGTAGTAAAAGTGTTGAAAGTAAAAGTATTTTATTACACTGATTCACCTCCCTTTCAGTATGATTGCGTGCTATTCATTCCAATCTCTTCCAACACTTAGTTCTTGTATGAACAGTTTGGCCACCCAAACTTTTATTAGACTTGGGTTTAGTGGAGTTTGAGGAAGAGTGAGTAGATTTTGGTTTATTTTTAGACTTAATGCTTCAAAGCTCATTAAACTTTTTATGTTGAGAGGGAAACTCATGTGACTTAGAATGTGAAGCTTTGGCTTAGTGGTATTAGGAGTGGAGTATGAGGAAGACGGAGTAGATTTCAATATATTATAAGTAAACTTTTGTTTAGGCTTTCCTTTACTTGAAGGGTTTTGGACAAATAATAGTTGACTCCTTGAACTAGAGAGAAGATCTAATTGAACAAGTTGTGATCGTTTACTAGTGAGATGGTCATTGAAGAGCTGAAAATCGCATCCCTAAAGCATCCGTAGTGGAATATAAAGTATAGGAAAACACTTGGAATGGGCTTTTGAGCTCAATGTAGAATAAAAAAAATGCACTAAAAAATTGTTTTTACCTTACCACAAGCTTTCAATTGGGAGAGTAGGGATTTAAAGTTGGCTAAAAGTATCAATTGAGGGGTTGTCATTAGGTACAAGCGATGCAAAAAATTCTTGATTGGGGGGATACTTACTATGTACAAGGGATGCAAAAAGTCCTTATCAAGGATATAATCATTAGCTACTAGGGATACACAATTTTTATCAAGGGTAGTCATTAGGTATAGGGGATAATAACTTTGCTTTTATTTGCAATGCATCAAGTTAATTGGATTTTTTATTTTCTAAAGGATTCATCAAATGTTTTCCTTGCTGCTTTAGGTGTTGCATGCTCCATGATATGAAACAACGAACAATTTGAAACATGTACGCCTTTAACGCCAACAGCTTGATGTAGTTTGTTTGTACAAGATTTTTTTTCATATTCTTTAGTAAGAATTGGATGAATAGTTGGTAACATTGTCCATAACCTTTGAGACTGTAAAACTCAGATCTGAAATATAGTATTAGGAATTTAAGAATCTTAGTGGTATTATTATATAAGAATCTTAGTGGTATTATTATATAAGAATCTTAGTGGTATTTTTGTAATCAGATGTGAAGCTTTGGCTTAGTGGTATTAGGAATTTAATAATCGAAAGCAGCAAATCTTTGTAATCATTAAATATCGAAAGCAGCAAATCTTTGTAATCATTTAATAATTGGAATTTAAGAACAAGCTTGGTTCTTGTAAGGTGTGCAGACATAGCCTTTTGTAACAACATAGATGCCTTTGATGGATTCCACGTATAAGTATTGGCTCGAAACTTCACTTATCCATTTGAATGAAGGAGTCGTATCTTCCCTTCCCATTTTGTCACTTTCTATGGATATTGTCATCGTTTCTATAATTATAAGTTTAAATCTTTAATTTAAACTTATCTAATTGTTTATCAATTTAGTTGTTCCTCCCTTCCGGAATGGGGATATTACAGTCTCTCCCTCTTGGAAAATGCTTGCCCACAAGCATTCTCAATTTGTCATGATGATTCTGGGATCCCAAAATTTGTTTTCATCTTCGCCTTTGTGTGATTTCAAAATAGCTTCTTTGTTTACTTCAAAGAGTGAGTTGGCATAAATTTTTTCCACTTTGACTTCAAACAAAGGGTTATGGATAAATTGAAGAGTGTACTTAATTCTGAGATCAAATTTGTCTAAATCTAAACTTTTATCCTTTGATTCCTCATCTAGCTCTTTCAATACATTATTTCTTCTTCTATATATGATCATTTGTTTGCTTGTATTGAACGTCCTTGTCTAGTAGCTTTTGTATCTTATCTTCCCATGCTCTTGATTTTACAATTCCTTGTTCGTCAAGATAATTAGGCTTGATACAAGTAGTGACTTCGGATTCTTTTGTACTAGAAGCATTAGTCCTCTCATCCACAACTATGGATGATCTTCTTCGGAAAGTGAAAGGGAATTTTGTTTGACATCTTTAAACAATTTTGAATAATGTGAAGTTTAATTTCTGGCTGCACTCTTCATTATGTTATCTTTGGGGCATGATCCTTGAGATGATGTGAGGTAAGACTCTCGATCTTCATAAATTTGCGTACTTGATTCACTTGTGATTATAGATATGCAAGAAGAGTCAACTTCTTTTGTCCCTTTAGAGATGCCTGCAATTATTTCCTCCTTTGATGTGACAACCGTCAAAAGTTTTAAAGACATTGGTTGTGAACTTCTTGATGTCAATGTGTAATCATTTTTTTCAATTTGTCTACTTAGGTTAAGGTGGTGACCTTTATGTCCTTCGAATCTACTACACATGTTATCCTCAATATATTATCTAGGAGAGGGAGTAGGTGTAACCTTGTGATCTTCATGAATCCAAGTATTCTTACTTGTGGTGGAGTTATATGAAGGATTGAATGTTGGATGATCATCTCTTGTTTTGACATTGTCTTGGGTTTCATATTTTGCATTTACACTTTCTTCTTTTGATGCAACCACTTCTAATGTCTCCATTTTATGCGAGGAGTGGATGGGTGAGAATCCTGATGTAGTTGTATTGCAATCATTCACCTCATGTTCCTTAAAGTGCTCTTGCTCTTTGCTTCCCCTTCTTAGGTTTGAGTGATGACTTCTTTATTTCTTAGGTAGTTACTTTATTTGATCATGTCGCCTTTGGTCTTGTAGATTGGCTAAAGTAAATTCATTGCTCTCATGTCATTCTTCCTTTGGCAGAAAAATAGGGAACGTTGGTCTAAATCTAAGGGTATAATGTCTTTAACATTCATCATTTCCTCTTTCTTCTCCCTTTTTTCTATGATCATTATTGATCGTGGTTGTTGTTAATAATCCCAATAGTTGAGGCAATTTTTCTTGAATGTTTCTTTGTTCTTTAATGAATCGATCCAAGTGGTTGTTGAGTCTTTCATTCTCTCCCAATTTTGAACCTCTTTGTTATATTAGTTCCTCAATCATTTCCATCTCCACAGGCTGGCATAATTCTACGCTTCGATACCAATTGTAATGTCCCCTTTTTTCTATCAAGGAACACTATAGGATTTCTCACAATTCTTTATGAAGCAAGTAATGGAAGATAAGCAAGTAATGGACAAAAAACATATTTCTTAACTTCTTTGTTAATAAAGCAAGTAATGGAAGATAAATATGAATAATTGAAGCTTTATTTGAAATACATGTGTATTATGCTAAAAGTATTTTAATGTCTTATATATAAGGCAAATGTTCTTCAGCGATTGTGTAAACAATCGATGTATAATGAGGTATTTTCTGCTTCTAATATAACAAGGAATATATGCAAAACTGAGAGGAGTCTCAGTAACTACGTACTGATTGCTGTGTCTGATCTACAATTATTTTTATGCGATTGTATTCTGGTCATCTCTGATATGGCAATCGATATATGCTCTGGTAAATGTTGATAAAGTTGTGTCTGATATGGCGATAACACTATGCACTGGAATGTTGTTTCTGACTATGACTTTATATGCTTGCACCAAAGGGATGTCGAAAGGCAGTGCGCTCTTGTACAAAGCAATCCTTATAGGATAACAAGTAATAAGTTTCTATTCCAGAAATGATGCCTTGAGAGAATGAGACGATCATCTTTATATACTTCGATTTCCTATTATCACTATCCATGCACACTTCAGGCTTTATCTAATCATCGATTAGATGTATTTGTTTATTATTGCTGAGTTAACAATTTACGTATATGACATGGCTAATATTGATTCCATCAACCTCTTAAATCAACAGTATACTACCTGCTCGATATATCCTCAATTTTTCTATTTTATAGTTGTTATTGTGGCTCCAACTATTATCTTGTCTTGTCTTCTCCACTCACGTATGATGTCCACCAATAGGTATCCTTATGCGTGTACCTGGAGCTATCGTCCTCTGTTTTAATTTCTAGCTTGCTTCCCATAATAATCCGAATTTAAGAACAAGCTCGGTTCTTGTAAGGTGTGCATACATAGTCTTTTGTAGCAACAAAGATGCCTATAATGGATTCCACTTCACTTATCCATTTGAATGTAGGAGTCATATCTTCCCTTCCCACTTTGTCACTTTCTATGGATATTATCATTGTTTCTATAATTTTAAGTGTAAATCCTTAATTTAAACTTATCTAATTGTTTATCTATTTAGTTGTTCCTCCCTTCCGAAATGGGGATATTACAAAATACTAAGTATTTTGAATGAAACACCAAATCTCCAACTCTGATTAAGGATGCTCATATGCTAAACATTTTATATAGATTGTGTGATCAAATGAGATAACCTCAAGGTTCCTTCTTATGGTCGACTTAGCTCAATTATAATGATGTGATATGCTGGGTATCACAAAGGGACTTACATTGTACAATCAATGGATATCAACTACTTCCAATCAAACGACTTGCAAAGGGAAAGGGTTTAGAAAGCTATTCTACTCCTAGAATGTAAGGAACTATGGATGTCTTTGTGACTACTAGATTTTCTTTAGCCATTGACATCAACCAAGCTAGTGCAATCTCCTAAGGTAAATGTAAGATTTTCAAACTATCGCTATTCCATTAACGCCATCCAACAATGTATATCAATGTGCCAGCAATAATCGAAGTAAAGCTCATAATTATGTCATTCAACCATGCAAGGCATACTTATAATCAGCAAGCAGCCAGTGGTTTGGTTTAAGCGAGTTCACCAAAGATGTATCCAAAATATCTTCCATCCAACTAAACACTACTTCTAACCAACATGAAATAAAATCTACTCTAAGTGAGGAAATGTAAAAACCATGCAATACTCCAAAGCAACACAAGTAATCCACCATGAAGACAACCAATGAATTATCAATTACTTTGATAGCATTATGGCAACAATTTCTCCAAGTCTCTCGTATTCTACTCTATCTCTAATATAATCTCATCTCTAATGAGATGAAAATGAGAAGGCATTGGCCTTTTATAGTTGCTGAATTACAATGAACGGCCAAGATCAATTGAAGATTAAGAGCCAAGATTACACCAACACTGCCCTAATCTACCTAACAGCTACAAGCATTAATTGCTAACCAATTGCAATTAAGCACCACCTTGTGGGCCAATAAGAAAATTACAATGTTTGTTGGGTATATGAGAAGAGAGGTTAGGTTTAAACTTGTAGAAGAAGACACCAATCAGTGGGCCAATGATAAAATGCCACATGGGCTTACAACAAATCTTCTTTTAGAAGATAATTTCTTTGACTTCTCCTCTTTTGGTAAATTCAATGAACTTGGACATAATATTATGAAGCTCTTCCACCGGGACGCTTGGCGTGTTCTGATTGGTTGAAGGTGAATGGGCGCCACCTAAGCATGTTCATCTCATAGACTTGATAAATACCCCATGTCCTCATAAACTTCTTCTACTCTTGGAAATCTTCTCATTGCCTTGGCTTGTAGACTTGATTCTTTCTCCTTTAGAACTTGTTCCTTGAATTCTTGCACCTGGACTTGCCTTGATTTGTATTTTCTTGAATTTGGGTTTGGATTTGCATCGTGTTGGTTTGATCTTGATCTTGAAATCTCCTCTCGTTTATCTCCTTGATGAATGACGTACAATTCGCTGATTTCTGTTTGAAGGCCTTTGAACTTAATCTTGCCACAACCCCTCGTTCTTGAAGCATTTTCAACCTACATGCATCACCATCCATTAGGTACTGAATTTGTAATTCCTTTCTTTTAAAGATTGAAGATTGGATGACAAGAAATGAAATTCAAAATCAAAGTTACTCATGAACCGTCTTTCAATATTCTGCCATAGAATTTTTTATTTCATCTTAAAATCTAATATGCAAATGAAAATCTAATGATAAAGAATATGAATTCAATGCCAGATTTTCATTTTCATCCAATTAAGTTCGAACTCTTCAAAAAGTAACATCCTTTACCAAATTTTAGCCACATACCTTATGCGCTGATGACAAAAATCTGAGTGCCTTTAAGGCCCAATTTTGATATGATATGACTTCTACACTCAGATTTTATGTCTAGATTTGCAAATCACAGTGCTAAGTCTGATTTTCTTGAAATTTGAAGTGTTAGCAGCCCAGATTTGACTAATTTGATTGTTCTTCCATGTTTTCTTTCAGCTCTATCCTTGTATGATGTCCAAATTTGGATCATTATTCCCAGGTCTGGAAGTTAGAAGGTCTGATTTCTCTGATGGTGCACCCAGAATTGATATTTGCAGCGTCATAGTACTCTGATTTTGTTGAATTATTGATTGGCCAAGCCCAGATTTAAAGCCTGGAGCTTGAATCCTTCCTTTTAATTTGGAAATTCAATGGTGATTGATGACTGATTTGTTCTGCTCCTAGTTCGAACTGCCTTGATTTGGGGTGACCATGTAATGAGTTGGTTTCCTTTTATAAGGCAATCAAATGCCAAGGACATATTTTCTCACCCAGGCCGACTTGGCTTTACAAAATCGATTTCAAACACTCAAAATTTAATGGCTGTATTGTCCCATTTAATTTGAATCCAATGTCCTTTATTAAATTTTATCCATGGGGCTGTCTGAATTTTAAAATTATAGCTCCCTCATGCTTGGATTAAACCACTTTATGGCAGGCACTTATTAAATTTGAGGCCTTCATATTGATTTCATGGCCTCATATGATCAGATTTAGGGCCTGTGTTATTAAATTTAAGGCCATGACATTGAATTCCAGGTCCACACGCTAGGATTAAGGCCTCTACAATTGGCTTTAGGGCAACATGTTTGAAATTTGAGGGCATGAATTTGAATTTTGAGCCTAGCCTATTGAGTTTATACCCAGATTTATGGTAACGATAGGTAGCTTCGGTCGGATTATTCTAACTGATATGATCAAATGTATAAGTGGCCTATCGGCCTTGAACATGTGATCTCTATCCTAGATCACTGCAGTGTATGGTTAAATATCGGTGAAGATAAACAATCACAAATCATATGTATATTTAATAATAGGTTATATTATTAAATATACATATAATTGATTAATTGGTACATCGATTAATAATCGTATTAATTCATCGCTGAATAAACACATTTATAAATATATATATAATCGTTTATGGTCTCATTGATTAATGATTGCATTAATTGTTAATATCGCTGAGTTAATTGTATAAACAAAAGCTCACTTGGGGTCTCACATAGAGACACGACCCTACGTGAAACCATGACAGTTTCACGTAGAGTCGTGCCTCTACGTGAGACCGCCCAGATCTATTTATGGTGTTGTCTCACTCAAATCGATATACACACAGTGCAATCGATAACAGTGAAATAGACATCTGCAAATCATAATAACAAGAGGATATACTTCCAGTGATATTTGGTGAACAAGAATACATTTAGACACAGCAATTAGTTGTCAGATATATCAAACTGGGTAAAGTTCGATAATTATTAAGTATATCTCTGCACTAAATTGTGAAGATATAAAATTTAAAATCACCATATGCATAAATCTGATCAAATCGATATACTCACAGTGCAATCGATAACAGTGAAATAGACATCTGCAAATCATAATAAGAAGAGGATATACTTCCAGCGATATTTGGTGAACAAGAATACATTTAGACCCAGCAATTAGTTGTCAGATATATCAAACTGGGTAAAGTTTGATAATTATTAAGTATATCTCTGCGCTAAATTGTGAAGATATAAAATTTAAAATCACCATATACATAAATCTGATCCATTTACATGGTATCAGAGCTAGCGTAAATAATATCCTATCAGATTTATATAGGTGGAGATTATCATCGAACTGCTATTAAATTTTTTGAAAGTTACTTCTATCCAGCAAAATGTTGACTGGTGTTAGATTTGAGGACCGATTAGAAGGAGCCTCTAACTTTGTATCTTGGAAGTTTAGAATCATGCTTGCCGTAAGAGAAAACGAATTAGATACATTTGTAAAAGGAGTCATACCTGAACTTGATGAAGATAGTGAGAAACTTAAATTGATGAAAAACAACAATAAAGCCATGAAGATGCTGTGAAAGATCACATTGTACTAATTATCTCTAAATTAGATACAAACTATCACATGTTAAAAACATTAGAGAGCATGTATGAAATAAATAACTAAGTTGCCGGATTCGCGTATTTGACCCCGGATCCGGGTCCGGGTTCTCGACCCGGTACGTGCTGGATCCGGGCAGGGTCCGCATTTTGACCTGTGGGTTCGGATGGATCCATGGCCCGCGGATCCAGACGGACCCACAGGTCAAAATGCGGACCCTGCTCGGATCCAGCATAGACCAGGAGGAGAAAACAAGGATCCTCGAGGATCCCACGCGGATCCGCGCGAATCCACAGGGACCCACGGCCAGCCAAGATGTAAAGTGGTAAAATTAAGACTTTTTTTGCCTTGAAAAAAAACTCTTGGAGCCTTTATAAAATAATTAAAGTCGGTTGAGCTTTCGGGGGCGCTGCCCCTAGACCCCATCTTGGAGGCTTTGCCCCCAAACCCCCATTTAATAATTTGGGGTGGAAACTACGCCAATAAAAGTGGGGAAAAATTAACCTTCTACTCTTATTAGGCTTCATATAGAAGATGATGATGAAGAAGAAGAGAATATCAATAAATTATTAATCCATTAGTTGAACTTCAAACAATGATACTTGAATTGATGTTATGATTTAATTTTGATGTTTTGAATCTTTGAGATTTGGCATTGATCAATGATCAACCATCATAGATTCATACTATGAAATGATTTAGTTTTAGAATTATGTATATTTATCTTATTTTTTGTATATATATATACACACACACACACACGAATCCCTACGAACCCAAACGACAATTTTTTTTTTCACGAATCCACGAACCGGATTCGCGAGCCCGAATCTGTCCCCGAACCCGAATCAGCAACTTACATAAATAACACAAGCAAGGCTCTTGCACTAAAACAACAACTCCATTATGTGAAAATGATCAAAGGAGAATAAACCACATCTTACTTCATGAGGATAACAAAACTGAGAGATCAGCTATCCACTATTGGTCATACAGTTGACAGTAAAAAATTAACCCCGTTGGCTCTCAAGGGACTTCCAACATCTTGGGAAGCATTCATTCAAGGGATAAGTGCTCGATCTAAACTTCCTAAGTTTGATCATCTAAAGACTGATTGCATTCAAGAAGAGTCAAGGCTAATCACAAGAGGGGATTGGACAGAACTTCACAAACAAAGATATACATGTTCTAAACTCTCTTTCCCACAAGAAGGGTAAGAAAGGAAACTTTAAAAGAAAGAAAGATAAAGATCAAATGGAAGATTTACATCCAAGAGGAGGGACATGTCTAAGGTACAATGTTATAGATGTGACAAATATGACCATTATGCAATGAAATGCCCTGATAGGCCTAAACCTCAAGCCTCCATTGCTGAAGTTAGTAAAACAAATTTAGAGGACTCAGAAGGATTCGTATTTTATTCAGCCCTACTAGTCATGTGACCACCAGTCATAACACTTGGGTAATTGATAGTGGGGCATCACATCACATCACGGGTTTCAGAGAACACCTAGATAGTTTGGTGGAAAATTCAGATGAGGAAGTTACCATTGGAGATGACTCTAACTATCCAGTGAAAGGAATCAAAACTGCTACTATACATTTAAATTTAGACATCTCCCTACAATTAACATGTGTATTATTTGTACTAGGAATCAAGCGAAACTTGGTCTCCATATCAGCCTTGGAAGACAAAGGATACCGAATTTCATTCATGAATGGTAAGGTCCTAGCATGGCCCAAAAAGTCAAATATCAAGAAAACTCACACCATAGGAGTTTGACATGGATGTCTATATAAGCTTTGCACTACTCCTTCACAAGCCTTAATTCATGAATCTTCAAATACATGTGAGATTTGGCATAGAAGATTAGGGCACATCCATTTTTGTGCTTTACCTTCAATGGAGAAGATGGTGATAGGTTTACCCAAACTTAAACAAGAGCGTGAAGGAACTTGCAAAGGATGTGCCTTGGGAAAGAACACTAAGGGCACCTTCCATAATAGTGAAAGTAGATCTAAACATGTGTTAGAACTTATTCATTCAGACTTATGTGGGCCCATGACTATGACTTCTTTAGGAGGATTCTTATACTATGTTATTTTCATTGATGATTATTCTAGGAAAACTTGGATATATTTTTTTAAAAAGTAAAGAATCAAATGAAGTACTTATGAGGTTTAAAGAGTTCAAAGCTCTAGTAGAAAATATGTTTGGGAAAAGAATCAAAACCTTAAGATCAGATGATGGAGGAGAATATACCTACGATAATTTCAAACATTTTGCAGTGATGTTGGGAACTTGGGATTAAGATGGAGCTTAGTGTTCCTTATAACCCCCAACAAAATTGTGTGGCAAAAAGAAAAATGTAGAACTATTGTAGAAGTAGCCAAAGCCATGATGCATGACCAAAACCTCCATACTTCATTTTGGGCTGAAGCCTCTAGAACTGTTGTCTATTTCCAAAACAGATGCCCTCACTCCATTTTGGAAAACAAAACACTTGAAGAAGCATTTTCAGGAATAAAACCTGATATATGCCACTTAAGAATCTTTGGTTGTCCTGTTTACATTCACATACCCAAAGAAAAGAGATCAAAACTAGAACCCTCAGGCAAAAAGGGAATATTTGTAGGCTACAATGAAACATATAAAGCCTATAGGATTTATATTCCTGGACAAAAATTAATTGAGTTAAGCAGGGATGTAATCTTTGAAGAAGATGTAGCATTCTAAAGGTTCAAAGACATTCATGAGATGGGCATTAAAGATCAAGAGTCTCCTCAAAATATGGAAGAAGATCATGCTTCTGAGATTCAGAGGGAGACCCATGAACTTATGGACGATGTTAATCCAAATGAGCCTTTGGATCCTACTGATGAGCCTAGAGACACCATTGTGAACCTGCAAAGAACTCTATGGGCAAGGAAAATGTTACAAGAAGCTGAAAGCTTTGCAGCACCAAAAGGAACCTTCAGGGAAAGCAAAAGACCACATAGATTCTCCAACTATGTTGCCTTAATGAGTGAAATCATTGAATCAGAACCCACCAGCGTTGAGGAAGCCTTTAAACTTCAAATTTGGAAAGATGTTATGACAAAAGAATATCAATCCATTCTTAAGAATGATGTTTGGGACATTGTACCTAGACCAAAAGATAAATCAGTTGTTTCGTCTAAATGGCTCTTCAAAGTCAAACATGCTGCAGATGGCAATATTGAAAAATATAAAGCAAGATTTCTTGTGAGAGGCTTCTCTCAGAAGGAAGGGATCGATTACGAAGAAACTTTTGCTCCTGTTGCTCGATATACCTCTGTCAGAACTGTAATTGCTATTGCTGCATCAAAAGGATGAAGGATTCATCAAATGAACGTAAAGACTACTTTTCTTAATGGTGTAATTGAAGAGGAGGTATACCTAGAGAAACTTGAAGGATTTGCAATACATGGAAAGGAATCTCATGTTTGTAAATTATAGAAGGCATTGTATGGTCTTAAACAGGCTCCTCATGCATGGTATGAATGGATATATCATTACCTTTCAGGCTTGGGCTTCTCCAAGAATGATGCAGATTCCAACCTATATTTAAAGGTAATTAATGGTGAAATGTTGATTCTCATTCTTTATGTTGATGAATTATTGATTACAGGAGAAGATCATCTCATTACTAAATGTAAACAAGAGTTAGCATATGAATTTGACATGAAAGATCAAGGTCCTTTACACTATTTCCTTGGTTTAGAAGTATGGCAGCAGGCTGATGAAATCATTTTAAATCAAGGGAAATATACTATTGACATTCTTAAAAGGTTTGGAATGATGGATTGTAACCCCATGACTATTCCCATGGAAACAAACTTGCATAAGTTAAAAGAAGCTGTAGCTAACTCAGAATTGGTAGATCCTACTCTTTATAGACAAATAATTGGGTCCTTGATGTACTTAGTCAATACTAGACCAGACATTTGTTATGCAGTAAATAGTAAAATACACTTAGTCAGTTTATGTGCAAACCAAGACAGTTGCATGTAGTTGCAGCAAAACACATTCTGAGATATTTGCATGGCGTAATTGGATATGTTCTAAAATATAATAATGTAGACCTAAATCTGCATGGATATACTGATTCAGATTGGGCTGGAAGTGTAGTTGATCGGAAAAGCACATTAGGGTGTTGTTTCAGTTTAAGTTCAGCTATGATCTCCTGATTAAGTTGGAAGCAATCTTCAGTAGCACAAAGTTCCACAGAAGCTGAGTACATTGCAACATCCATGGGAGCTTGAGAAGCGGTATGGCTAAGAAAACTTCTTGTAGGATTGTTTGGACAATCCTTAAATCCTACTATTATACATTGTGACAACGAGAGTTGTATAAAGCTTTCAGTAAATCTTGTATTTCATGTCAGATCAAAACAAATAGAAATTCCCTATCATTATGTTAGAGACATGCTGGAAAGGAATTTTATTCAGTTGAGATATGTAAGTACAAATGAACAAACAACAAACATTCTCACCAAACCTTTCTCCAGAACAAAGGTGGAATACTTAAGAGGTAACCTTGGTATGGTAGAAAATGTAGCCTTACCTAAGGTTGAGCCTCAACAATATTAAATTATTGTACTATTATATTCTCTAAAGATGTTTAATGTATAAACTCTTATCTGTTATGAATTATGTCGTGTGTTTGACTCCATGACTTCATTGATTAATGTGCCCCCTATGAACATTATTGAAAGGTGACAATCTTTCAATGACGAATACTTGTATTTTGGTTATTATTGTAAGATGATGACCTTGCAATAATCTTTGACCTCTATCATGATAGATATCATGAGACTTGATATCTGTGGACATGCCATGATGGTCAGTATCTCTTAAGTAATATCAATTGAATGGTGGATATCATGAGACGTGATATCTATGGATAAGCCATGATGAATGATATTATTGAGATATTCATGGTGGATATTATGTGACTTAATATTCGTGGATATGCCATGAAGCTAATATCCTTATGGTAGGTATCACGTGACTTGATACCAGTGTACATACCATAATAATGAGTTTATGGTGGACATCATGTGACATGATATTTGTGGACATGCCATAAACTCTTGATATCACGGTGGGGTGATATCTTTCTCTCACACAATAAATGGATCTATTGTGTTCGCATCAAGGATAGAAATGTTCCTCCCTAGCTAAGAGGGAGTGTTAACGATATGTAGCTTCGGTTGGTTTATTCTAACCGATATGATCAAATGTATAAGTGGCCTATCGGCCTTGAACATTTGATCTCTATCCTAGATCACTGTTGTGTATGGTTAAATATCGGGGAAGAGAAACAATCACAAATTATATGTATATTTAATAATAGGTTATATTATTAAATATACATATAATTGATTAATTGCTACATCGATTAATAATTGTATTAATTCATCGCTGAATAAACACATTGATATATATATATATATATTATCAATTATGGTCTCATCAATTAATGATTGCATTAATTGTTAATATCACTGATTTAATTGTATAAACAAATCTATCACTTGGGGTCTCACATAGAGACACAACCCTACGTGAAACCACGCCGGTTTCACGTAGAGTCATGCCTCTACATGAGACCGACTAGATCTATTTATTGGTGTTGTCTCACTCAAATCGATATACACACAGTGCAATCGATAACAGTGAAATAGACATCTGCAAATCAATACATCAAATCATAATAACTAAGTTGCTGGTTCGGATGTGGGTTCAAGATTCGGGTTCGAAATTTGTCCAAAATGTTTTTGGGCTGGGTTCGATTTGTTTTGGGTTCGTCCGTATAAGAATTTTTTTTCTTATAAAAAAAAATATTTTAACATATGCAACAACAAATAAGTTCATACATTACTATGCTAATAATAAAGCAACATAGCAAAATACACCACCACATATATTGTTGTTTTAGTTCAAATGATAACAAAATGTCAAAATACACCACCATATCAATGTTTCGGTTCAAAAACAATAATGCCAACATTAATAATCAGTCATCAGTGATCAAAATATCATCAAAAATCATCAAACAAATCATCATCATTATGTTGTTGCAGATTAGAAGCACAAACAGTGCCACTAGCATCAGTACTAGCAGCCTCAGGATCAACCTCAACATCACTAAGTAGCTTGCGATCTCCATCATCAATTGCAAGTGCATCAAAGTGGGCTTCCAACTCCGCAGACTCTGGTTCAATATCCCAATGCTTTACCTCCTCTTTTTTTGAAGTATTGTCTTTTTGTGTTGTGAGCCTCAAGTTTGAATGCACAAAGACCAAGTTATCTGCCTTCTTGGAGTTTAGTCGGTTGCGTTTTATTGAGTGTATGAAGGAGTATGTGCTCCAGTTGCTCTCAGATGATGGACTAGGAAGTTAGGAACCTATCGAGATTTACAATTTTGAAATTAGAGAGTTGAGAGTTTTGAATATATATTTTTAAAATATAAATTCAATATTTATCAACAAGAATTTAGAAATTAGAATCTTAATAGTAAAGAAATTAGTTGTGATAAATTTTTGATGGCAATGAGTTGCAGGTGCTGGTACATTTGTCCATGGAAGTACCACCATTTATGAGCATCGACATTTTTCTTTTCTGCAAGAGCTTCATGACCACAATCATCGGTGCTCGCGAAACTCATGAATTTAGACCACATTGTAGGTCGTAGGTGCTCGGGAAAGAGTCTTCGAAGGGCTGTCTTGTACCCTTGAGCAACTTCATGATCTCTGTATGGGGCTTTAGACACCTAAAAATGGTTCGATGCTTTTGCCTCCCCCTTTTAACATGTCTTCTATATTATGTGTTTGATCTTTATCATTCACTAATTTTTTGTCATTCTTCCATGTCATCAATTACTAACATTTCTCTCATTTTGGCCGAATAAACCATCTTCCTAAACCAATCCTATTCGATCCTAAACGATCCTGAACCACGTCAAATCTTCCTAAATCAGTTTGAGTGAGCCCTAATCTCTTCCTAATCGCTTTAGGATCATTCCGAGTTCATTTAGATCTTTTCTGATCATCTTGGGGCATTGTCCAAGATCATTGATGCCTTATCAAATTTATCTTTCTAATCACTTTCTATCAATCAAATCCTTTCCAAATCTAATCAATCTTGTCATCATTGATTCAATCTCATCATTCTAGGGGCACTGTCCAAGTTCATCAATGCTTCGTATCTTTTTTTCATCCATTTGATAGCATTGTCCAAGTTTATCGATGTTATCGCTGTCATGCTGTCATCATCAATTCAATAGTGTTGTCCAAGTTCATCAATGCTATTTCAGATCATCATTATTTTAGGAGCATTGTGGAAGTTCATCGATGTCTCCTTATCTTTTTCAATCCTCTGACATCATCCAAGATCATTGATGTTAGTTAACCATTTTCAAACATCATTATTTGAGTGCATTGTCAAAGTTCATCAATGCCTTGAAATTATCACAATCTTATCAATATCATCGAAATAATTTCAATTGCGTATTAATGCCTTCCATTTGGTCAATGATTCACTAATTTTCTCTCCTAGGATGAATAACCCATAGTTTATACCTATGTCCCAATCGACTAAATAAATTGACTTTATTTATTCCCTTTTCCCTAATGTCTCCCTAAATTAATTAATTTCTCATCTTTTTTGAATTATGGGATTTTCCTAATTCCTAAAATTCCTAATTTAAGGGAATAATGAGTTTTTAAATTCAAAAATTGAACTCTTACATTCCCTCCTCTAATTATGCTTCACTCCCTATTAATTAGCTTCATGATTTCTTCAACCTTTCCCTATCCATTTCTCCCCTAATGTGCTTCTAATTTCCTATTAACTCGCTTCTTCCATTTTCCTCCAATTATGCATTGATTTATGCATGCTAATTTGTGCACTCAATTTGTCATGATTATGACAATCTTCCAATTTGTGCATTCAATTACTAATTCTGCAAATTGGTCTCTCATCTCTATAAATTGAGATCTTTTTGTCTTTTTTGGGTTAACCACTATCTCCTAGTATTCTTGATATCACTTTGGCTTTCAAATCTTTGTGCAATTGTGTCATTGGCAAAGAGCAACATCAAATCAACTCAATGGAGAAGAAAGGAGAACGTTTGAGCTTTAATTGAAGGGGGTTTTATGTTTATTTGCATATGTTTTGAACTCTTGTTTCAATGACTTTAATGTTAGATTAGATGGGTTTGCATATTGTTTAGGGTTTTGTGGTTACTCTAGATTTGCAATTTACGCCTTTTTCTAGTCTTACAGGGGCAACTCTAGTGGTACTCTCACTGAAGACCGATTGGCTATAGAACCTTGGGCTCGATGCAAAGGCAAGTAGATGCAAAGGGGTAGTCATTTTGTTCCATCTCTCTACCATGATTACCTATAGCTCCTCGAAGAACTTTTCATCAGGATCTTCCTCTTTCTCATTTATGAGATTTCTAATATCCTCAATCATGGAGTCAATTCCATCATATACCTCACCCAAGCAAGGCCTATCCATGTCAGTGTATCGGATCATGCTCAATATAGGCTTAGTGAACTTCAGAAGGTACTCAACACGATGCCACCAAGAGTCATCTAGTATCAATGCCTTAATGGCAGCTGCCTTGGCACTATTAGATTGCCTCCATATGCTCCAATTAGTACTGATTACCATTCTAGACAATGCCTCTTTAACCTTGACAAGGCGTCTCAAACCAATAGTGTTGAAGGCAAAGCGGGTCTCGACAACCTATTTTAAGATCAAAACAATAATAAATTAAAATCAAGATTAAAATTTAAATTTAAAAACATAGAAAGTTTACTAAACTAAAGTGACTAGATTTCTAAAACATGTTTACATTTTAAACAATTGAACTTACCTTCAAGAGCTCCAATTTCGAGAATTGTCTAAATATGGCTTGCGTCATATGGTGGTTCGTGACGAACATTTGGATCTCCTGTGCCTCTTCATACATTTTTTTAATCCACTCAATCTTAGTGCCAATTTTTTGCAGCATTAGGTTGAGTGAGTGCACAGGACAAGGTGTCCAAAAAATGTGTTCGAAGCGCTCCTCAACCAATAAGTCAACAGCCCTACAATTCTTGGCATTGACGGTTATTACCTGAACAACAATTTGAGGGCCAACTTGCTCAATGGCTTGGATGAGAATGTTTGCAATGAAAGGACCGTCCTTCACCTCTTCTTCACAATCCACAGCTTTTAGAAAAATTGGCAACTCTTGTGGACACTGCAATAACATTGACCAAATGACGATTTCTCGCATCTCTCCATCCATGTCACACCTATTTCAATCCATGAATCCTTGATGGGCTGCATGGAAGCCTCTACATTGATCACCTCTTTGTCCAATAAAGTGGTGCACACCTTCTCATAACTCGGGACCTTGAACCCCTTTGGAGCCTCATTAATTGATCTCACCATTTTTTGCCAATACGTTGAGCGAACAACATTAAACGCCAATCCACATGCATAGACGCATCTTGCTATGGCTTCCTCGACAATGTATTTAGCTTCATTTTGAAATGATGTTTCCAAGGGCCCCATTGCTCTCGTCTTTGGAATTGGTTCTTGAGGAGCACGCAAGAATGGATGGCCCTCTACGGGTGGTTCATTGGGAGTGGAAATTGAAGACATAGATGATGTTTTTGTTTTTTTCTTAGCATTTTGCAAAGGATGAGAACTTGCCCTCCCAACTGCTTCGTCTGCTTGTTTTTGCTCTTGAATATATTTGTTTACAATGTGGTTTGGAAGAAAGGTTTTAGCTAGTACCCATTAACTCTTGGTTTCCCTGTACAATATTTAATGCCCTGTTGAGGAATAAAGAACAATTTTGCTTTCACTTTACTGTAAGAGCTACTAAATTCCTCTTTGCAATGGCTGCAAATCCACACATAATCTCCACCTGGCATTGGTTTAACCATTTCCACATATTTCCATAGTGGAGAGCGTCTGTCTATTTTGAAGCGGGAGTTTTCGGTGCTAGAAACACTTGCCATTCTTTGAACCTACAAGACTACAAAAAACACAAAGCAATAAAACCAAAATGAATCTAGGGAGCTCATTTCACCTCTAAATATTTAGTATTTACAAAAAACATGTTAAAATTCACCTCTAAAGTTTTTTGTAAATTTCACCTCTAAAGTTTTTTTTACATTTTGATTTTTTTTACAAAATGAAAATTTAAATGATGAAGATGCATATTCATCTGCTGATTGAGAAATTTTTTTTAACATGTTTTTCACAGTCAACAGATGAATATGCATCTTCACTATTCATCATTTCAATTTTCATTTTGTAAAAATTATTAAAAGTGTAAATTTTTTTTCTAAAAACAAACAAAATATTAAATAAACAAGTTAAAAAAACCTACCTATCGCTGCTAGAAGACCAGAAGACTAACAACCACGTGAGAAGACCAGACACTCGCTGCTAGAAGACCAGAAGAATGCCGTTGTAGAAGACTGTAACTGTCGTTTGTAACATTGTGTATGAAGAATGTCGTGTCGTATATGAAGAATGCCGTGACGATAAAGCATAAAACGATAAACATAAGAATGTTATGCCGTCACATTTAGGGTTGTATTTGCTGTCAGAAAAGGTTTAAAAACTTCATTGAAAAGTCTATAACTTTCAATAACCGATGTCCAATCAAATTCCACCCAAATTAATTCTTAGATATATCGAACTGGGTAAAGTTCGATAATTATTAAGTATACCTCTTCACTACATTGTGAAGATATAAAATTTAAAATCACCATATACATAAATCTGATCCATTTACAATTTAGGCCCACACGTTTGGATTCTAGGGCTTGGTTTATTTGATGTAAACCCAAATTTAGGGCCATGGGTGCTAATTGAGGCCCATACATTTGCTAATGATGCCACATGTTACCTTGTTTGGGGCTCATGCCAAGAGTTTTGAGCTCACACATTTGAGATATGGGGCCTAGCTCGTTTAAATCTAGGCCCACATGTTTGATTAGAAGTCTGATTTAGGCCTTATCTTCATTGATTTTAGGCCCAGACTTGGAACTTAAAGGCACACGTTTCATGTTAGGCCTTATCTAAGTTTCACTCTAATTGAATTTAGGTCTGATCTTAACAGATTAGGCCCACATGTTTCATTATAGGGCCCAAATCTCATCGATCTTAGGCTCTAATTTGGGGCTTAGAGTCATACTCAGGAGTTTGGGGCCTAGATGTTGGCAATTAGCCCACACGTTACCTGCTTGGGCCTTTCTGATTGGCCAAAGGGCTCTTATGTTTGCTTATGAGTCCATATGTTTTGGATCAAGGCCCATTCATCGGACCTATGGCTTACACGTTGATCTACAAGGGGCTGCAAACTTGAGGTTGGGTCTACACTCATGCAAAATAGGGGCCATGCTTTAAACATCAAGGCTGTTCGAACTTCATGAAGGAGGCTTATGATTGGTTGAAACTTCTTCATGCCTTCCTTCTACATTGTTTTTTTTAACCTCCTTAATCAAATTCATCAATTTGAATTGATTTCCTTGCCCAATAAACATTGTTTTGTCTCCTTGCCATATAGGAAGGTGGATTCCACCTCTTGATGTGGTAACTTCACCACTTGAGAAGGTGGATTGCACTCCTTGATGTGACAACTTCGCTACTTGAGAAGGTGGATTACACTCCTTGATGTGGCAATTTCGCCATTTGAGAAGGTGGATTCATTTCCTTGATGTGGCAACCTCAAGAGGAAAAAAGCATTTTAATTTTCACTTTCCACTTTATGACAATTTACACTTGGGCAATTTTATAAGGCTGACTTATACATTGGCTCAACCTTTCTAGTTCCCATAATTAGCCAATTTTTTGCCGTTTTTCAATTTTTGGATATCATGATTTTGGGAAAGGCCCGTAAAAATTCGAATTGTTGCCAAGTTGCTTTACTAACTAGACCTACCATCCGAAAGCAAAAAGAGGAGGTCCCCGTTTGCAATGGGGCAATGGTGTGAAAACCTCACAACAAGACCATTAATAACAAGTAGAGTATGTATACACCATAAGACCATTAAGACCATTTAAAAAGGAGAATATGTATACACATACTTCATCATATTCCAAAGTTTCTAAAGTTAGTTTTAACCTGACAAATGTTTAAAGTGACAAAAGGGTCACTATGACAGTTAATCAGGTGGGTTATTCCGATTTGACATGGCAAAGACCTATAGTGTATGCTCATTGGAGGTAGCGTTTAGATGACTGTTGGGACTAGGTAGAGCAACATTGGGAACCACATAACATGTTCTTTCTTCTAGAGTAGCATGTTGGTTGTAGGATGTGGCCTATTACTCGTTTCATTAAGGTTAATGTTTGTGGCTGACTTGCGGATGAAGTAATCCTATTCTAGGCCGATATAAGAATGTAATTGCATTTGTAATGCATATATATAGTGATTTAGGATCTATCCTGGTATGTAGGAAAAACAATGAGAATGTACATGAATGTAATTATTCAGTATGTGTTAACGATTGTAGTGTAGTTGGATGCAAGCAATTTAAGTTGCATTCTAAACATTGTGAGGGTTCATTAGAATATCATTTGTTGTGTGGGAGCGTGCTTAGAAAGTTGGTCAGATCAAGTGCAAGCTGAGTTTTCAAGTTGAAGGTCCACAATTCATGTCTTTTGTTATTGTTGAGATTGAAGTTCTAGTTGCTGAGTTGATGCTCAAATCTGGGCATAGGGGATTGGTGTCTCTATGAGGGATTGGTGCCTGCAAACACTATGAGGGATTGGTGCCTCTTGTAGCTTGGTGCTTACTTCATATTGTAAGTAATTCATTAATTTGTGAGGCTGGATTTGGGCAATAGATCCAAACAGGTATTCTCGTTGTGGTTTTTCCCATCTCGGGGTTCCACGTATATATGGTTTTCATGTGTGAATGTGTTTTCGTATGTTGTTGAATTGCTACATCATTAGCAGATCTGTTGGGGCTTCTTTCATACATTTAGGTTCATGCTTGGAGAAGTTGTTGATGGTAATTAATGTTCAACGAAGAAAAACAGGGATATACTGATTGCATCCTTCTGGCAAACATTTCCTCAGACCCTACACTCAAGAATGCACTTCCACAAATCCCCACCTTTTGAAACGACTTCACACACTGCCACAATTGACCAAGGACACCATTGATGGTGTGGTTGTGAGGTTTTCACACCATCGCTCCCTTGCAAATGATAAGTTATTGAGAAAGTTATCAGTATTTCAGAACTTTAAACTTTTAAAAGCATGAAACCAAATAAAACATAATAAGAGCAACCATCAAGACACAAACACCAAATTTATCGTGGAAAACCCTTAAGGGTAAAAAACCATGGCATATAAAATTTTCATGAACAAAGTGGGCACCAACACAGATTACAAATGTGAGCACCAACCCATAGAGAGGACTAATCTTCTTCGAAACACCAACTCCTAATAGCTGAAGCACCAACTCCTGTCAAGTAAGGCGATAATCCTCCTCGAAGCCCCAACTCCGAATAGCTGAAGCACCAACTCCAGATAAAACTCAAAAATCAGAATAACATCCTCTGCAAAAATCACATCTTCAATCTGCTCAAATCATTGACATCCTCCAATATTATGCACAACTCAAACAACATAATTAATATAGAAATCACACATACTATCAAACTTATATGTCCAGTCCTAGCAAGGTATACTTAGTCGTTTCCTACTCTTCCTTCACACAAATTCAATGCATCGACTCATTCATATATGTTATTGCACCCATGCACATGTTCAATTCTGTTAGTCACCAACCAGCGAATATCAACAACGCAGCTCCAGGATTTTTATCAAAAAGACACTACTTGTAAGCATTATCTGCTTAAAGAAAATGCATCATCCTTTTTCAACCCCCCAAAATCTGAATTTTATATCGACACTTAAAGACTCTGCTTCACTTCTTATCTTAAAATGCTGCACCATCACAACCGCACACACAGCATTAACTACGCCCAGCAACCACCACAACTCATGTTTTTCTGCCATACTGATTCTTATCGCACAAATCCTTTCTTGCCAAAACTGCTTTACACATCGTTCTTCAGCAAAAAAAGCAATTCTATACCTTTTACACCTACAGTTCATATGCATCAAACTTCTTCAGTATATAATGTTTTTCAGCCCAGTAATTAATAATAGACATCCCACAATTCTTCCTGTCAATCGAAAACGCCCAGACATCATATGTGTAACGCTGCCCATCATATTTCTTCATACAACAGTCGGAAAAAAAAAACCACAAAGCTCTTCAAATTCAGTTGTACTGACCAAAAATGGCAAGCACAGCTGAGGCGTTACACAAGTTTTGAATTTCGCTTCAACACAACTCCTTTCTATGCACACCCATATTGAAACACACGTCTAAAAATATATTAGATTCATATTTACTCAAGGCGTTATAAAATTTAAACTCAGCCACCTGTAAGCTTTTAATAGTATATCTTATCAATAGAGAGTCCAGTGCATAAATATATATATCAGCCGTGTTATAAAGAGAACGTCACTATTTAATTCAACTCCATATAGCTAAAGAGTTACAATTAAACCAAATGTCTTTCAAGAGCACACATCTCCAATATTATTTCCATTCACAAATGATACTACATGAACTGACATGACACTTAATTTGACTAGGCAAACAAGTGGACAAACATGCAACTTAGGCAGACAAGCAGCTAGCTCAACCAAGCAACCAACCAACTCAAGCAGCTCAAGCACGTCAAGCAGCTCAACGAAGCAAGCAAGTAGCTCAACGAAATTTCTATTACTTTGAGTAATCCTCTAAGATTTATACGATCTTGATCATCAACCTTTGAAATCAATGACAACATAGGCAACACGAACCTCTTGAAAATAAAGGGCACATAACCTCATACAGTATAGTTTACAAGAGCAAAAAAATTGCAAACAATGAAGTTACTATTTTTCACCAAACGAAGAGTATTTCTAGCTTTTTGGACCTTTCAGACTCAATGGTGGTGAGGGTTTGACTCCATGACACTCCAATGATAGAGCTATGTGTTGTTAATGTTTTCAGATTATAGCAAGGAAATTACAATCTATAGAGGTCTTTCAACACTAAGCACAGGAAAATATATAATACACACACAAGCAAGTACGGATAGTACCCGGATTTGAAGGAGATGACTTCAGATCTGCAACTTGAAGTATTTCAATTTTGCCCTCCAATAATATGCCTGGTGAAATATCGATCTGCATTTAGCATTCAAATTCCATGAATATGATTGCTGTCATAGATCTGAGATATAGTAAATCGCTGTTCAAATATTACACAGATCTGAGACATATTCGCACTAAATTTCAGATAGGACTTGCGCTCCAAGGGCTGGTAAAAGTTGCACACAAGAGTGATGCCTAAGATCACATATAAGAGGAAGTTGCATGTATTTGAGTTCAGACAGATCAGTCTAAATCAAATCACCAGTTCGCTGAATTGAACTCACAATAGAACTTCCAATCAAATACTAATTCGCTGCCCCTGAATAAGCTGGTGAAGTTCCCACAATTGTCCAAGGAAAGTCCGCACATGATGAAGACAAATCGTTCATTATTCATGCCATTTGATTCTTGAAGGAAGGAACCACACATGTTATGTATTTGATGTGTTTGTCCTTCATCAAAAAACTCCAATATATATGAGCATTTTGGATATACTCTACCACCTCAAGGTGGCCGACTTGGGCCCTCCCAAGTACAAATTAAATATAAACTTATTTATGCAAATCGATCAAACAAGAAATAATAAATATTACTTATATTTATTATAATTATTTATATTGTTTTACAATAATATATATATATATATATATATATATATATCATAGATCTTTCATCACAAAACATAACCAAAATGGATTCCTTATCCAGTGATGCCATAGATCTCACATCTATGAAGGTAGGGCT